>LPNX010344793.1:3099-36230 GCA_001517045.1 Pseudotsuga menziesii | reverse complement strand
GTTCTCTCAAAACCTTGATCTGATTAGGACTCCCTTTGTACGGCAACCAAAGATGTGACCAATCTGTGGCGAAATACCCATTTAATTTGGCCGACCAATCTATGCTCAAGACCAAGCCGTAAGCATCTGGTATGTCAGCCACTACAATGTTGATGACTTGGCACACTCTAACATCGGATGCCAGGCGGATTAGCCCGTCCTCCATTTCGCCAACTACCTTGACGTCCGTCCTATCCAATTGCACCACCCTCCACGTGGATGGCTTAGGCTGCCCATTTATTTTTTTGCATACCGATATGGGCATGACATTAATTGACGCCCCTGAGTCTACTAGACAATTGTGCACGTTATGATTGAAAACTTCAAATGTCAAGAGGAAAGGTGGATGTTTGGTTTTAGACTTACCTCCAGTACTAGCTTCCCCGATTTCTTCATCCTCCCGAGGCTGATTGTCTGTGGGCAACTTCTCTTCTGATGTTTCCAGCGCTTTCAACAATTTTTCTTTCTGCTGAGGCACTTTGCACATTTCAAACAACGGGATGTTTGCTTTCACCTTCTTCAAATATTCAACAATGTCATATTCAATTTGTGATCTAGTAGGCTGAGATTTACCAGCACTCACGTTCTCTTGATCTGACTCAGGCGATGTTCTGTTTTGTCTAGGGTCTTGGCTGGTAATAGTGAATTCTGGTATCTGATCAGCCAAGGCCTTGTTTTGAAATTTCTTCCTGACATTCCTTTGCAGCCTCCTGATCTTTAGGAGTAACAAACTGTCATCACTAACCATCCCTTTACTCCTAGTTGTCACGTTATCCTCCCTGACCCCTTTGCGTCCTTGAGTATTTTCCTCTTCAGCGTTGAGCACGGAAACAGAACTCCATAATGCCATAGTCTCTTCCTCCTAATCTTTCGTAGAAGTGGATGCGACATTTTCTTTCCTTTCATCATCATCTTCTTCTGTCAGCCTGGAATCCAACATCTGATTCATGACCAACGTCATTGAATTTATCCATTGCGGACAGTTATTCTCTGAGTGAGGCTGCTGATGAAAAGTATAGAAATTTTCCATACCTATGTCTGTCAAATTCATGGATGCATTCCTTTGAGGAGGAGGAGGGGCTTGATTGCTGTCTTCTCTTTTCTTATAGTATGGCCTGTAAAACTTTTGTGCTTCCTTTTCTTTCTCTAAATCTATAATCTTGTTAGAAAGCTTTTGCACCATTTTGGCCATACCTTCATAGTCTGGTGCTTTCTCCTCTTTGGGCTTAGTAAACAGTAAGGTTTTCCTTTTCTCCCCTGACTGTTCAGGATAATCTTCGACGCTCTCCCTTTCATCCTCCACCACTTCTGCCTCTTCATAAGTCTCTGTCAAAGTAGGCTTGGCCCTACCTTTTGCAAACATGGCTAAATCGGGACCCAAAGCTGAAGTATAGTATTCAATCAGTACTTTGTCTGAAGGTTTATCTATTTCAGATAAATTTTTTAGATATGCTGCAAACCTTTGTGTAAAGCTGTGCACATTTTCTTTCTTTTCTTTATTCAATGCACACAGTCCTTTCATGAGGGCGGCGTGAGTCTTTTGGACGGCATACTTACTTCTGAATATTCTCTCGAAAGTATCCCAATCTGGGATAGAATTGGCGGGCAATCCAAAATACCACGAAGCTGTAGCTCCTTTGAGGGTATGAGGGAATAATCTACAAACCACATCTTCATGCTCCCCTGCCTTCAGTCCTTCTATAGCCAAATAAAAACTCTGTAAGTGATCATCCACTAATATCTTCTCATTTGGGTCGAACTTAGGTAATAACTTTTCGAAGGCTTGAGGTAGGTCGTGCAAAGGTGGGGTCAGATTTAGAGGTGATCTGGCTTTCCATGCTGGCGGTGGAGGATTAGGTGGGGGTTGATTGGCGTTAACACCGGCCATGAGTCGGGGTGGAGAATGCGGAGGTGAAACAACAGGGGTGGGAGGATGTGAACCAACAAGGGTGTGAACAGGAGAGCTGTGAGGAGTGTCTGGGCCTATTTGGTTCAAAGGCAATTCAATCTCTTGTAAGGCAGTCTCCACAAGCTCTTGCCAGTCTCCAACCAACACCGAATCTTCTATTATAGGACGGTCTTTCTTCTTGTACTCTCTTCTAGGCAACTCGGGGATAATTGGCAACCCTCCGATCTTCTTTACATACGCACGGGTATGTCTTCTTAGATCATTTACAATTTCATTGCGAACAGGATATAGATGTTCTCTGTTTTCTTCTTCTGGAATTGGATTTAGTGGTCCACTACTTTCAGAACTGTAACCAGTGGAATGTTCTCTATAAAACGGGTTTCCTCGGCCAGCCATGCACTGGCGGCCCTCCTTCTAGCGCCAAAACTGTTGAGGCCTGGAAAATCGCAGGCGGCAACAGTAAGGGATTCTCCCCAATCAACGTTCCCAACTAGCCCGTTGACTATTTGGAATAGGGAATCCGTCCGGTTTACGGTCCGGCTACCGTAGGTCAAGTAACAAACAAAGGCTTTACCGGTTGCGGCCCGGCCCACCGAGTTTTTGTATTTTGACTTAAAAGAATGATATGCACGTGCCTAACTAAATGCAGGCTGGTCAAAAACAGGGAGCGGTCACAAAGTGATGCGCAGGTTCTTACCTTTCTTCTTGCTCACAAGCATTCAACCGAATACAAAAGAAATAAGCTAACTATCTACACTATCCCTAGGGAGCATGATTATCATTTTGGCTGAGCAATACATTATCATATACAGTAAGAAAAAATCATAGATAGCTGATACTTCTCCTAAAGCACATGAATGCTTACAAATATTCAAATAACCAGATAGTCGGTCATTCTATAACAACATTAATTGCTCTTAGTGGAAATATATCCCAGAAAAACTACTGAAGAACATTTAACAAGAACGTAGGTTCAAAACATCGAATATTCTTACAGCAAATGAAATACAGCTGAAAACGAAATAGTTCCTCTTCAACATTATTCATCGAATTGCATTGGTACATTCCACTTCTTTACTCTTTCCAGCAGACAAAATTGCAATTCACTTAGCGAAACGAAGTAGTTCCTCTTACAAGCCAACAATTACAAAATTTTCTAAGGGAAAAAGCCCCTTTTCAGTCTTCATCCCCTTATTTAAATTACAGCTGCTGCTCCTTGGGTCGCCCTCAGCGTGTGACCTTTCAGCACCCTTGATGATTCAGCTTCCTATCTGGCCCTTACGTTTTTCCCAATCATTTTCCCTAAGCGTTTACCTTCTGACAGCAACTGCCGAAACGGCCTCGTCGGTGCCCCTGACATTCCTTTGTGTTGTCCTTTTCTTCGCTACAAGTAACTTCAGGGATCTAGGGGATGCTTCCTGCAAACGAATTTGATGCATTATCCACCAATCGAAATATTAAGCATTGAAACAATTTTTTTAACCATAACGATGAATCTACAATGGGCTGGCCTGGTTCATCCGAGCGGGGCTCGCATAAGCTTGGAGGAATCGGCGGCCGGCTGACACCCAGGTCGGACGGGATGAAGCTTCTGTACCGGATGGAAAAAGGCTCCAGGAGCCGCAACGTCGGAGAGGCATAAGAAGCGGGTGGATAACAACACGGGCGACAAAGGAAATCGGACGCCGGAGAGGAGGGTATGCTCCACCACCCGCAACGGCGGATGATGCAAGGGTTGAGCGACGCGGGTGGGAGAAAAGGGCAATGAGTCAGACGTCGGGTGGAACTATAATCGGGTGCTGACTTTATCTTCCCGGCCGCAACGGCGGACAATGAGAAACTTAGGAGCAAGCGATCGAATCAAACGAATCGGGCGTCGGATGAAACTTCAATCGGGTGGACAGTTTGATCAAGGGGCCACAACGGCGGGCGAGTTTGGGCTCATCATCTTCCGGAAGAGGCCCGATCCAGAGAGAAAAATGACAGCGCTAAGGCCCAATTGTGACCAAAAAATCAAACTTCTTCATTAAGGCAAATTTTCATGCTTTATGGGTATTAAAACAGACCGTGCGACTCAAACAAAACTAGCCGAAGCAAACAAAAAAGGTGGACATTCAAATTTAAAACGAACAGCTATGCTCGAGGGTGCCAAGCTTTTAACAATCAATCCAAGAAAATAATGATGAGGAGGGGTCCCAGAGTTTAAGTGAAAAACTAAAATCGGAGAGAAAGGTTGCGGCAGCAACAGGTCCATACAGCTCGATTTCTCATTTCTTCTTCTCCATTCCTCCATACTCTCATGTGATGGTGCACTTGTTGGAGTGATTCTTGCGCTTTGATGAATCTATTTGATTCCCAAGATTGGGTATATGATGTATGGATCTGTTCTCTTATGTCCATATTCTCTATAATTCTAAATATAAGAAATACATATGTGAAAGGCTTACATTCCCATGCTCTAGAATAATTAGATTTAATGAATTTGGCTTCCATATTGAAAGAGTTTTATATCAGATTTGTATGAGGGTTCTTATCTGATTTTGTTGATTTTGGGGAAGAAATAAATAATGTATACTTTCATGACCATATTCTATATAGCTCAAAATCCAATAAACTCTTGTGTGAAAAGCTTGCAATGCATGATCTCATGTCATTGCATCACTAGTTTTCATGAATTTGGTTTCAATCCTGAAGGATTTTTATATCAGATTTTTATGAGGGTTATTCTCTAAGTTTTATTATTTTTGTACAGCCATTTGTATATTGTATATTAACAGTATATGTAATGTTAATTTTAGAACCATCTATTCTACTTTTCATGTGTCAAATTTGAGCTTGTAATGCAATTTCCCCTTAAGCAATTTTCATGAAAGCTACCATACAAATGTTGCACATCATAATAACTTTTAAAAGATTAATAACCATGAATAAATGACTAATAATATCCATTTATGCCTGATATTCATCCCCATGATTTTTTATTAAATTTGGGAGGTTCATACTTGATTTGGAGAGCCAAATTGGCCTCCACCCCCAGGGGGAATTTGACCTCAATTTCCTAGGAGATTTACATTTTCTCTCATTAGCCCTAAACCAAGTTGTAGAAGATTAAAGTATGATAAAAAGTATTCATAGGTAATCTTGGTATGTTCTAATACTCATCCTACCCTTTAATTTCAAATTTGAGACCATTTGGAGTCAGTTGGAACCCCTACAGTCTTAACTAGTAAAGCTCAAAAATTGCCCAAATTGCACTTTTTTTCAAAATTTCCAAGTAGAGACATTACAGTCGTATCACAACATGGTACTTGCACCTATTCATAATTAATACCATGCATTTAAGAAAAATTTCCAGCCATGTATTACTATTATGATGACTCCTTTGAAGATGTTTATGAGCAATATGAAGAAGAATGTGAATAGTATGAGGAAGAGTTGCCATCTTGCAACACATATTGCAATTTCACAAGGGATAAGGGTTATTCTTATGACCCTTTTTATTATAAATATGTACATTCCAAACCACCACAAGACACTCCTATGAATGAATTAGAGATCTTGAGAGAAACATGTAAAACTTTGCCCCAACAATATCAAGCATATTTTGTTGTGATGAGGGAGGCACATAAGACCACTCTTTTTGAAGACTTTGCTGAGCGGGTTTTTGGATATAGGACCAGTAGTGCATTTGTGAACTCATTAAGGAACAATCATCATACTTGTGAAAATATTAGAGATATATCCTTCCCTATATATGAGGAATGTATAAACAATTTTGTGGTCCAATTGGTGCGGGTGTGGAAGAAATTTTGGTCTAAAAAGTATGAAAAAATCCTAGCTGATACACCATTAAATGAATAAATATAGAATCATGAGGTGGATAATCAACCACCTCAAGGTGATTACAAATAATAATAGAGAACCAATATCAACTTCCCCATCACCACTTGAGCTTCAAGAAGTTGATCAAATAAAAAAGAAATAAGAAGAGGATGTTCACTCCCATGAACTATCCTTCATTGAAGGGTCTTTGAGGATTAGTGAAAGGAATATCCATGAGGCCCTTAGCATGCTCCATGACATTAAATAATTGGTGTCAAATTCTTGTTGGAAAGTCTTTTCATTGGAGGAGCCATCCTTCCTTGAAGACATGGAGAAAATTCAAAGAGCAATGTGCATCATCCAAGGTAATTTATTGTCATTGATTTTTGATAGAAACAATTTGGTTGAGATTAATTAATAGTTACATGAAGCATACTTGAATAATAATGAGGATATTATTAAGCTCAAAATTCAAAATGAGCAACTTCTTGAGAGGTTACAAGATACTCATTCTTCCTCCAGTGTTTCAGATTGTCAAATGGGAGATTGCTTGGAGGATTCTCATGACATGATGAATCATGATAAGCATGGAAAATTGTAGGTTCTTGATGTGTTTGAAGATAAGATTGATTATATCCAATCACTTGTTGTTGTGGAAGAGGATCTTGAGCTGCCTCTTGATAATGGTTACACACTTTTGGAAGAAGTGCATGATTCCACTACCTCTGAACCAACATATGAGGAATTTTTCACACTTTTGAGGGAGATCCATAATACTACCCCTATTGAGCCTTCACATGATGAAAATTTTACACTTGATGATCCTTTGGGTGAGTTGGTTCTTTCTCCTACATCCTACACTTCCATATTTTGCAGCATTCATCCTAATGAAGTATGGGTGAAAGGTTTCTTTTTTATGGTTCCACATGAGGAGTGTGAAACTTATATCTCTCCTTTTGATGATCAGATTATTATAGCACCATCTTATTTACATTTGTATCATCCTTTGTTACATTATGATGATACACATTTACATTGGTGCAACTATGATGTTTACTTGAGTCACTTGAAGACTCATGATTTTCCTTGTTCCTTTCTTAGTCCATTTGAGGTTGGAGGAACTTCATCCAACACTTGGGTGAAGAGGTATATGATTGAAGCACATTATTATTAGCATAAACTTCCTTTGTTATTTCTTGATGATCTACATATTCATGGGTGTATTGCTGAGACTTCTTTGAACCACTTGAAGTCTCCATGTTTTCTTGGCTCCTTATTTGATTTAGATTTTGGTGGAGGTTCTTCATTCACTTCTTGAATGAAATAACACATGGGTGATTATTTTGATGCATATTACATTTTTTTGGAGAATCATTATAGGACATGGGATCCTCACCTATGTCATTGGAGCATATTTGATACAATACATTATGCTTGTGTGTATGGGCCACATGATGATCTACTTACTTGGATGTACAAGAACTTTCTTGATTCTTTGATGAGGTACCTTATTGATGTACATTTTTATGATGTTTTTATGTAATTTAATGATTTATCTTGTGTACTCATGATGTTTGGAAGGGTGCAATGCAAGCAATGAGATCCTAGTATTGCTTGGTTTCAATTTTGGGGGCAACAAGCAGTATCGGAGATTGACTCACCACTTGAGAAGGTGATTGTAATCAGATCAGTGCAGAAACAAGCATGGTGGTTCCTCTTTGAAATTTTATTAAGATATCAAGAAGAATCAAAGTTTGGTAACTCAGTACAACTTCAAAGAATCATACATGAACGAAAAAAGGGGGTTGAACGTTCAGAAAAGGTGTCAAGAATATGGAGGTAAAGATTATTTGTGAAAATTTTGTTTGGATGGAATTAATTAATATTTTGGTGTTTAGTGGTGATGTCACATGAGATATCAATATGAAAAATCCACATCTATTTACTTTTGGAAACACAAAATTGGAGTGCATGAGTTCCACTACACAAATTGCAGCTAAAGAAAATTAAGGAGAAAAACCATAAGAGAGCACTTGGCGCAATGGAAGGAGTACCAAGTGAGGATGCCATTTGGGAAGATGAAAAAAATTTGCAGCATACAAACTTGGCATTGATTGAGGACAAGCAATCTTGGATGGGGAGGATTGTCATGTCCCCATCCAAATAAGATTACTTGCAAATAATGTTTCACCAACCTACTAGTTCCCTAGGATTTAGTTTACCATATTCGCATTTAAATGGGTCACATAAATAATAAATTCTAAAAAAATGACGTGGAAATGATTCATGAGGACACTTGGAAGCTTTTGGAGCCTTTGGGTGACTAGATTCTCGACACACTTATCATGACCTTCATCCAAATTTTAACACAAGGGGAATGTAACATTTTTGGAGGTTGATGTGTTGTCACATAGCTTAGCATGAGCCAAGGAATTCAAATTAGGAGAGGAGAGTAACTCCTATGGAAGAGGAAGAGACTAACAAGACAATGTGTGCCACTTGGAACGATATTTCATGCACTCTATGACAACTATTGATGAAACATTCTATGACAAATATGACAAATTCATACCTGATTGCAGACCTATGACAAATATTAAATTACATGGATAAAAATAGCAACCAATAGGGTGCATTTGGGAATTAGAGGCATCCATTCGAATTGGGAAAAGAATTGGAGCATGAAGAAGAAGACAAGTGTCATAGGAGTTACTAAACCACTAAGATGAGTTGGAGGAATCCCATGGATGGAAATTCGACCTTAGGAGGTCTCATGAATTTAATAAAAGGATGTTATGAGGAAGGAGAATATATTTTTATCATTTTGTATTTTTCCTTTGGAATCTTGGATATCTTTGCTTGTCCATTGCATGGTGGATGTTCACTCTCCCTCATTGAACCAATTTCGAGGGAGTTGGATTCCTTTCCAAGTTGGTTGATGGAGAGGCCATTAATACCTTTAAATGGATATTATTAATGGTGTTTAGTTTTAGGTTGAAGGTCCATACATATCAAGTTCTCATATATCTCCCTATTCTCTCATTCCTTCTTCTCCATTCCCCCATACTCTCATGTGATGGTTCACTTGTTGGAGTGATGCTTGCGCTTTGATGAAACTATTTGATACCCAAGCTTGGATATATGATGTATGGTTATGTAATTTTTTTTTCCTTGGAAAAATTGTACTTTTTGTTGTTGTTGCAAGTAAGAGATTCTATTATGATACAAAAATGTTACAGAAAGGGCTGGTCCTCAGGTCGAAAAACATGACCTATAGCCTGGAAAGGCAGAAACTGCTTGTAAAGACAAAAGGAGAAGCAGGATTAACTATGCCTAGTTCTCAAACCACTGATTACCAAAAATCAATATCCATGTGATGCCCTGCACGGCCTTCCTTACAAATACCACTGTTTACAAAAACCTATATCATCGAACCAAAACGGGACCAGAGCGGCTCAGAGGCCATTAGCAGAGGAAGAAATTGGGATCAAACTAAAGGCAAGGGAACCCACTGAGCGTCACCAACAAGACCCATGACCTTCATCCCGCATGACCAACTAAAGCCCGATATAATTGGGGATAGTGCCTGGGAGTTCCTCCGTGAGAGGCTGTGTAGCTGGGGAGTTAGCAGGTGTGACCTCTAGGTTCTCGGGTGCGGATTCTGGGTTAACCAACATATTCTATATGCAATTTGATCTAGCAGTCAGAATCCGACCGTGCTCTCCTGCTGACCACGGCGAATAGTCTCCATTGCCTCCCGAATGCCTTGTGCAGTTTCAATTATGGCTTGAATGTCTCAAGCCAACAAAATTCACGCAGATCAGAACAGACTGGGAATAAGGGAGCATCACATTATCGATTCACACTCCTTGAGGAGGTCGATTTCCTTGATAACAATATAGGTGTCTACCGCTGGAGGAGTTTCAGATAGATATTGGTCACCCCAATTAAAAGGAGCGGCTGCTTGGGGTGTAGGTTCAGCCTCAGCATCAGTAGAGGCCTCACTAAAATTGCTCCCTCGAATGTGGCCTCTAGATCTAGATCTAACCCTCCACAGTCTAGGCATGGCACCATCTTTCCGTGGATCAAAAGACAGAAACAGGAGGAGGAGAAGATAAGTGTAAGTGAGCATAGCCTCCAGCGAAAGGGTATAAATAGGAAAATCCTCCAACAAGATTCAACCCCTGCTTTCACCTGCCTTAACGAAACTTGACCCTGTCATTATTCTCTGCACCACGCCATGGGTGGGGAGATCTTGCATCCACTGTGAGAGATTAACCACTTCAATGTTTCCAGCATGCCAATGGATACGGTCCACCTTCATAACTTCCAGACCATAAAGCTTCCTGTTAAGATTCGTACTAGCTCCTCTAACATCTTTCCTTCCCACGAATCCATCTTTATGGCCAACTTCGCGAAGAGGGAAAATTTGATCCACCCGTCCATCATGGAGGTTAGCTTGTACATGGACCACGTGCTGCATAAATTGGCCACGTGTGGAGCTTCGAAAGATGGGAGGGATCTGTGTGTTTGGGCTTCAAGGCCGTATGCTGAGACAGACTTCCTCGTGCCCCAGCTGGCGGATGATGGATCTCATTTCTAGCCACAAATGTCGATCCAGCGAAGGTGGGCCCGGCTTGGATGACGACACTCTAGCAACGGAACATGCCCTAGATCTGGGCCATCTGTCCATCGCATGCATGGCGTGATTCGAGTTGCCTCACATCTTCCTCTACCACCTTGGAGCACCCATTCTAAACTTGCTGAGACTTACCTTCATCCTCCTTAATCTCAGCATGAAATGAGAATCCACTCTCCACGCCTGAATTAGCCATGGCATCTGCTACCCTGTTCCCTTCCCTCTTGACATGAGTTAACAAAAGGGCTTCCTCTCCTACTAAGATCTACCAGAGGGTTAATAATCTTCTCTCCCATCGCCAATTTTTGGAAACTTGAGTCGTGAGGGATCCGCTTGGAGCTTGCGAGCCATGTTGATGATGATTTGGGAATCCCCTTCCACCACCAGCGGGAGTTTTCCAGTTTGTTTAGCCCATATTAGGCCATTGATAAGCCCTTCTAGCTCGGCCATATTATTCGTGTTTGTCCCTATGGAACCCCAGAACAGGCTAATGATGCCTCCCCTCGAATTCCTAATTGCACCCCCATATCCAGTTGGTCCTGGATTACCTTTAGTAGCACTGTCGAAATTGAGTTTGAAGGTTCCAAGGGGTGGAGGGATCCATAGCAACGGGCTGGAGACTTGCACCAGCCTCGGGTGAGAAATGGAGTTATCTGGAGATACTTCATCAACCCCGAAATCCTGCAAAATACCTCGTTCATTGCATTCTACACTCAGTTATTCGTGTGACCAAGACTGCAGGGTTATAGTTTCTTTAATATGTCTTGTAATGGAATCCCACATCTCCTCTGGTTTCCTTGCTTTGTCTTCAAAGATTTTTTTGTTTCTAGTATTCCATATTTCCCAGATTGTGAAGCCAGGGAGAAGTTCCCATAACCAGTTCACAATTTTGTTTTTGAAGCTATTAATGGGCCATTCTGTAATGGTCAGCTCTGGTCTTCCCTGTGTCTATTGTATCTTCTGAAGATGGTCGCCCCCCTCTCCCATATGGTGATGGCCACCCTGCATTCGTCCAGCAAATGGTTAATAGTCTCTCCCTTCTCCTCACATAGGCAGCATCGGGATGGCCCAATAAAACCTCTGACCTGTAAGTTGTCCCAGGTTAAGATGCGACATTTTACAACCAGCCAGCAGAAGATAGAAACTTTGGGCCACCAACCGCCCTTCCAGATTTTATTCCACTTAGCTTCTGGGATTACATTGAGGGTTTTCGTTAGCAATCCTATGGCTTCTTTAGGATTGTAATTACCAGAATTAGAATACCCCCACCTTAGCTTGTTTGGTTCAACACTTAATGGGAATATTTTTGTGGAAAGTTCTACTAGGAAGTTTTCTAAGTCTTCCCCTGGTGCCTTGTCTTGCCACCATCTCTTATCCTTCCATCTTCTAAACCTCTGATCATCCATGTTATGATCCCAAAATTCTGCCACTTTTGTCCTTGCATTATTTTGAAGGAAGGAGCGTAACAGGGGTGTATCATCCCCACACGTGATAGCTGGTTCCTGGTTCAGTGCTTCGCTCAAGAATCTTGCATTTTGACCATTCTTGACTTCCCAGAAACTATGTTTTTGCACCAACCCCCGATTTTCCTGAGCTATTTTCCAGATGCTGGATTCGGGGGGGTCTTCCCCAAACCTGACCAGGGTTTGGTAATGCCATTGTGGAGAATATTTCAAATACCACAATTTGGCCCATAGTTCTTCATGGTAATTCACCCATCTCCACCAGATCTTGGTGCTCAATATTTTGTTAGTATCCACAGGATCTCTGAGACCCAGGCCTCCTAAACTATTCGGGGTATAAATGGTTTGCCAATCCACCAAAGGCCATTTTATAATGTCTTTGGTACCCCCCTAAAGGAATTGTCTCTGTAGATTTCTGATCTGTTTTAAGATGCCTTTTGGGGCTGCCAATACTGAAAAGAGGTACATTGGCATCGCCCATAGGATCGACTTCACCAGGATTAGCCTGCTTGGAAAATTAAGGGTTCTATAGGTCCATAGGCTCAGTTTTTTGTTGATCTTGTCTAGTAACTCTTTCCAAGAGACCTGCTTGATAGTAGATTCTGCCATCGGGGCACCTAGATACTTAGAAGGGAGGGTTCCTTCCTGAAACTCTAGAATTCTAAGGATGTTTCATTTAGTGATCCTGGGAGTGTTGAAGAAATAGGTCTGGGATTTATCCTTATTGATTTTAAGGCCACTGGCTTCGAGGAAAGTATTTAAACAATCTTTGATTCCCCTGGTTTCAAGCACCGAGGACAGGCCCATCAGCATATTATCATCCACAAACTGTTGATGGGTTTGTGGGTCCATTCCTTCTGTTAATTCACGGATTTTATTCTCTATTCGCCTGCTCTTGATCAGTCGTCCAAGACCTTCAACCACTATCATGAAGAGGAATGGGGATAGAGGATCCCCCTGTCTTATTCCTCTAGAAGCATTGAAAGAGCATGAGGGAGTACCATTAACCAAAATGGAGAAGAAAGCAGAGGAAACCAGGTTCATGATCCAGTTAGTCCATTCATTCATGAAGCCAAAATCTTGTTAAATGCCCTCCAAAAAATGCCAATTTAATTTATTGTAGGCTTTTGAGAGATCAAGTTTAAGTAGCATAGCTAGGATCTTGGTCATTTTGAGAGAGTGGATGGTCTCATGGACTAAGATGATACCATCCAAGATTTGTCTTCCTTCCACAAATCCAACTTGCTCCAGGGAGATGAGAAGAGGGAGGAGTGGCTTCAGCCGGTTAGCTATTACCTTCGAGATGATTTTGTAGATGACATTGCAAAGAGCGATCGGTCTGAGTTTGCCAGGGTATTCTGTACCTCTTTATTTCGGGATTAGGGCTAGAAACATAGAGTTGAGAGCTTTGAGGATATTCCCCGATCTCTGAGAGTCCTCCACAAAGGCTACAACTTCTTCTTTCAACCATTCCCATCTAGCATGGAAGAAATTAGAAGTGAAGCCATCGGGTCCCGACGCTTTATCTTTCGCCAATTGGGAAACCGCCATTTCGACTCCTTACATCTCGATGACTTTTCCAAGCACCTTGTTGTGATCATCCGTCATTAATTTGGGGATGTGTCTGAGAACCTCTCTTTGCGATTCCTCCCTGTCTCTGTCCGGTTCTTATAGGAGGTTGGCAAAGTAATGGTGGAGAGTGTTCTCCAGATCCTCTTGGGTTTCAGCTATGCTTCCATCCTCCTTTTTCAGCATATCCAGTCTATTGCCCTGCCTATGTTGAATTGTCACTTTGTGGAAAAACTTGGTGTTACGTTCCCCTTCTTGAAGCCACTTGATGCGGGATTTTTGGCTCCAATAGACTTCCTCTTGTCTCTCTCTTTGATTGAATTCCTGCAAGAGAGTCTTTTCCTAAAGCCGAAGATCCGTGGAGTATCCACTAAGAATAACTTGGGATTGGAGCTGTTGGATCTTAGTCTCTAGTACCTGCTTTTCTTGAAAAATATTGCCGAAGGAAACCTTGTTCCAATTTTTGATGCAATTTTTGAGGTGTTTCAGATTTTGTTGAAACTGAAACATGCGGGTACCCTTGACAGGGGGTGAGTTTGCCCACCAATCTTTGAGTTTCTCTTGGAATTCTGGATGAAGGAGCCATAATTTTTCAAAGCGGAAAGTCTTTCGGGGTTGACTCCCGCATTCTCCCATTCCAAAGTTATTGGCCAGTGATCCGAGTTGACCGCTGGGAGGACCACCGCTCGGATGTTTCCTTTAGCCATCATGATCGGTTCAGACAGCAGAAATCTATTGATTCTACAAGCGATGCCTCTGTCTGCAGATTGTTTATTGTTCCAGGTGAAAATACCGTTAGTTGTTCTGACATCAATTAGATCAAGGTCAGAAATGGTGTTATTAAACATAGTGCTGGCTGAGTTAAGGCTGCAGATGCCACCTTTTTTTTCATCTAGGTTCCTTATCAAATTAAAGTCACCACCAATAATCCATGCTCTATTCTGAGCGAGGGTTTTTAGGTCTATGAGAGACTCAATGAAAGCCTGTTTCTGATCCTCCTTCGAAGGGCCATAGACATTGGATATGAACCCATGAATACTGGTTCCTAGTATGTGGAACTCAGCAGAAATGGAAAAGGAGGTGGTGAGAAATCCTGATAATTTCACTATGTTGGGGTTCCAGATAATGCCCAACCCCCCAGCCACTCCTCTGGCGTCAATGGCGACCGATTCACATCCCCTCCATATTTTTTGTGTAATCTTAGCTAAATCTTCTCCCGAGCATTTGGTTTCCTAAAGGAAAATAATCCCTGAATTATCCTTATCTATTCTTCTTTTCAGAATACGCTTCTTTAGCGTGCTATTACAACCTCTGATGTTCCAGGCTGTAATCTGCATTAATACTAATTTTAATTGGGGGGAGGGGGGAGGGCTGCATCTATTGTTGGATACTTCCCTGAAGCCATTAGTTGTTCTCCTATAGCTTTGATTCTCTAGATATTACTTGGTATTCCTCGTTTGTCTTTTTTTGAGTGTTTCCCTTTACCATCTGGGACTTTAAGGGATTCAGTCACTACTCCTAGGGTATTTGCATTCTTGGCTTGAATGATCGCTTTCTCTAATAGAGAGACTTGTTGTGGGGGGATTTTTTCTGGTTCTTGCTCAGAGCAGGCTGCCTCCATTCTGTCAAGGTCTAGATCTCCAACCTCCATATCATCTGAGGCGCCATCCCCTGATCCTAGATCTACTTGGGATTTCGTGGGTCGAATCAAGGAGCAACCCTCTAGGGGAACAAGTATATTACTAGGGGGAGCCAAAGGGACTTGATTCTTAGCCTCTCTTGATATTTCATTATCCACCTCCCCTTGTTGATTACTTGGGTTTTTATCTTGCAGATCTGTTGTCTAAGCTTTGGCCTTGTTTTTTAAAGATTGGTCTTCTTGAAGAATAGTAAACCGATTATGGGTTTGCACCCTTTTGTGGACATCAAGATCTGAAGTCTTTCTGGCTTACCTCTTTTTGTTTTGGATTTTGATGAAATGTTCCACATCCAACTGTTCTAGCTCTTGTTTCCCACCCGATCTCTTGACTTGGGGGCAGTCTCTGAACAAATGTCCATGTTCATGGCACCATCTGCATCTGAATGAGATCTACTCATAGCCTATGGCTTGAAACCATTCCTTGTCTTCCCATGATAGCTCTATTCCATCCGAGAGATCTCTTGAGATATCCAAGTAGATGCATATCCTGGCATACAAGATGTATTTTCTCTGTCTCGTTTGGTCAGAGACTTTGATGAAGGTCCCTAGGGTGTTCCCAATGTCTGTAAGAATTTCTTCCTTCTAATATTCCGAAGGAAGAGAGTACATTCTTATCCAAACCAAAGAGATGGTCAGGTTTTCTTCGTTTAAGTCGAAATGTTCTTTCCAGGGTCTTAGGAACAAACCTACTGAGTCGAGAAAGTATGGGCCATTCTCGAAGATCTTAGTTCTATCTTCTTCGTTGAAGAATATGATGGTAAAGAATCCTTTGGCTCCCAACTGGAGGTCATAGTGGCCTTGGGGTTTCCATGTAGAGTTTATCCAGCCCACCAACATCTTTTCTGTGGGCCAAATCCCCATGAATTTTCCTATGAGGGCCCTTTCCTTCATATATTGAATCTCCTCTCGGACTCTGTCTGAATTGATTTGTATTCGTGGGACCGTATTGGATTTTGGGACACACTGTCCCATCCTTCTAGTACCCTGATTCAGGATTTCCTTTTTTCTTGTTCCACTCCATCCTTCCCTGGCTTTGGCATTTGTCTGAGTATTGATAACTATTTTTCCTTTCTCCCTATCTGGTCCCAATGTGGAGGTCTTTACCTCCGCGTATTCCAGGCTCCCGTGGTCCCTCTCCTCCTGGGGAGGAGCAGGAACCATCTCAAATTTTGCTGGTAGGACTCCACCGACCTCCCAAGGTTTTGAAAAACTTTCTACCAACCACCAAACGCTTGCAGAGCTCGCTTTTGGAAAAATTGTAATTTTATTTCTATGATAGAACAAAATTACATTCATAGAAAAACATAGTTAGCTTTTGTTATTGATGCAATGTACAGTTTACAAATCAATATGAAATAACAATATGTCAAGAGTGACATAGTATAACTGATCATATACAATAAAAAAAACTACATAGTATTGTGTTCTGTAATGTATATGTGAGTCAAAACAACTAAGTAGCCTGTGCAAGTCCTTCATGGAAAGAACGGTGAAAGTATCTATAGATATGGTTTTGATAATGCTCTTCAACCTGCCAAGTGCCCAGTGGTAGCTACGTGCCTTCCTTGGAAATTCGATATTCCAGCCCATTTCTTTCCCTGTAAACAAGAGTGAAAGTGATATTTTCAAAATGATTCTTTATATCCAAAGCATCATAAAGTATAGGAACAAGTCGCATAGTGTGATAGCACTGCAATTCTTTTATCCAGTTTAGTATGATCATAGAGTCCCCAAAAACCTGTAGCCTCATACAACCATTTTCCAATGTAAAGAGAAAAAGTAATTTTAAAGTGAAAAGCTCTGCAAAATTATTGGTACCAGCCCCCAAGCCAACATAAAAATGGAAGAAATATTCCCCTGAAAAACGTAAAACTGCACCCCCTTCACACTTCACTGGTTGTCCCTGTGATGCCCCATCAAAATAACCCCACACATTAGAGGAAATTTCAACTCAAAATGGGCCTTTTAACTTTTATTCAAATTCCATGTCATCATGTGTTAGCCAATGAAATTGCTTTAAATTTGAAATACCGTATAGGTCTTAAACACTTTTTTAATATAAATTTGGGGATAGCTATCATAAAAAAAACTACTTTTTTTGTTTGTATTTTTTACATATCTCCCTGTGTTTTTACTCAAATTTTGATCGGGAGAGCTTGTTGGATGGGGAATTAAATCTCGCATCCAACGAGTACCCACTCGGCATACTTTTGATGGACCCCGCTACCCCAAAAACAAGAAATACCTGAAAAAATGGAATGCTGACATCATCATTCTGTTTTTTCAGGTATTTCTTGTTTTTGGAGTAGCGGGGTCCATCAAAAGTATGCCGAGTGGGTACTCGTTGGATGCAAGATTTAATTCCACATCCAACAAGCTCTCCTGATTGAAATTTGAGTAAAAACACAGGGAGATATGTCAAAAATACAAACAAAAAAGTAGTTTTTTTCTTTTCTTCCTCCAAAATTAATAAATATTATTTTATTATTTTAACTATTATTTTATTAGTTCATTTTTGGAGGCCCATTTTGAGTTGAAATTTCCTCTAATGACCTTCCCCTATCAATCTCATCCGGTTGAAACTCTTGAACTCCGCTTGTCCAAAGTCTGAGGGTAGAAACCCAAGATAGCAACCTTGTTAGCAGCAATAACCTCAGGAATAGTGGCCTTGTCTTGAAAAATTGCAGCATTTCTATCCATCCAAATGCCCCAAGAGACAATGCACAACAATGCCCTAACCTTTACATTTCGAAATTCTATGAACCAAGAAGAAAAATCATCTCTTAAAGAGTTCCCATACCAAGGACCAAGTCCTTGAATGGATCGTGTGACCAAATCCCACACCTATTGTACAAATATACAACCCAAGAAAATATGGCATGCATTTTCGTAATAGTTCATACACAACACACATCGGCCCGGGCCAGCCAAATTACGAGTCTGTAAAACATCCCAAGTAGGAGCCTTGTCTTCCAGTATTTCCTAGAAAATAAGTTTTGATTTCGCTGGACATTGAAGTTTCCAAAGCCGCCCCCACCACCAACATATATTTCTGTTAAAACAGTCCAAATTTAACTGGATATACCCCTCCTTAGGAGAATAATTGTTATGTATCTAAATAATTATAAGCCATTATTTTAAAATATTAAATATAGAGTTAGTAAACTAACGTAGGGTCACACCAATTCATTAAGCGGTGTGTATTAACCTATAAAAGGTTATCTCCATTATTGTAAAGAAACCATCATATATTCAATTATCAATTTACTGTGGGTTTAATTGCGAAATCATATGGGTCTATAACTATTTTTCTGCTTCAAGCGGTATCAGAGCCACTATTCGGCTCCTCGGCACCTTTTGCACAACTCCTCCACTCTTCACATCTCCCATGTGCTGCTCCATCCCTCCAGCACTGCTCCACTCATTCTTCCACCACTGCAATCACCTCCACTAGTTTTGTTCTCCACCTTCCACCTCTACACTACGCTCTCCACTTCTGTGCGTCCCATCCACCGCACCACCTCCTCCCTACCGCTGCCACCTCTTCATCTACCATCCTCCTTGTTGCACCCTCATCCCCATCCTCCTTCCTCGCCCTCACCTCCTTCCTCGCCCTCAGCATCCATCCTCATGCCGCCATTTCCCACAACCTCCACCAAAAACAAAATACAAAAAAAAAATGATAATATATTATATTTATAATATTTTAAATTTTTTTATTATATTAAATAATAAAATAAAAGTTTTATTATATAATAATTAGTTATTATTTTAAAAAAATCTCACCATTCTTAGTAAACAAAAATTCCTCCCTCCACAAGAAAAATGTTGGAGATGAATGAAATTAAAGAAAGAAAAGAGAAATTAGAGCTTAACCCGATCCAAGGTTCTAAAAATCTTGAGGGTTTACGGTCAAGACTCAACCAAATCGAAGGAGAACTACACAAAGGAAAAAACGAATTATCAGAGACTGTCAAAAAGGAATTCAACGAGGTAGTAGCTTGGGAGATGGAAGGTGTAAAAAGGGACATCACATTACTGTTCAAATCCGGATTAAGCAAACTCGAGTAGCATTTGGAAGACACAATCACCATATTAGTTGGCAATATTTCAAAGGAAGACCCGCCATCCTCACATTCAAGCCATCATAAGAGAATTCCTCCCAGAAAAGAAAGTCCACAAGAAGAGTTCGATCATGATCACTCTCCAAATCATGAACAATCGCTCTCTCCTCCAAAAAGAAGTGGATATCAAATGAAACCCAAGTTAGAATTTTCAAAATTCAATGGCGACACAAAATGGAGCGTGGCATGGATCAACAAAGGAGAAGAATTTTTTTCCATACACAATATCACAGCCGACGAAGAAGTGATAAAATATGCCTCGATGCAACTAGAAGATCGGGCCTACAACTGGTACATGTGGTGGAAGGTTACAACACAGACAACTAAGCGCAAGTGGAAAACATTCAAAACCAATTTATTTAAGAGGTTTGAAGATTTAAAATAGAAGGACTTCTTCGCAAAACTCACCAGACTGCAACAAAAAGGTGACGTCGATGAATACACTGACGAATGGGAATCCCTGGCGACATGTGTGCCAGAACTCATAGACAGTCAATGCCTCCAAACTTATGTGAACAGACTAAAACCATATATCAGAGATGAACTAGAACTATTAAATGTATCAACCTTGGACAAAGTGAGACGCAAGGCAAAAATCATTAAGGAAAATTGAAAAAGACGTGGAACAAGAACCATGACAAAGATCGAAGGTCCATCCAAAATACCAAGACCAACACCAAATACCAGCCACCACATCTAAGAAGTGACAAAAAAACCAGTTTAGAAGTCCAACAAATGAAAGAAGGGAAGTGTAAATGTTGCGAAGAGAAGTGGGACCCAAGACACATATGTTTGAAAAAAGAGACCACCAAAAACTTATATCAATGTGAAGCAGAAGAGGAAGACAATTCAGATAGTGAGGAATCTGACATAAAAGAAACAGGTGACATCCAGAATCCTCCGTTAGATTCAGAAGATGAAGAAATTCCCAATATATCAATTTTAGCCATAACATGAATACACCAACCACAAACATTAAAACTTAAAGGGCATATAAAAAATAATAATGTTGTCACCCTATTCGACACAGGTAGTACCCATAACTTCATCGACTTAAATGTTTCCAAGAGGCTTAACCTTTTCACATATCCAATACCCAACATGAAGGTAATGGTAGCAGATGAAAAGAAGATCGAAAAAGTGGGAAAATGCCACAAAGTTAAGCTGCAAATACAAGACTATAACCTTGAGTCCGAATTTACGTAGTACCCTTTGGAGGAGTTGATACAGTATTGGGAATTCAATGGTTGCAAACACTAGGTACCTACTCAGCAAACCACCAAGAACACTTCATAAGGTTTAAATGGCAAGGATAAATATACAAATTGGATGGGTTCCAACCCCCTCGCACACAAATTGTGTCCTCCCACAAAATGGAGAAGCTAATTCGAAAGGGAGCACCAGCGTATGTCGTACAATGCCAGGAGATGGAATTATTAACTTCATAAGTAGTTAAATCAGGTCATCTAGAGATCCAAGTATTAATCCAAAAATACAAAAAGTATTCGAAGACCTTCCATGGAGTTACCACCAGAAAGGAAGATCGAACATGTCATCGAAATCAAGTTTGGATCAACATTAGAGGAAATTTGGGGTCTAAAATGGGCCTTATAAGAAAATGCACCAACAAAAAATTTTGTGAGTTGGAATTCAGGAACCAATAGAATTTCAATAAAATGAGTCAACCATAATGGTTGAATTGACATATTTGTCATAAAAGAAAACTATTTTTTTGTTAGTATTTTCGACATATATCCCTATGTTTTTACTCAAATTCCCGCTAGGAGAGCTCGTTGGATGCGAAATTTAATTTCACATCCAACGAGTACCCACACTTCATACTTTTGACGGACCCCGCTACCCCAAAAATAAGAAATACATGAAAAATGTGATGATGACATTTTTAAGGTATTTATTATTTTTGGGGTAGCGGGGTCTATCAAAAGTATGAAGTGTGGGTACTCGTTGGATGCAAAATTAAATTCCACATCCAACGAGCTCTCCCGCTCGAAATTCAAGTAAAAACACAGGGAAATATGCCGAAAATACTAACAAAAAATTAGTTTTTTATATTCTTCCTCCAAAATTAATAACTATTATTTTATTTATTTTAAGTATTATTTTATTATTTTCCTTAGGCGGCCCATTTTAGACCTCAAATTTCCTCTAATGGCCCTATAAATGTTAATCCCTATAGGTACCCACACCATCATAAGACAGAGATTGAAAGATTAATCTATGATTTACTGAAGTGTAGAGTGATTACAGAAAGTCGGAGTCCTTATGTTGCACCAGTAGTACTAGTACGAAAGAAGGACGGGTCATTTAGGCTATGCATCGATTACAGAGGACTAAACAAGATAACTATTAAAGACAAAATCCCTATTCCATTTATAGATGAAATTTTGGACGAACTGCATGGTGCAAGGTACTTTTCAAAATTAGAGTTCAGGTCAAGATATTACAAAATCAGAGTAAGGCTAGAATATGTGGCGAAGACATCCTTTCGAACCCATGAAGGACATTACGAGTTTAAGGTAATGCTTTTTGGGCTAAGTAACGCTCTAGCAAAATTTCAAGCAACCATGAATAACCTATTTCATCCATTCCTAAGGAAGTTTTTACTAGTGTTTTTTTATGACATCCTTATATACATTAAGACATGGAAGGACCATCTCACACACCTAGAACAAGTGCTCTCTATTTTAAAAGAAAATCAGTTCTACGCCAAGACGTCCAAATGCACGTTCGGTAAAGAAGAAGTGAGCTATCTTGGGCATGTAATGTCTAAAGAAGGAGTCAAGGTAGATCCAGAAAAAATCAAAACAATCACAGACTGGCCCAAATATACTAACATCTCCAATTTAAGTGGATTCCTCGGGCTAACTGGATACTACAGAAGATTCATTAGTAATTATGAGCACAGAACCGCACCCTTATCCAAACTTCTAAAAAAGAATGCATTCCAGTGGAGTGAAAAAGTAGAAAAAATGTTTTGAAGCCTTGAAAGGAATTATGTCCTCCACACCTGTATTAGCTACCCCAGACTTCTCCATACCATTCGTGATAGAATGTGATGCTTTAGGTTATGGGTTGGGAGCAAT
Organism: Pseudotsuga menziesii; assembly: GCA_001517045.1. NCBI lineage: Eukaryota > Viridiplantae > Streptophyta > Pinopsida > Pinales > Pinaceae > Pseudotsuga > Pseudotsuga menziesii. Next base: position 13,862 of record LPNX010344793.1, on the reverse strand, counting down.
ACTAATGCAAGATGAACACCTGATAGCTTTTAAGAGCAGGAAATCAAACAAGCGAGAACAATTGAAGTCTACATATGACAAGGAAATGCTGGTGATTATGCAGGCATTGGTAAAGTGGCGAAAATACCTCCTAGGGAGAAAATTCATGATCTGCACAGACTACAATAGTCTTCAATACCTACTTCAACAGAAAACATTGTCCACATAACAATAGAAGTGGATCGAAAAAAACATTGCTTTCGACATGGAAATAATACACAAAAAGGGGGAGGAAAATGTAGTCGCAGATGCACTCTCCAGAAAATATGAGGATATTACCTCTTACTCCATCCATCTCAGTCACAATTCTAGATTGGCTAGATGAAATACGAAGTGAATATGCCAAGGACCTAGAAACAAGCACTATAATTAACAATTCCAACTGTGACCCCAATTTTGATTGGAAAAACGGTATCCTTTGGTGTAAGGGGAGGATCTAATTAAACTCAAACTCTAAGTACAAGGTTAAGGTAATAAAGGAATCCCATGATTCACCAGCCGCGGGACATGTAGGATTCTAATTCAAAACTTATTATAATGCAAGAAGGTCATTTTTCTAGAAGGGAATGCAAAAAGATATCCAGCAATATGTGGCAGAATGCGACAAATTCCAGAGGAACAAAAGAGAAAATATTTTAACCCAAGGGTTACTCCACCCCCTACACATTCCAGACCATAAATGGGAAGATATATCAATGGATTTCATTGATGGGTTACCTCCGTCATAAGGAAAGGACAAGATCCTTGTAGTGGTTGATCGATTAACCAAATTTGCTCACTTCATGGCAATAAAAAAAACAGACACGGTAAAACAAATTGCAGATGTATTTTGTAAAGATGTCTACAAATTACATGGCTTCCCAAAATTCATCGTCAGCGACAGAGATGCAAAATTTAATGGGAAATTTTGGAGGGAATTTTTCAAACAAGTAGGCACATCACTCAATATGATCTCATCTTACCATCCCCAAATAGATGGTCAGACTGAAGTCATTAATAAATGCTTAGAATCATATCTACCTTGTTTCGTAACAGATAAACAAAACCATTGGTCTCAATGGTTACACTTAGCAGAATGGTGGTACAATTCAACTTACCGCACCTCCACAAAAATGACCCCTTTCAAAGGTTTATATGGATATGAACCTCCAAATTGGAAGGAGTTAGTTTTGAACGACACTAATGTTCCAGAATTAAAGAACCAACTAGAGAAATTTCAAAAAATGATTGAATTACTCAAGGATAACTTAATCATGGCACATAATCACATGAGGAAACAAGCAGATCAATCCAGAACCGAAAAATAATTTGAAGAAGGAGACTGGGTGTTCCTAAGACTCCAACCCTATAAACAGGTATCCCTTAAAATTGGAGGAAAACACAAGTTGTCCCCAAAGTTCTATGGACCGTACCAGATTATCCAGAAGATTAGTCAAGTGGCGTATAAATTACAGTTACCTAGTAAAAGTCGTATCGATAATGTCTTCCATGTATCATGTCTCAAAAAAATGTTGGGGAAACATCAAACTGTACAAAGAATACTTCCTGTGTTAGATGACGAAGGGAGGGTCATTTGGGAACCTGAGGCAATCATTGCAACCCAAGAAAGAAAACTTTGTTCTCGAACACTCAAGGAATATCTCATTAGCTGGAATAATTTTCCAGATGAATACGCATCATGGGAGACAGAACAGTTTCATCTTCAATACCCATCCTTACCCTTTCTTTGAGGATAAACCATTCTAAAAGATGACAGCAATGTTATGTATCTAAATAATTATAATCCATTATTTTAAAATATTAAATATAGAGTTAGTAAACTAACGTAGGGTCACATCAAATTCATTAAGCGGTGTGTATTAACCTATAAAAGGTTATCTCCATTATTGTAAAGAAACCATCATATATTCAATTATCAATTTACTGTGGGTTTAATTGTGAAATGATGTGGGTCTAGAACTATTTTTCTGCTTCATTAATATCTGGAAGGATGAGAATCCCAGATAAGTTCATCGTCCCCTTCTGATAATATACCATGAGTGAGATGAAGACCCTGTTTATAAATATTCTAACATTCCCAGTGTTCCGTGGCTAATCCCAGCCTATCTCCCCCCAGCCAACCCTGATTGCAGATAGTTATAGTTGTTGGGTCCACCACTTGTGATAAAAATAGGAGCCCTCTTTCAGATAGTGACATAATTATCTCCATAGGGAGTATCTAGGCTCTCCCACTCCCAACCCATGGGTCCATACCCAACCTCACCCTACGGCCAAACCCTACTCTCCACACCAACCTGGATCCAACAAGATCAAAAGTTTGAATCATTTCCTTCCAAATGATAGATGCTCCTCCCCTATTCTTGTTTTCCAACCAAACCCACTCAAGAATTGATAGTGGGGCAATATATTTCTGAATCATCACCTGGATCCAAAGACTCAAAGAAGATAGCAACCTCCATGAAACCTTAGCTGCAAGAGATTTTGAAAACAGATGTATGTTTTTGAGCCCCCAACCACCCAAGGCCTTTAGCAAAGAAATCCTATCCCATTGATCCCAAAATAGAAAGTGTTGATCCTTGTTGCCCCTCCACAGATAGGCAAAGCAAAGGAACCTGTTTTTTTCCAGGATCCGTTTCAAAACTCACAAGAGGGACATCCAATAAACTGGAATGGCCTAAAGTACACTTTTAATAAGAATGAGTCTCCCTGCTCTAGACAACCATCTCTGACTCCATCCTTGGATTCGTTTCTCAATATTCACGAGAAGCCACATCCAATCCCTCTTCAGATATGAATTAGGCTTTAGCTGGAATCCCAAATATTTTAGTCCCACATCCATTTCTCCCACCTGAAAAGGAAGTCTGCTCACCAGATAATGAACCTCCTCCCCTCGCAAGTTTGAAACGGAGATGGTCGATTTATGCATGTTAATAACCATACATGTGGCCACTTGTAATAGGTCTAGCCCATCACAAAGTTTATCAATATCTTTGTGGGAGCCATCACAAAAAATAAGAATTCCATCTACAAAAATTAGATGAGATAAGTATAAGGCATTTGATGTAGGAACCCCTTTGAAGACCTCCCTCCTTTTTGCTTGATCATTAAAATGGCTCAACCCTTCGAACGCCATCAAGAAGAGTAAAGGAGATAAAGGACATCCTTGTCGCAGATCTCTCCCTGCTTGAAAGAAATAAATTGTTGATCCATTTATTAAAACAACAAAATATATTGTGGTAATACATGCCATGATCCATCTTATAAACTCAATTCCAAACCCCAAATATGTAAGCATCATCCTCGGGTATAACCAGCAGACACAGTCATACGCCTTGGAGAGATCTATTTTTATTAAAGCTCTCTTAATCCTCCTAGTTTTTAAATTGTGTAATCCCCCCTGGGCCACACCAATAGCTTCATGGATATGTCGTCCCTCCAAAAACCCAGACTGTTCCCCAGAGATACAATTTGATAAAACCTCCTTGATCTGCCTTGAAATAATTTTCGAGATGATTTTGTAAATAGAATTGTACAACAAAATCAGACGATACTCATCCAATGTGTCTGACTCATTAGAATTTGGGATCAATGCTATGAAAGTGGAATTAAGGGGTATATGGATGATACCAGCCTACTTATATTCATTAACCACTTGTAGTAGATCAGAGCCCAAAGTATCAAAACACCCTAGATAAAATTCAATCGTCCATCCATGATGACCTGGACTCTTATCTTTTTGAAAAGAGTGAAGAACTTCCAGTGGCTCTTTTTCATGTACCTCTACCATGAGATTTTTATTATCCTTCGGCTCCACAAACCTAGGGAAAAATTGTGCAATATGAACCGCTTCTGGAATGTTAACCCTCGGCCTCTCCTTGAAAAGATTCCCAAAATGTTGAACCCCCACATTAGCCATCCCCTGAAAGGAAGTAACTCTTTCACCTTGATGGTTCGGAAACCCCCAGATAGTATTAGTTAGCTTTCTTCCTTTTGCATAAGCCTGAAATAATTTTGTATTCTCATCCCCACACAGCAACCACAGGGCCCAACTCTTCAGCCTCCAAGTCGCTTCCATTTCATAAAGAAGTGTTCGTCTCTGTCCTTTCACGAAAATGAATTCATCCTTTGTCTCAACTGATCCAAAGCCAAAACCCCCTCCTTCCCCTTCCAAGATGGTTCTAAGTCTCGATTCACAATCCTGAATATCATACACTTCCCTTTCTTGATTTAATTGAGCCCATATAATGGTATCTTTCTTCACTCTACATAATTTTTTCATAAAATGTTGCCCAACATACCGGTCCCTACCCAGAAAAAAAAGGAACCCATTCATCTTTCACCAGCTCCCCAAAAGACTTATCATCCAGCCATCTTTCGTTAAACTTAAAAGGACTGGGAGGATTTATCCCACCCCCCAAAAACTCCAGAAAAATAGGGAAATGGTCAGATACCCATTGCCTGATCAACTCCACCAAATCCACAAACCCTTTCGACACCAAAAAGTGATCCAATCGCTTCGCCCCTTGATCCTCCCCAGATTGTCGATTTCTCAAAACAACTCCACTGACCCCAAGGAGAAATTTAGATCCCCTCCCAGAATCAAGTCACGACCATCCAGCAAGGGATTGCTAAAAACCTTGTCCCAAAAGAGCACCCGATCCTTATAAGGCCCACAAATATTCAAAATTGTTATAATCTACCCCAAATCTGGGACAAACACCTCCAGACCTAGGCCAGAATAAATACCCCATATATTCTCACACTTACACACCTTTAACTGCCAGCCAGAGGCTAAACCCCTCGACCTTCCATTAGCATCAATAGCAGCAAAATCCCAATCATGAAGCATAGATTTCAATTCTCCCACCAATACTTCAGAATCCCCCATAGTTTCTGTAGAAGTAAAATATCAGGCGTCGAAATATCATATAGGCACTTAAGTGACAATTTTTTGGAAGGGATCGCCAACCCACGACAGTTGTAGGAAATGATTTTCATGTAAAACCCCCCTCCATGGCATTATTTTCTATAAGTGCCCAATGAATTGAATACTTCCTTCCACAGGAAACCTCCCTCCTTGCTCGGTCTTGAGCCATTGACAAATGTGACTTTCTTCCATGCCCTTGAGAAGATCCCGAGGATTTTTCCAAGAAAGTTGGCATCCTCCAACCCAAGAGATATTCAGGTAGACCTATCTATTCCGAATAATGTAGTGTATATTATGTCCCTCCGACATGTTAGAGGAGATAGGAGACACCAGGGAAGGGGGGTATGTAGAGCCAATCTCAGGTAATGTGCACTCAACAGCACAAAGAAGCAGTCCCATTCCAGGAGACCCAGCACACACCCCTCCCGAAACAAAACCCATAGATCCCAAATTAGAATAGAAAGCTACCGAAATATAAGAGGTGGTAAACATACCCAAGGAAGACAAAGCCACCATAGGTTTTGAAGGTACCAGAGGCACATGTTGATCCTACGCTCTACCAACCGCCTCATCCCTTGGCTCATCTGTCACATCCGTTGAGTTTGTCTTCTCCCTTCCAACCAGCAGAGCAAACCCTCTTGGATCCTATGCATATTCATCCCCCATCACATATGTAGAACCTCTGTGCTTCCCCTTAAAATGTTTTGGGCACACTGAAACCACATGCCCATACTCATGGCACCTGTGGCAGCGAAATGGTACTGCCTTATAATCCAGTTGCTGAAAAAAAGGCCCATATGGTGTATCAATATTTAACTCGAACATGAGGCCTCGTTTGAGATCCAAATGGACCATGATGTGCTGTATCATCGACCACCCCGTCCATTGAAAGGAGAAATTGGCTGTCATATACTCCCCAAGAAAATTCCCCACCATTTTGAACCGACCCTCTATCCAATATTCCATGGGAAAACCAGGGATCCTAACCCACATAAGCTCCTTATCCACCACTTCCTTTTTAGGATCGAACAATGGTGACCAAAGCTTTAGACATACTGGAATACTTGCCATACACCATGCATTGTTCAAAACCCAGTCCACATCAGGCTTAGAGACAAAAATAAAAGCAAACCATCCTATTGCCAAGTTTGTAATCCTGGGAATTTATGAGATATGGCTACCCCAAGAATCAGTAGCCCGTGAGATAAGGAAGGGAATACCAAATCACCTCTCTCGAGCTCTACCAACCATTGTGATTTCAGAAAATTCCACCACCCATTCCATATGTACATCTGCTCCAAAAACAAGCTTTTATTCTTGCAGCTACAGCCTGAGGCACTTTGAATTCTTGCTTGTCTGACCTTTCTTCATCCTTCCCACAAAAGGGGGGAAAACAGATGGAAATCCCGAGGGCCAGGGGGTGGATTTCCTTCAAACCCTAGCACTTAAATGACCATCCATGACACAACAGGGATCCCATCTAACACCAACTCTAAAGCATGCACCAACGGTATCGTGTCAGATTCAAGAAAGTTGCTCGAGGAAAAAGGTTCTGAGTCGGCTACCGAGGAAGAACCACCCGTTGGAGACCGTATGGAAATAGGAAAAACCCTCATGACCACTCCTGTAGTGGATAAAGGTAAGTCTGATAGAGGCCCCAAGCTAATGCACAGACCCCTTCAACCTTCTGCGTTCCCACCCAAGCAAAAATCCATCCCTCCTCCAACTGTCACGTATCCTTCCTCAGCAAAAAAAGACTCATCCACACCCATCAGAGGGAAAGAAACCCCCATCGACCTAGATAAACCTACACAGGTTGATTCTCTAGGGCCTGTTGACATCCTAATAATATCCAGCTCACCCACAATATCTGTAGTGACATCATCTGACGAATCATCCCTAAGATCTAGACCCCCCCTGTCACCTCTCTCCCCATCAAGTCGGGTGTACCTCCCATTTCCACGTCCTTATAACCAAAAATATTGAATTCTGGATAGTTATTAGAGGATTATTCCACCTCCTTCTCCTCCATCATTCTCATGGTGCCTTTCCTTCCACTCCCACAGCCCTGTCTGTGCTCTGCAGGGGTACCCTCGTCCACCCACAAACTTCCAATGGTAGGCTGATCTCCCCCTCGCAGCCACCCTATACGGCCTCCTCGCCATCGCCATAGCTAACCAGATCAAACCCTAGCTCCTTAATAGCTCTTGTCCAGTTCCCATGGTTATGTAATATTATTTCCATATTCTTTATAATTATAAATATAATAATTCCATGTGTGAAAGGCTTGCATTCCCATGCTCTTGAATAACTAGTTTTCATGAATTTGGCTTCCATCTTGAAAGAGTTTTATATCATATTTGTATGAGGGTTATTCGATGAGTTTGTTAATGTTGTGGAAGCCATAAATTTTGCATGACTATGTACTTTCATGACCCTATTCTATGTATCTAGAAATATAATAAACTCTTGTGTGAAAAGCTTGCATTCTCATGCCATTGCATCACTAGTTTTCGTGAATTTGGCTTCAATCTTGAAGGATTTTTATAACAGATTTGTATGAGGGTTATTATATGAGTCTGATGCTTTTGGGACATAAATTTTTATGTTGTATATGACAACTATATGTCATGTTACTTTCAGAACCATCTATTCTACTTTCCATGTGTCAAATTTTAGCTAGTAATGTAATTTCCCATTAAGCAATTTCCATGAAAGTTACCATACAAATGTTGCACATCATAATAAGTTTGCAGAGATTAATAAACATGATTAATGATATCCATTTATGCCTTATATTTATCCCCATACTTTTTTCTTAAATTTGGGAGGGTCATATTTGAGTTGGACATCCAAATTGGCCTCCACCACTGGGGAAAATTTGACCTCAATTTCCTAGGAAATTTGCTCTTTCTCTCCTTATCCCAAAACCAAGTTGCATAAGCTTAAATTCAGATCCAAAGTATTCATAGTTCATATTGGTATGTTCTAAGACTCATCCTACCCTTTCATTTAAAAAATGAGACCATTTGGATTTAGTTGGAACCCCTACTGTTGTTGACTAGTAAAGCATGAAAATTGCCCAAATTGTACTTTTTTCAAAATTTACAAGTAGGGACATTACAAAAATCATATCCCTAGAAACCCCTATTATGGATCGATTCTTTCACTCAGGAACCTCGTTCTATTTTGGGTTGTATGTAACCTTAAAATCCCTCTTGATTCATGCATCCATATAGAAATCATTGACATAATCATTGGAGGTATACTCACCCCCATTGTTTGATCTCAAAACCTTGATCTTGTTACTTTCCTAGTTCTCCAAGAGAGATTTGAACTCTTTAAACCTTCTAAATACTTCATCCTTGGTCTTCAAGAATTATATCCATGTTTAGCAAGAGAAGTTATCAATGAAGCAAAGGTAGTACATGATTCATGTGATTGATGCCACTAACATCGGTCCACAAACATTTCTATGCACCATATATAAAATCCCCTAATATTTGTTCTCCCTGCCTAAGAAAGAAACCTTGGCATCTTTTCCAAACATAGACCCTCTGCATTACACCCTAGTGCTAAATATTGAAATATGGAAGCCCTGTAACATTCTCCCTTAGAATAGGAAATGCTCGATAATGTAGATGCCACATCCTCTTGTTCCATAACTTGCACAAGTTATATGTGTTATGGACTAGGGATTTAACAAGTTTAACACATAACCTGTGCAAATTGCCTTCTCTAACGCCAATCACCTGAGTTGATCTTGGACTAGACTCCTTCGATTTAATGAGAACATATAGGTTCTTAAAATCTACTGCATAGGGGCCTTATCTTCCATGGTTGAAACTGAAAGTAGACTCTTCCTTGGACATGGAACAAACAACACATCATTAATTTAAAAAGAGTCCTCCAACTGGAGTTGGAAAAGAATGGAACCAACTCCTGTTATTGGATACTTGGCATCATCACCAAGCTCAACATGAACTCCATAGTTGTGCTCTTCCATGCTTGAAAATAAGTCACAGGCTAATGCCATATTCCTCAATGCTCAATTGTCCACATATAAATCACTCCTCGGAACTATGTTGTTAGAAAGGAAGGGATGCCACTGAGAAATCATTCTCAAACCTGGTAGAAAACTCAGTCATCTGAGTTTCTACATAGGTTGCCACTTGCTTTTGTTGTTGCTTCCCTTTTCCATTCTTCTTTTTTGGATAATGTGATGCATAATGGCCATGCTTATGACATATGAATCACTTTATTTGACTCAATTCCTTCTTCCCTGGTTGTGAGGATGACTCCTTACTCTTCATCTTACCCTTTCTAGGTACTTTACCTCTTACCTTCTTTGTTTGACCAACTAGAGCATGGTCATTGTCAGCTCCATGTTTGCTTGCATTTGAATCCATTCAAGTCTCGTCATGGTTACAGTCCTCCCATAATAATTCCCAAGTTGGAATATTTTCTTGAGCACAAATTCCCTAGAAAAATGTTTCCCATTGAAGTGGTAACCCATTCAGTTCCCTATTAACCAGCTCTTTGTCTTCAACCTTCTTCCCAACTGTGGTTTGATTTGATGGTCTCAACATATGTGAGATTATTATGCAATATCATCTTCCAGTTAATGTTCTCACTTTGGTAAAAACTAACCAAGGAATCAAACATGTCCTTCGTCATCATCTTCTCGGATATGTGAGGGATCAAATTATAATTTATGGTATCCATGATCATCTGCTTGGCTCTCACTTCATTCCTCTTATGAACTGCCAAAAGTTGTGGATATGTTGACAAAGCTACCACATCCTTGATGATAACCCATAGGTCATTATCTTATAGCAAAAGAGTAACCTTAACTTTCCATGATAGGTAATTCGATCCACCATCTAGTTTATCCTTGAACCTAAGGCTAGTTGATGCCATATATGATCTAATGCACAAGCTCCCAGCTCTAAAAAATAGTCCTTAAAAGAAATAATAAAACCCTCTAACTGTTTATCCTTATTTTGGGAAATTGATTTACTACAGTAAATCCTTGAGAAACTCAATGAAAAAACCATTCTTTGATACCATGTAGATTTTCAAGCCTTGGGTAAGTGTTGTCCTATCTTTCTCTTAAATTAGATAAATCAAATCTAAACTTATTTAATAGTAGAAATATAAATTTATAAACATGCAACAATCACACATATAGTTGAAAATGAGCAGTGGAAGCATGAATACAATACACAAGAATCATGTCCTTCAAATTATCTTGTCATTTAATAATCAAAACTTACAAGGACACCTCAACTTGAGATTTACAACTTGTAGAAAATAAATAGTACCCTAAACATAAATCTAAGGAATTGATGTATCCTGTATGACACTATATGATACTATTCTTGCAATATTCAACCTTGTTGGTAGATCCTATCAAATAAACTCAAAATATGTAGAAGATAACAACACAAAAAATGGAGGAACAATGACCGAATCTGACCCAGCAAGAGACCGAACGCGAACACGAACTCGAAATCAGAAGATGCAGCTCCTAAGACCCATCTCTAAATACAGACTCAAACAAATCTTGTCTGTCTTCGGAGGCCGAAGATCATCACAAGTACAAACTCACATTAACCAGAGTTTCTGATCCCAACTAATCACACTAAGTGCAGAGGGAGAGCATACGCTACTGTTAGGATATTTAGACACTTAGGAGTTAGTTAAGATCAACTTGTGTAATATATCCGTTAGGTAAAAGTGTGTTTCTTTAGTATGTATTAGTATGCATTTGTAAATATTCTAATCCGGTGGTCAC
>LPNX010344784.1:0-10718 GCA_001517045.1 Pseudotsuga menziesii | reverse complement strand
AAGTTACATATACATCAACACTCCCTCTTAACTAGGAAGGTATTCTTTCGACACAATTTTCAACACTGGTCTTTTTCTCTATATCAGCTGGATTATCTAGTTTTCAAGTCATATTCATCTTCAAGTCATCTTTGTCTTCAGGTCATCTTTGTCTTCAAGTCATCTTCGGATATGGATCATCTCTCGATCTGGATCATCATCACTGGATCTAGATCATCTCTCGATCTGGATCATCATCGAACATCATCACTGGATCTGGATCAACATCACTAGACTGGATCTGGATCATCACTCGATCTGGATCTAGATCTGGATCATCTCTTGATCTGGATCATTACTGCTGGATCATCATTACTGGATTTGGATCATCACTCGATCTGGATCAACACTGGTGCTATCTCATGATTCTTCTCATCATAGGAAGTTCTACAGAGCCAGCCCTTTTTCATGCTGGTTGTAGGCCTACCCTCATGTAGGTCTTCACCCAGTACTTACATCTGACCTGCTCATCAGAAAGGCACACCCAGCACCCACATTCACAAACATGATAGGACACACCTGCTATCATCTGTGAAATGGATCAGCACTTACATCTGACCTGCTCATCAGAAAGGCACACCCAGCACCCACATTCACAAACATGATAGGACACACCTGCTATCATCTGTGAAATGGATCAGCACTTACATCTGACCTACTCGTCAGAAAGGCATAACCATCCAGGGGAACAAATCCAACCACACTGATGGAAGACTCCCATCCAGACAGAAACACATCCTATCACAGTGATGAGAGATTTCAGCACTTACATCTGACCTACTTGTCAGAAGGGCACAACCATCCAAGGGAACACATCCGACCACACTGATGGAAGACTCCCATCCAAACAGGAACACATCCTATCACACTGATGAGATATTTTAGCACTTACATCTGACCTACTCGTCAGAAGGGCACAACCATCCAGGGGAACACATCCGACCACACTGATGGAAGAATCCCATCTAGATAGGAACACATCCTATCACAGTGATGAGATATTTTAGCACTTACATCTGAGCACGTGGGAACACATCCCTCAGTCACTCCAGAAAGGCTTTGCACTTACATCCACCCAGGGGAACACATCCGACCACACTGATGGAAGGGCTTGCACTCACATATGATCCTACGAGAACACATCCCAGCAGTCATATCAGAATGGCCCCCAGTCCTCGACTGAGCTACCTGGTAACTGACCAGGTGCCTCCATTCTCCTAGAGAATGGCAGTTGCACTTACATCCGACCTGCTTGTTGGAATGGCCAACACTCACATCTGACATGGAAGGAACTAAATCCTTTATCCATGAACAGAATGGTTCAGCCCTTACATCTGATCAAGTAGGAACACATCCCTCTATCACATCAGAATGGCTACTCAGTCCTACACTGAGTGTTCCTGGTAACTGACCAGGTGCCTCCATTCCTAGAATGAAAATTTCCCTTACATCTATCCTACTCGACAGAATGGCCAGCACTCATATCTAACATGGAAGGGAGAAACCCTATCACCATGATAGAATGGCTCACCCCTTACGTCTGACCATGGAAGGAACCAATTCTCTCACCATGTCAGAATGGCTATAGGTCTCATCACTTTCTATGGGAGGAAGCCTCGATCTGGAGAACACCAAGTCTCTCTCTGAAGTACTTGAACTTCAGCCTAGCAAATTGCTTTGTCAATACATCAGCTATCTGTTCCTCCATTGCAACATACAGGAGCTTCACTGCTCCTCTGTGCACCATATCCCTAATATAGTGATACTTGATCTCGATATGCTTCGACTTGTCATGAAACACTGGATTCTCTGACAAATTCACGCAACTCTGGTTGTCACAATGTATACAAGTAGCATCCAACTGGAGATCAAATATATCAGACAGTAGCTTCCATAGCTATACTGGCTCACAACTAGCTGAACAAGCTGCGACATACTTTGCTTCAACTATACTCAGTGCCACACAGGATTGCTTCCTGCTAAACCAAGAGATCACACCTAATCCCATACTGAAGCAACATCCTGAAGTACTCTTCCTGTCGATGGCACTGCCTGGCCAATCTGAATCAACATAACCCTCCAGGTTAATCTTCTGATTCGCATCGTGCTTGAACCCATAATCAGTTGTACCCCTGCATGCTTTGCAACCATCAGGTGAACATGTCTCAATGTGTTCACAGCAAAGCAAATATCTGGTCTCAGGTACATCAAGGACCCAATCATTTGATGATACATCGTAGCATCAACCGTCTTTGATGAAGCATCACTCAATAGCTTCATGTTCAATGTCATAGGTGTGGCCATAGTCTTGTATTCCATAATCCTAAACCTATTCAGGATCTCTACTGCATACTTCCCTTGTCCAAGGAAGATTCCATCCACACTCTGCCACACCTCCATACCTAGAACAATAGTGCATCGACACATAACAGGAACATCACTGGTATTCCGTCTTCAGCCTTGAAGCAAAGGTTGGAATCCACTTTACTCTCAGTAAAGCCTAGAGTCATCAGTAATCTTCCCATCCTATCGTACCATGTGAAACCTCAATATATTATGTAGTCACTCCCTCTGAAGCGAAGCATCATACTCCCTCTGTCTTCTGTGCTCTATGCACTGAAAACATTCTGTACCAGAGTGACAAGTAGCTTCCTATGCTACTAATATTCTATGTGACCATCTAGTGTATAGAATTGCATCTTCAACCTTGTAGCAAAGGTTAAGATCTTCATCAGCCTCATCATGTATGTGTTTAACCTCTTACTGGCCGCAAATGTCTCTTTGTAGTCTAGGCCTTCTTTTTGTGAGAAGCCTCATGCTACAAATCTTGCTTTGTATCCCATGATGTTTCCATCTACTGCAATATGGAACTATGAACTTCTCTTCAGGTCTCGATACTGCATCCTAGACATCATTCTTCTTGAACTGGTCTTCTTGGTTTCTTCTTCATAGCTGGAAGATTCTGCATCAATGATGTCACTGCACTCGTCATATTATTCTTTGTCTTTGAACTGTCGTCACTTGTTCTTCGAAACAAGTCTTCATTCTTCTTTGCTTGTAGGCGATTATGTATGCGGTCTTTCCTACAAGTCAAATTCATTTGTATGGTTAGAACATTTCATAAGGAATATTTATACTGGCAAGTTCTTATGCATAAATATATGATCATGCAACTACTTTAGCCAATACAACATTCATCCATATCTCATTGAAACTTTCTATATGCCTTCCATCTCTACCAAGACAACATTGAGATTGTGCACTAATCCAATATGTCAGCAAAGAGGTTTCATTCTAGATAAGTAGCAATGGAGAGTTGTATAGCACCATGAGCTACTTACCCATCACATGCATATTAGTAGTATACTATCGTTAATGCAAACATACTATCGTGCATAATACATCAACTGTATATAAACAAATGCATAACAAAACAATATCATGAAATAACAATTGAATACTTATCTTTATTTGTTTCGAGGGTAGACTCCTTCTTGAGCCTTCAGCTTCATCGTCTTCTTTATTCATAATCACATCGTTTATTATCCAAATGCTAAGGTGGATAAGAGCTTCTTCAAGAGTTGATTTCTTCATATTCCTCATTGCTTGAGGGATATTCTTTGGATGGTGAGAGCCGGCTCCCATATTATCTTCTCTTCTTATTGGTAGAGCTTCTTCTTCTTCCCAAAGTTTTCTGAAAGTAATCACTTCCTTTTGGAACACATTCCTTGAATGAATGAATTCCACGATCCTGGGAGGCCATTCAAGGTGGCCATCACCACTTCTGCATTCTTCACTTCTTCTTTTACCACTTCAAGTTGTTCTTTGATTTGAGAGACTCTTATGATTGTATGGTCTCTGCATTCTATATCTTGACGTTCTTCAACTAGTTTCTTTAGGTCATATTCTAATTTTTTTTGTTCTTCCCTTCAAATAGCTTGAAAATCTAAAAGACCTTTAACAACTTTGTTTGCAATAGGTAGTGCTCTGTAATGCACATGTGCAAGCCTTCTATGCCAAAGCTCATTTGGCTCTACTGTTTCATGGATCAAGGCTTGTTATGGATGGCCCTTCAATTTGTACAAGCCTCCTTCTTGTTCTCCAATCACTACCACATCATCGATATTCTTTCATTTTAGCCACATGATGACTTGACCATCTATGAATGCAACCTGCATTTCTTTTGCATTCATGCTGAAATGGAGAGAAGCTTCTTCTTGAGTCTAGAACAAACAATACTTCTTTCACTGTTAGAGACTTACCAGAGTCTAGCTTGTATGAATATTCCCCACTACCTTTTATTGGATATTGGTAGTCATCTCCTAGTTTCACCTTGTGAGGTGATTCATGTTCTGACAGTCTTACAAAGGATTCCTTCAATCCTGTCATATGTTTGGAAGCCCACTGTCTATAATCCAATCATCACTCCCATGAGTAATGTTACCTGTGAGAGCTTATATTAGAAAATATTCATCCTCACTTGAAGAATATTCACTTTCATATTTGGATCTCTTTCTGGATGGTTCATCATCCTTTGCAGCATGAGCATGATGTCTTCTTTGGCTTTGACCAAGATCTTCTTGTGAAAGGCTTCTAACCTCGTTTCCCTCTGAAACTGGAACCTCTATACTCATGTAGGTGTCCAAACCATTTTCTTTAGAGATATCAAATACTTCTATGGTTGGAAGTTGTCAACTTCACCAAGCTTATCATCAAGCTATTTTGATAGATCACTTTGAAATGAGAACCTCAAATGAAAATAACAAAGGATTAGATCTTACCAATTTGAGGTGTCTGTCTTGGTTCCAGAGCTGGCTGATCTAGGGTTTGTCACAGAAACCCTAATTTTCAAAACCTAGAATATCTAAAATATGATTGGACAAACAGATAGATCTCTTCAAATGGAGCTGTCGAGTGTACGCCTTTTTTGAAAACAGTGGAGGGAAGCTCCTGGAACAAGAAGCCCTAATTTTCAATTTCTTCTGCAGAAATGCATGTTACTGTTTCTATGATATATATGAAATTACTATTCATATGTGTCTAAAATTTCGCATTGAGGTAACCTTGCATGTGACTGATCTATCACCACATGTTTCATCAGCATTTGTTTCACCATTTGGTATTTATGACACTTTTCCCAAGGTGAGCTGTTACAGGACTGTTCAGAACAACGAAGTTGTATGGAATGCCACGTGTCACTGGTTCATCTTCTGAGTCTGATCTTCAGACCACAAAACATAAAGTTTGTTCCCTTTCTAGAACATCTTCAATAATTCCATTTGGATCTCTGTATCCCAATATATTGCAGATCTCCCCAGATGTCTTGTTTAGGGATGAATTCTGGAAGAGCCTGGAACCCTAACTTGGAGAGATCATATCTCCCAGAATATAGCGAATCTAAGGCTGATTTTTGGACAAAGTGTTCATCGAGATTTTATATTTGGCCCCTACAATGTTCAGCTTCTGATACTTTTCCAAACTCGGAATATAGGGACTGTACCAAATCTTAGTAGTTTTAGTATTTAGGGTTTCTCTAGCTCGGGGTCAAACTAGGGTTTGACTTTCCCGGAGATTTACCCAACCAAATTTCTTGATCCAGGTCTCTAAACATCGTTTTTGATGAGGAGAACAATCCTATGTGGGTCTTACTCAAAAATTCCTCTTCTGTAGAAAGCCCTAATTTCCACATCGAAAACTGAAAATGCTCAAAATCGAATTCCGCTTCGACAGAAATATGCACCCTTCAATGGAGAGTCATCCTAGCATACTTGTGCCGATAAATTGTGGAGAGAGACCCAAAAAGTAAGAAGCCCTAGCTTCTGCAGCTACACAATGTCTTCTTCTCAGGTTAGCTCTGATACCATGTTAGTTTTTCATCATTTAAGCTAGCATTATGATCTTAGGATCTTTTCACTGAGAGAATAACAAGCACAACAATAAAACATAAGCACATCACAAGAGACAAGAGACACAAAGAGTTTTCCTTGGGGAAACAATAAAGGAGAAAACCCCGCAACTTCCTTAGAGAAAGATTCAGCACCAAAACAGTAAGAGATCTTCCCAACAGCAGTAGACTTCTTGTTCCAGTAATTTCCTTCTTCACTAATGCGCCACACTTAAGAGAGTGAATGATGTGTGTGATAAATAGAGAGTTTCACTCTCTATTTATATTCTTCCATTCACTTGAAGTGCATTTTCACACGTAGGCTCGATCTAACAATTACTTACCCGAGCCTACAGCTTAATTAGTGTATAATAACTTGAGTGCCCCAAAATTGTGGGGACTTACCTGATGACTTGACATGACTTGTTTACATTATTAATCTTGTCGATCGAAACATCGAGGCATGATCACATGACTCAAATACATAATATAAACATCCTGGAATAAACATCGGGTTACAATACATAAGATACATAGAAGAATACATTTCGAAGTTACATATACATCAACATCATCTACTTCACTAAGTGGGTATCTATACTATGTTTCTTTTATTGATGATTTTTCTAGAAAGGCATGGATATAATTTATGAAGAACAAAGATGAAGTGTTTAGCAAGTTTAAGGAATTCAAATCCTTGATCAAGAATCACATAGAAAACAAGATCGGGATCTTTTGATCAGACAATGGTAGAAAATTCACATAAAATGAATTCAAAGAGCTATGCAAAGACTCAAGGATTAAGAGGGAGTTATCCACTCCATATAATCCACAACAAAATGGGATTGTAGAAAAAAGAACAGAACTTTGGGCCATGCTTCATGATCAAGATCTTCCCATGCATCTATGGGTAGAAGCTGCCAGAACAGGAGTGTATGTATAGAACCATACTCCACACAGAGTACTTGAGAATAAGACACCTGAAGAAATCTTCTCCGGCAAGAAACCAGAAGTTAGCCATCTCAGAATATTCAGTTGTCTATATACATACACATTCTGAAATAAAAGAGAACAAAGATAGATCCTTCAGGAAAGAAGGATATATTTGTGGGATACTCTGAAAGCTTGAAGTCTTATAGAATATACTTCCCAGGATTCAAGAAGATTGACATTAGAAGAGATGTAACATTTGACAAAGATTCATCCTACATCAAATCCACGAAGAGACCGACCGAGGAACCTAAAGAAACAAGAGCACCCAGAATTCATGATACAACCATGAACGAAGAAACTCAAGAAGAAGATCAAGAATTTGAAGAACCTCAAGAACCTATAGATCCACCTTAGGAGAAGAATCCTCATAAGAGGAAATGTGCTTGGGTATGTGAAATTATCCAAGGTGTAGAAAGATATGGACCTTCAGAAGAAACACATAGAGGAAGAAAGAGAACTAGGTCCTGCTCCAGTTATGTAGCCTTGCTATGTGCCATTATTGATAAAGAACATTTCAACTATGAAGAAGCAGCTTAAAGGAAAGAATGGCAGGAGGCTATGATTGAATAGTATCAATCAATCGTGAAGGATGATGTTTGGGATGTTGTCCCTAGACTATAAGGGAAGTTCATTGTAACTTCCAAATGGATCTACAAGATGAAGCATGTTGCAGATTGCAGCATAGAGAAATATAAAGCAAGACTCGTGGCTCATGGTTTCTCCTAGAAAGAAGGAATAGATTATGAAGAAAATTTTGCACCTATGGCCAGATACACTTCAATCATATTAGTACTTTCTCTGGTTGCAGTGATGAAATGGAACTTACACTAGATGGATGCCAAGACTTCCTTTTTGAATGGTGTAGTATAAGAGGAAGTGTATGTGGAGCAACCACTCGGTTTTGAGACACATGACAGGAAGTCTCATGTGTGTAGATTGAAAAAAGTCATGTACGGTTTGAAACAGAAACCCAGGACATGGTACGGCAAAATTGATGGTTTTCTATCTAGTTTGGGATTTACCAAGAGTAAAGCATATTCCAACCCTTACTACAAAGTTGAAGATGCAATCCAGTGATACTCCTGCTGTATGTGGATGATCTATTTATAATAGGTATGGATGGATTGATTGCTGATACAAAGAGGAAACTTGCTACCGATTTTAAAAATAAAGACTTGGGTATGATGCACTATTTCCTAGGCATGGATGTGTGGCAGAATGTGGATGGAATATTCCTTGGACAAGAGAATTATGTAGTTGATATTCTGAAGAGATTTGGGATCATGGAATGCAAGGCCATAAGCACACCTACGGCATCAAACCTGAAGCTATTGACTGATGCTTCATCAGAAGCAGTTGATGGTATGATGTATCGTCAGATGATTAGGGGAACTCATCTCATAAATGATATGGGGAACTCATCTCCCCCATCTTCCTTCTGGGTAAGAACAGTTTCTAGTAAATCATCAGATGTGAAAGTGTACAGAATAAAATCTTTATCAAAATTTGGACTTTTGAGGGAGGGTTCGTGCGCAATAGGTGTTTTAATTTTACTAAATGTGTTCTTCTCTACATTAGTCCACTTGAATTGTACACTTTACTTTACCATTTGCTGCAAAGGTTTAACAATTTGCGCAAGATATGGAACAAACCTTCGCATGAAGTTTATTGTCACCATAAATGACTGCATACCCTTTTTATTTTGGGGTTGAGGAATCTGTTTGATAGCTTTCATCCTCTCTGGGTCTATGGAGATCCCTTTATTAGATACCATGTCACCCAACAACTTACCTTCGGTAACAGCAAACACGCACTTCTTGGGGTTTAGTTAGATACCATATTTTCAGTAGTGTTCAAAAATCCGCTTTAGATGAAGTGCGTGTTCCTCTCTTTTTTTTTAGAATATTGTGATGTCATCAAGGTATACTATAGAACTGCGGCCAATTAGACTGTGAAAAGCTATGTCCATAGCCCTCTAGAAAGTAGCTCCAGCGTTTATGAATCCAAAGGGCATCCTTCTGTAAGCAAAAGTTCCCCACCTGGTCTTGAATGTTGTTTTAAGTCTGTCTTCTTCAGCTACTAATACTTGATTGTAGCCTGAGAATCCATCTAATAAAGAGAATAATTCAGAACCTGAACCCATTTGCAATATCTGCTCCATGGGTGGGGCAGGATAATTGTCTTTATCTGAAGTGTGATTTGAGTTTCTGAAATCCACACATAGCCCGCTTTCTTTGGATTTATTCCTTACCGGTACCAGGATTGAAACCCATTCTGAGTGTCTAACCTTGAAGATAATTCTAGCATTCAATAGTTTCTTAACTTCACTTTGGATTAAAGGTTCTAATTTTGGATGTGTTTTCCTTAAAGTCTACTGATAAGGTTTGATTTTAGATCTGATGGGGATAACATGCTGAATAATATTGGTGTCATATGTCTTCAGATCTTCATATGTCCCCAAATTAATCAACTCAAACTGTAGAGACAAGCTATGAGTCTTCACATTCACTGGTCTTCTGAATTTCTCGTTTAAATCAAACATTTGTTCTAAATTCCTGACTCCTTTAGGAATAAAATTATTGAATTTTAGCTCGGCTTGATGTTCTTCATCATCAATAATCACCCCTTTGAATGTCTCATCATTTGTCAAGCATTCTATAATCTGCTGATCATCATTGAACACTCGTAGATTGGTAATCATATCTAGAACTGAAGGCCTGAAAAGCAATTCAACAAAGCACCGATTATTAGAGGGAACAAGCCTCGCAGCTGAGGTGGTAAACATGTCAGCTGCTGTATTCTTAAGTCTTGAAATCGATATAATGTTAAATGCATTAAAACCTTTAAGTAAATCCCATACTTCATTTTGATAAGCTTTTAAATGAGGAGAAATGCAATGTATTTGATTTTGAATTTGTTTTACAATTATTTTAGAATCTTCAAACACTTTCAGATTTTTTTCCTTTAATTCAATTGTCTTTCTTAGTCCCTAAACTAATGCTTCATATTCAGCTGAGTTATTGGTACATTCAAACTCTAACCTACATGAAAGAAAATGTTTGTTTTTCTTAGGGTCAATAAGGACACAACCGGCTCTTGACCCCTCTAAAGTTTTAGAACCATCAAAGAAAAGCGTCCAGAAATCACTAACCACTACTATACATGAATTAATGTCTACATCTACAGCTAATTCTACAATTTTACAATCAATTTCATCAGCCTATGAAAACCGAAGGAGATCAGGCTAAGCGTCTGATGTATTACTGGCTTCTTCCACTTGATAGTTTCTTGGTTCTAGATCAATAAAGTAATTTCCCAAAAATAGAATCCACTGGTTCATTTTTACCTTTGAACTGAGTAACATTGTGTTTCATGTGGGGCTCCCTCAAAAATTTAATTTGATTTGGGATTTCTTTGTATGGTGGTCACATATGTGACCAATCCGAGGCAAAATATCCATTGAGATTTGCCGACCAATCTTTGCTCAAAACAAGTCCATAAGCTTCTGGTATGTAGGACACCACAATATCAATGAATTGACATACCTTATCATTTGAAGATAAGTGAACGAGAACATCCTCCATTTCCCAAATTACCTTCACATTCGTTTTATCCAACTGAACGACCCTCTAGGTAGATGGTTTAGGTTGTCCATTTATCTTTTTGCAAATCAACAACATCATGACGTTCACTGATGCCCCGGAATCTACTAGGAAGTTATGCACGTTGTGGTTGAAAATCTCAAAAGTAAGGAGAAAAGGTGGAGTCTTGTTTTTAGGCTTACCTCCCACACTTGCTTCAC
>LPNX010344778.1:685558-765945 GCA_001517045.1 Pseudotsuga menziesii | reverse complement strand
AAAGATTAGATCTTACCGATTTGAGGTGTCCGTCCTGCTTCTAGAGCTGGCTGATCTAGGGCTTGTCAGAGAAACCCTAATTTTTAAAACTTGGAATATTTTAGATCTGATTGGATAGAAATATAGATCTCTTCAAATGGATCTGTCCAATGTACTCCTTTTCTAAAAACAGTGGAGGGAAGCTCCCGGAACAGGAAGCCCTAGTTTTCCAATTTCTTCTGCAGACATGCCTGTCACTGTTTCTCTGATATCTCTGAAATTAATGCTGTTTTATGTCTGAAATTTCTCAATGAGGTAACGTCACATATTAATGATACAACACCATATGTTTCATTAAAATTGGTTTCACCAATTGGGATTTATGATCATTTTCCCAGGGTGACCTGTTACAGGACTGTTCAGAACAACGAAGTTGTATGGCATGCCACGTGTCATTGGTTCATCTTCTGAGTCTAATATTTATACCATAGAAATTAAAGTCTGTTATTTTTCTGGAACATCTTCAGGAATTCAATTTGGACATAGGTATCCCAATCTATAGCGATTTTCTCCAGGTGTCTTGTTTAGGGATGAATTCTGGAAGAGGCTGGAACCATAACTTGGACGGATCATATCTCCCAGAATATAGATAATATGAAGATGAATTTTGGATACAATGTACATAAGGATTTTATCTTCGGCCTCCTAAATTTTTAGCTCCTGAACCTTCTCCAATCTCGGGAGATATCGAATGTACCAAAACTTTGCAGTTTTAGTATTTAGGGTTTTTTTGGCTCGGGGTCAAACTAGGGTTTGACTTTCCCGGAGTTTCACCCAACCAAAAATATTGATCTAGGTCTCTAAACTTCGATTTTCATGAGGAGATAAATCCTATGCTAGGCTCACTCAAAAATTCTTCTTCTGCAAGAAGCCCTAATTTCTTCTGGGGAGAGAGAGAGGGTTGTTTTTCCTTGTGAAAGCTGTCTTGTTCAGGTTAGCTCTGATACCATGTTAACTTTTCATATGCTTAGCTAAGACATCAGTATTTCATTTCATTTTCATAACAAAATCATATACACAGGATCATTGAAAGAAACAGCATCACAAGAACAACACAGATTTATCCTGGGAAAACCCTAAAGGGAAAAACCCAGCAAAAGCTTCCTCAATATAGATGCCCCAAAAAGGTAAAAGATAAAACCAACAAGGAGATCAAAAACTTGATCCTCCTCCTTCTCCAGCTACTTCTTTCCTCCACAAGTGTGCTACTCAAGTGAGTGTGTGTGTCTCCAATGAGGAGAGCTACACCTCTATTTATATTCATCCGTTCACTTCAATTAACTCATCCGACATGTAGGCTCGAGTTAATCATGTAGGATCGAGTTACACATGTAGGCTCAAGTAACCACACTGGGGTTCTAATGACCCACCTTTACAATTAGAGGGGACAACCTCATGACTCTTATTAGTTCTTCCGATTAGAAGCATTGGGGTACAAGATAATACAAGTGGTTCTCCCGGTAGGACCATCGAGGACCACAAAAGATACAATAGAATATTCTTTGAAGTTACAATATTTCAACATATTGTGCATATATATGTATATATATACATATATGTATATCTATATGTACACACACACATATATATATGTGTGTGTGTGTACATATATACATATACATATATATACATATATATACATATATATACATATACATACATATACACATACATATATATGCATGTGTGTGTGTATGTACACACACATACACATACCTTATTCTATTAGATCAGAGTGTTACATATTGCCCCCTTTAAGAAACTTTGTCCCGAAGTTATAACTCCATAGAAGAGAAACAAAGACTTCTCAATCAAATTTACATATAGCTAGTACTATTGCGGAGATGAAAGGTTTATACGTGTGGCCATCATGCAAAAATATACCACCTGCACTAATATAATCATGACATCCTATGCTATGACATGCTCTTGATTAATTTCCTAGGTGTGTAATATGAAATCAATCATACAATCATGCATCAATATTGTTATACACTCATGCCTCAATCAATGTCAAACAAATAGGTAAATAAACCAATAAATACAAGTACAATACTCCATAAGATCCCTCCTTTCTTACTCGCCCTCACCTTGAGAATCATACCTACCCCCACCTCCATAATCCTCCTCCCCAATACTCTATATGGTCCCTCCCACCGTGGCACGAGCCCTTTAGTGTAACTGGTATTTGGATCATAAAGTTGACATCATAATTTCCCTGGGAAGTTTATATGGCTTAGCCACCTTCCCAACTTTTGGTAAATATGTGGCCTCATCGAAATTAACTATAATATGGATCTCATCGGCTTAACTGGCATTTCATTACCAATACCCCAACCTTGACATCAAGATTATTATACCCCAGGAATCTCAAAAGGTTGGCTTAAAAATCCCTACTTGTACACCTTCAAGACACCAACCCCATGCATTGGAGTTCCTTCTCCATATGCCTCCCCCCACCCTGCGACAAAAATACCTCAAGATGTGGACTTCTAAAACTATATAAAGGAATCCTTTTGCATCGTTGTTAATAGCGAACTATTTATCATTTTGGATTTTCGCTCCAAGAATTTCAAAATTTTGCAGGTTTGATTTTGTCCCTAGTTGCTCGGTGGTGGTGGTTTCAAGAAGTCTGCGAATCATTTGAAGGCTGCAGTGGCCATTCATTGCTTCCTGGAAAATCAAGAATCCTTCATGCATTCCCTGGTTCTCTTGTGAGCAGGCACACCCTGTGGCAGTGATCGCGTCTACTGTTTGTGGCTTCAGGAGTTTTCTTGGCCGTTTCTTGTTAATCCGTTTTGTTGGTGGCTTGGCTCCTTCAAATTCTGCATGGGTTTTAATCCATTGATGGATTGGGTAATAATAATTAATGGATAGCACATCTGGTTGAAGGTTTTTTGGCTCTAATATTCGTTTAAATTTTTTGCAGGTTTCTCTGTCAGTTTGATTCTTGAAGTTGATCGTTCTCGGCTCTGCTAGGTGAGCCTCGTTCAGCTCTTGTAGTCTTCCTCTCTATGGCGGCCTCAAGAATCGTGTCTGCTCATTGGTTTCTTGTTTATTGCAAGATACTTCCATGGAATTTATTGAGGTTTCAATAGAGGCGTGCTCTTGTGCCTGCGTGGATAGCCTGATGTGTGGAGTTGTTAGAGGTTCTTTCAGCTTTGAATAGGTTTGGTGATTGTTGTAGAAGGAGGATTGGCTTGAGATTTTCTTTGGGAGTTTTTTTTACAGGTTCTGGAATCTATGTGAGTTTCCTGGTGCTCTGGTCCAAATGGATTCTGAAGGGGTTCCTCCGCTCCCTCTCCCTCCCGATCTGGAAGCTTTCAAAAGGCTGATTGCTTCCTGCGGTAAGAGAAAGGGGGGGGCATCAAATAAGTTTGTCAAGAAGGTTGGAATTCCTTTGATTTAGCTTCCCGTTGAAAGGACTTGCCGATCGACGTTAAAACTTGTTGAGCGGGGGATCATTGGTCAATTCACTGGCCTATGGCCCTCTCCTAAGGCAATTGAAGGATGGGTGCAGAGGAATTGGAAGCCTCTAGTCTCAGAGGATATTCGTAGCCACTTTGTTGGAAGAGGCTTCCTCGTGTTTGCCTTTGAATCTGCTAAGGATAGAGATCTGATTTTCCCGAATGGCACATACTTCATGGGTCCTCAGGGACTTTACCTGAATAAGTGGACCCCCAATTTCGACCCTTCCCAAGACATCCCGTCTGTAGTTCCTGTATGGGTAAGAATACCCTTTCTTCCTTTGCATTGTTGGAATACTGAATCTTTGGTAATTATTGGGAAGAAGTTCGACATATACATGGACTGAGCTGAAAGGAAAGATCAATTTTCCTGCGCTAGGATTTGTGTAGAAGTGGACCTGGAGATTGGTCTGCCTGAAGCAATTCCGTTAACTGTTGTAGACTGGTCTTACACCTAGGAGTTGGACTATGAGCAAATTCTGTTTAAGTGTATATTTTTCCATGGCTATGGTCATTTCGCTTGAAACTGCAAAAAAAATCTGAAGAGGTTAATGCGAAAGAGAAAGAAGATCAATGGATTCAAGTCCAAAAAACAGGAAAATCAGTGCAGGGATTTAAAAAGAAAGGAAAATCAACAATCGGTGATCCTATGGTTGGGACAACTTCTATTTCTCAGGATGCTGATCCCAAATATGATCATAATCCTTTTGCTGTCCTAAATTCCTCTGAAACTATTCTAGAAGAAGGCGAACTGAGTCATATGGAAGTGATTGAGCCTATCTTAGAAGATATTTCTGTTCTTAATGATTTACCTGGTCCTTCCTTTGTTGCTCTTCCCCTAGAAGGTGGTTCCCTTCCCTCTTCTCCTATTGATACTTGATCTCCTCCTTCTTATGCTGATATTTCCTGGAAGAAACATGATGTTAGTCCTGACTCTTTAGAAGATGATTCCTTTGAGCTAAAAAACAAATAGTTGGTAGGAAGTCTAAAAAGGAGATAAGGGAAGAAGAGGCTGAAAGGCTCAAGACTCAAGGCAGTCAGGCAACAAGTCAAATGTCTTATGGGAGAAATAAGAGAAACAAGCCTCCTAAGGGAGTAATTACTCCCTCTTCATTGGGTAAGTAATGCTTTTAATCTCTTGGAACTGTAGGGGGTTGGGGTACTCTAGCAAAGCTGAAACTGTAAAATTTTTAATGAAATTGGATCCTACAGATCTCCTATTGCTTCAAGAGACTAAAATTGAGGAGGATGCTCTCCTTTTCATTAGCAAAAACAAGTGGAATTTGACTTATGGTAAGGTGGTCAGCGCTAGAGGTTCCTGTGGGGGGCTAGCCACATTATGGGGTGAAGATAATTTTCAGCTTAAAAATGAGTATGCCACTCAGCATTGGATCTCTTTAGAGATTTTACATTATAACAATAAGATAAATTTTTCCCTTTTCAATCTATACATTCTAGTTAATTATGGGGAAAAAAAGAATGATGGCAGTCAATTTTCGATTTCCTTGAGCTCTATTCTCCAGCAAATATTATTATAGCAGGAGATCTCAATATTAATTTAGCCCCAGGTGAGAAGAAAGGAGGAGTGCGTGGTAAATATTTTATGCAAGACACTGTGGAAAAAATGATACAAGATTGTGATTTGGCTGATTTAAAGCCTAAGATTGGCTGTTTCACGTGGTCAAACCAACGAGTGGAGGCTGTGAGTATATTTGCCAGGTTAGATCAATTCTTAGTTCATGGTCCTTTGCTGGATAGTAAGTGGATGATTTCAACTAAAATTCTTCCCAAGTTGGCATCAGATCATCATCCAATTACATTGCAATTTGAAATTGAAGAAGAGCTTGGCCCAATTCCTTTCAGGTTCAGTCCTCTTTGGATTGAACGTGAAGGGTTTATGGATACTGTCTTTCAGGCATGGTCCAAATTTGTGGTTGGCTCTCCCAATTTTGTCTAGGAACAAAAACTAAAATAGACCAAGTGCACTTTGAAGACTTGGATAAAATTGCCCCTTCTTACTCCTTTGAGTACCAGGAAGGATAGAGTAGTAGAGCTCTTTGCTTTGCAAGTCGATTTGGAAAATAGAGAAGTAACCTCCACTCATATCACCCTTCATCAGATTGCTCAGCTTAAAACTAATATTTATTTTAGACAGGAGAAGGAGCATCTTAGATTGAAGTCAAGAAGTCTTTGGCTGAAGGCTGGGGATAAGAACTCTTCTTATTTTCATCGTCAATGCAGGGACAGGATTTCGAGAAATCACATTTTGGAAATCATTGATGATGAAGGGGCCATCATTAAAGGCCAAGATCTCCTTAAGCAGTCAGCTAGCAGGCACTTTCAAATGTTGTTTAAAGATGACGACTGTTCCTATGAGCAAGTGTCCTCTGATTTTCTACACAATGTTCCTTCTCTGGTTAGCATTGAGGAAAATTTTGATTTAATGAAGCCTTTCTCTGAGTAGGAAATTGTTGAAGTTATTTGGGCCATGGAGTCAGACAAAGCTCCTGGGCTAGATCATTTTTCGATACATTTTTATAAAGTTTGCTAGCCTATAATCAAGTCTGATTTGTTGAGAATGATCAATGCCTTGTAGAAAAAAGCTAAATTGGGTGGGTGCACTAAATCTACTTTTCTTTCCCTCATCCCTAAAGAAGTCAATCCTTCTACTTATGATAGGTTCAGACCAATTTCTTAGTGTAATGATTCTTATAAGATAATAGCCAAACTTCTAGCAAACAGACTAAAGCCTTTGCTCGACAAGCTGATCTCTCCTCTTCAAGGGGGTTTCGAAAAAGGTAGACATCTAGTGGATAACGTCATACAAGTTCAATGATCTTTGCACTCTAGTTTCTTACGGAAAGAGACATGCATGATAATAAAGCTGGATATGAAGAATTCTTTTGATCGAGTTAAGCTCCCTTTCCTTTATGAAGTCTTGCTTTCTTTTGGCTTATGTCCATAATTTGTTTCCTTGATAAAAGCATGTACTGATAAGCCTTGGATTTCCCCTTTATTAAACAGTAGAATCACTAATTTTTTTAAAGCCAGCCAAGGCCTTCGTCAAGGTTTTCTGCTGTCCCCCTTCCTGTACATATTGATGGTTGAAACCCTTAGCAGAAAATTATTAGCTGAAAAGGAAGTCGGATATATCTCGAGCATCAATATTGCCAGGGGTATTGATCCAATCAACGATGCTCTTTTTGTGGATGACTCTCTTCTCTTGGGAGGGGCCTCTATGTCAATTGCTTGGGCCTTTAATGATATTCTCAATAAATTCTATTTAAGTTTAGGTGCTTTGATAAATAAAAATAAAAGTGTTGTTTACGGCTGGAATGTAGACCAAATTTCTCTACTCCGGATTTCATATCTCTTTGGCTTTCGTGGATTCGTCAAGTGGGAAAAAATCAAGTATTTA
Source organism: Pseudotsuga menziesii (assembly GCA_001517045.1). Lineage (NCBI taxonomy): Eukaryota > Viridiplantae > Streptophyta > Pinopsida > Pinales > Pinaceae > Pseudotsuga > Pseudotsuga menziesii. The sequence goes on along the minus strand of LPNX010344778.1, from coordinate 759,021 downwards.
GGTCTCCCCTTAACTCTTGGTCTGTCTCCTCCTTCTCTGTGGATTGAAGTGCTAGCCAAGTTTAAGGAAAAAATAGCCTCGTGGGGGGCTTAGTGGCTTTCTAAAGCTGGGAAACTGATCTTGATCAAATCAGTTCTTTCAGCGCTCCCCGTTTTTTAGTCAAATTTGCTTCTTGCTCCCAAATTTATCTTTGCTCAGCTATCTAAACTCATGAGATATTTTTTATGGAATGGAGGGAAAGGTGGACAAAATAAGATGCATTTGGTGAGATGGGAGGTTCTCAAGCACCCCTCTTCAGATGGTGGTTTTCAAATTTGCGATCCTGGTCTTTCTAATTTGGCAATGGTCGACAAGTTGGTTTGGAGGCTTTTTGATGATCCCAAGCACCCCGTTAGTAAAATTTTCAGGATGAAGTATTTGCAAGGTGGTTCTTTACGAAATATCTCTTTTGCAAATACTCCTTCTGGCACTGTTATGTGGAATTCCTGTAGGAAATGTTTTGGGTTTTTCATAAAAAATTTGTATAGAGTCCCAGGCAATGGGAGGAAGACCCTTCTTTAGGAGGATTCTATCTCTGGTTCTCCACCTCTTTCCTCTGTTCGTCAATTACATGAGTTAATGAATTGGTTTAAGAACAAAGGTCTAATTCACCTTGCTGATATCTGTATGTGGGATTTTGATGGCAATTGGTCTGGATGGGTCTTCCTGTTCATTTTATCTCCCATAAATCGGTTCTGTCTTCCTGTTCATTTTATCTCCCATAAATCAGTTCTGTCTTCCCTTCTTACGGGCCTAGCTCTAGTTCACTATACATGCAAATACCGGTGGGGATGGGGCACAGATGGGTTTTACACTGTTGATAATGCGTGCCAGTCTCTTCTCTTGGTTCACAATTTCTCCTTTACACCTGCGATTTGGCATTCAACATGGAATTCCTTCCTGCCAAAGGTAAATTTTTATATTTGGTTGTTGTTAAAAAATTAAATTTTGACAAGTGACAATCTTCAAAAGCGTGGATTCAATGGGCCTTTTAGATGCTATTTTCGTTAGGTTCCTACTGAGATGGCCGATCATCTATTGGTGGGATATGATTTTGCTAGATAATATTGGTTTATGGTTCTTCAATCTGTTAAGATTATCTGCCCAATTCAAAATACAGTCAAACAATTCTACACAGTCTGGCATGACCGGCGACCTCCAAAACGCAATGCTATAGTCTTGCATAAATACTGGCACTCAATTCTGAAACTTTTGTTGTGCTCATTGTGGATTGCTAGGAATAAGTGCATCTTCAGTGATCAGCGACCCAATATCCAGCTTGTTGTCATGAAAATGTTATCATGGCCAGCAGAATTAATTGGTCACCCTGCATCTTTTTTTCCAGATTTGATTTGTTTGGGTTCTTGTTCAAATGTTGTGGGGAATATGAATTTGAAGCATGTTTTTCCCCCGCCTTGGAGGTTCCGGAGTGATATTGGTGATTTCAACTCTTTTTGGTCGAGTTCATCTTCTACTGTAGTTTTTTTTTATGGAGCTTCGAAAGGTAACCCCGGGGTCTCCGACGCTGGTGGCCTTGTCATCTCTCCGGATGGTCTATCTTCTATCAGGTTTTGCTGGGGGCTCGACATTATGACTAATAACTAGGCAGAGAGTTATAGCCTGCTTCAGGTGATTCAGTTGGCCAAGAATAAAGGATATAAGTCTATCCAAATTTTTGGTGATTCTGAAATATTGATCAAAGATTTAAATTTCTCTGATAGTCTAAATTTTTTTGCTCTGATTGTAACTCTGCAGAGAATTAAGAGAATTTTAAAAGATTTTAATAAGGATTATTCCTATCATATCCTTCGGGGATTAAATATTTCTACTGATGGCTTGGCAAATCAAGCTTGTCATCTTCCTCAGTGTTTTCTCAATATTAATGGGGAACCCAACTATTTTTACCCTATTCCGTAATTTCTAAGTAATGGAGACTGGTTGGGTGTCTCTATTCCTGTATAGAACTATAAAGTCACATATTCTCTAGTATTTGTAACCAGGTTGATTGGTTACTGCCAAAATAGACCTATTTTTTTTCTTTCTAAAAAAAACTATCCGTTTTTGTTAAAAAAAATACTATATAAAGGAAAAAGAACCATTGTCATAGAGTTAAATTTCAATTTTGTTCCCCAACCCATAAGGTTTTTATTGTATCCATTCTCATTTTTGGTTATGGGCTCCCACAAAATCCTAGAATGATTAGCGTTTTTAGGCTCTTTGAGTGGATCACCTGAAACAACTTCCACTCGCCACAAATGAATAATGATTAGTGGTTATTTCCTCAACACAATAAGATATCATGTAATCCATTATGAATAATAAAGCACTATCTAGGGTTATCATATGAGATCATCAATATTGTCTCATCATAAGTTTACATTTGCAATAGGTCTCCTAAATTGAGTTAAATAAGAAAGCATCCTACTAAATCGATATGTCATGAAGGACCATTATCAATTAACAACATATTATAATATAAAGTACTAAACTAAAATCAACATGAAATAACTTCATATCATAAACTACGTGTCACTTATCACTCAATACCGTGATGAAGCAATAAAGCACCAAACTTAATGTCAACATAAAATAACATCATAGCATAAGCTACGTGTTGAATATGCCACTCAATTCCATGATGAACCAATAAAGTAACAAACTGAATATCAACATGAAATAACATCATATCATAAACTACGTGTCATATGTCACTCGGTACCATGATGAAGCAATTAAGTACCAAACCGAATATCAACATGAAATAACATCAAATCATAAAATACGTGTTGTTTTTCACTCAATACCATGATGAAGCAATAAACTAATAAAATGAATACCAACATGATATAATAAGTATCATGTGCTCAAGCCAATAAATATACTAAAAAAGATAAGGAAACTTGCAATAATTGGTGTGTACATCCTCCCAAGTAGATGAATCTAGACTATACTGGTCCCATTGGATGTTAACTTGATCCAATATGCATTTGTGTGACCGTTAATTTATGTGGTCTAGTATGCAATATGGTTCAACCTGGACAACCCCTTCCTAAAAAAGATGCAATCCCTCCAATTTTAGAATAGGAAAGGGGTCTATAATGTAATGTATGTACAAAAATGTGAAATGATTTATGCATTCTTCTCTAGTGGGATGGAAAACCAAGTAGGTAAGCAACTGGTCAAAGCCTTTTAAGGATCATGAATGGACCAAAAAATCTCGAAGCTAGTTTCCTCGCCTGCCAGATTTAAATGGGCTCTTAATAGGCCTCAGTCAAACGAACACCATGCCACCCTCCTCATAGCTTCTATCAATATGTTTGGCACTGAAATAAATTTTCTAATGGTCAAGAGCTTCCTTAAGCCTTTATTTTAGCATGGACATTTTCTCCTCCATCCCTTGAAGTAGATTGAGGCCCAACATGGCTCTATCCTCCAAACAGTCCCAACTAAAAGGAGTGTTACATGGCCTTGAATCCATATAAATATTCATATGGGAAGGGACTAAGGGAATATGGTAGTTGTTATTGTAGGAAAACTCTACCAAAGGGATATAATTCTCCCCTTGATTATGTTGATCCATGACATACATCCTTAACATATCCTCCATTTCATGCTTAACTATTTATGTTTCACCATCAGTCTCTGGATGATATGTTGTACTGAAATTTAATTGTGTCATAGTGCTCTACCTGCCCATGGTTAATAATGACTTGAATTCAATGTTGACCCTATGTTTGGAATCCCTATGAACCCATCTCCCTATGACCTACTCAGACTTTTCTCTCTAGGCATTACCATTTATAGTGGGGTCCTTTCCATAAATAATATTTAATCCTCGTTGGGATTGTGGAAACTATCTATCCTCGACCACCATGATCCCTACTTCACCCACCACCCCAGTGTTGGTTCGGATAAGATATTAAGCCCATGTTATGTGGAGGGGATGATGGAGTGGTAGGAGTAGTGGCTAACATATTGGTCAACCTAAATATCCCATAATAACCTCCCTGGTAACCAACTCTCCTGCCCCCAATAAATATGGTGCCCATTAGTTTGAAATTTCCCTTGGGTGCCTATGTTTATTTTGATCAATCTTATTTTTTACTTGCATAGCTAGATTCAAGATTTTTTCCATGGCAGTAGGCTTCAACATCTCTACCTCCATGCAGATTTCTATGTCCAACACGTGAAGGAATCTCTTGTCCCATCTACCGTCATCTATCATTTAGTCAACATGATGTACCAAGGAGTAAAAATTTGTTTCAAAATTCTTCAATGGAACTTCCCTTTTGTTGGACTACATGGAAGACCACTCTCCATTGGCATTTATACTCGTTTGATAGATAACAAGTTCTAAAGGTTTCTTCAAACAATTCCCATGACACTTGTAAGGGCCTAATGTGAATCTTAATATCCTCATCCACCCACCATAAAGGACCTTTTCCTTTAGAATACTCATAGCTACATGTGTCTTCTCATTAGTGGTGTACTCCTTAAATCTAAGGCCTTTTTTAACTCCAACAAACCAAGATTATGCCTCCTATCCCTCCTGACCACCTATAAACTATGGAAAATTAGATTTGTGGGCTTCCTTCATGACATCTAAGGGTTCCATCGCCTCCGTCAAGGAGGACAATTAGTCATGAACCTGCTTCTACTTATGTTCCAGTTCTCTATCACGGCTCTGATATGAGTTCTAACCCTCATTTTGATTCTTTCTCTGCCCTACCATCCATTCCTTGAACATACTAGACATCTCATCCAAATATCATAATATATTTTGCTCGAATGGCATGCCCCCGTGGGAGGGGGATAAGTTTGTCTATGACATTTTGGGGCCATGATTCTCTATAGTTTACCATTAATAGAGGGTTTGTTATGACTTACCCAAGGGAGGTTTTAATCATGGTTCAATTAAGTTAGTGCGACTTAAGGAATTATTTACAAATTAGGGTATGTTTACACATCCATGTTTTATTAATCTTGGTTTTTGTTTATTTATACTACCCTTGAGAATGTCTAAGAGGGAGAAAAGAGGTTGGCACAACCTATCAAGGCCTAGAGATATAATACCCCTTCCTCGAACCTTGTGCTTTGCTACACTAATGAAATCCATCCTATGGATTTTCGTACTTCCAAATGATATTGATTCAATCTCTATATTGGCACATGTGTATTGCGCCCATATAAGAATGGGATAAACCTTAGCTCCTCTGGTAGCTCACCAAATTATGACCAAATGATAAGGATTTAAATATAGGGAAGCTTCGCTTAAGAAATAAATCTTGTACCTCCAACTGATTTATCCACCAGGAATTGGTCTCCTTATCACTCAACTGATTTATCCACCAGGAATTGGTCCTTGGTATTCCTCCAAGGGTGCTTGAACCTTTCACTCAAACATATACGGAAGGATAACCTTGGGAATTCTATGTTCCCTAAAACATATATTACTGATATGTAATGCAAATGAAAGTTTTAATAGTTTTCTTGTTAATTGTGATTGGCTAAAGATTTATGCTAACTCTATTAATGGAAACAAACATAATTCACTAATTAAATAATTTTCATGCAAGAATGCAAAATAAATCCCATGCCCAAAAATACAAATTTGGTTAGAGAAATTTGTTCTTGAATAATTTGTTTTGCAAAAGTGTTTTGCTCCCTTCATCATTAACTAATGAAGAGTTACCATATAAATATGTGTGTCTGTGTACACACACACACACACACATATGTGTATGTATATGTGTGTGTGTGTACACACACACACATACATACATACATATACAAGGTACCACAATCCCAAGGGTTAACTCATCTAGTCCAGCACCCATTGCTAAAGCACCTTTGCGTGAGAGGTGGTGGGTTCATTTCTCCTCGACGCCCTTGGGGTTAGGAATGCTATATGTCGAGAGGTGTGAGGCCCCTTCGGGTGGGACTACATAGCTTTGTACCATGGATGTAGCGGGTACCAGTCTTCGGTATTGTGTGAACCACACACACACACACACATATTTCAAATGTGGTTTTCCTACTCCCCAACATGGGGCTTGTTACATATACGAGAGCAACGCATCGAGGGCCCACCCGAAGGGGCCTCACCCATTCACTCTGATTATAGAGCTAACCTGATGGGGACATCAAGTGAGATCCTTATATATTGATGTATAACCTCCCGAAAAGGTACCACACTGTCACATGCCCCAATTTTGCAAAAACAATTTTATTTGAGGAACAATATGCTAAATTCTATGCTAAGTTGTAATTGATGACCTAGTGGGGTCAAGGATATTTAATGTAAATTCTGAATATTTTATTTATAAATAAATAAATGAGGAGACAACAGCCTAGGAGAGCCGTTAAAAGAGTGTTACTGGTCCAATTGGTGGAGGAGATTGGGTGGAGAGAAAACTGACATATGGCAGCATCCTCAAACCGCTTTCAACTATTGCAGGTGGAAACCTCCCTACATTTGTGGTCATGATTCCCCAAGAAAGTGGAATCAGAGTAGGTGGCTCAATTAATGAAAACTGACCCAAAAGACCTAGGCAGTCTTTATAAAAATTCCCATTGAAGAGAGCTGAGGCTGCTCATTCTAGAGAAGTGATCATTCAGGTTGAATGAATGTACTTCAGAGAATTTCAATGGAAGGGAAATCTGAAAAGTGTTTGAGGGGATAACTGCTGATTGATCTAGTTGCAACTTTTAAGCTGAAGATCATGCTGCTGAGAGCAGAGTGTTTTAATGAGGTATTGAACTAGTCAGTTGACAAAGGGTTCTACTGTTTGCATTCTCCACCTAGTTCTCAGCCAAGAAGATCGGGAATAGGCTCGGGGGTCCTGAGGAAGCGTTGTTTGAGCGCTCTTCAGGAGATTGGTAGGGAGGAATGACCTCCTAAAGCTGTTGTCATCTATCCTCAACAAGTTCTATGTTATTTTATTTTACTGTGTTAGTTAAATAAATATTAGTTTAACTGCTATATGAATGTTAAAAGTTCAGTTTGTGAAATGTTAGATTTAGTATTCTTATTAGATTGTTATAGAAATGAAATGGATTTAGAGAATAATGTGTTAGAATGAAAATAAATTTCTAAAATGTGTTTTTCCACACTTGGAAACCAGATCGTACTCTAGCATAGATAGAATGCTTTAAATAGATAAGAGAATGAAAATAGTAGATAGGATTGTGTATATGTAGATAAGAAAGTAAATTTATTTCAATGTTTAAAATATTATGAAGGAAAAACCGTGTTATGATTTATTTGTGTTTATTGTTTTTACTTAGTATAACTAAATAAAAATGCAGGAAAGAAATAGTAAAACTACATTAGAGTTACAATAATAGTATACTGATTCAAATAAAAGTTTATAGAAGATAACAATTAAGTATATAAACAAGTTATTAACCACACAATTTATTTTTTAAAACTATCAACTAAATCTTAAACTATTTTTAATATAAACCATATTAGGGTTATGTTATAAACCCTTTCTTTATGAAAAGTAAACGGAGTTACAGAGTTTACCTTCTATTCTTTACAGAGCTTTGAATAAATTCTAAGTTACAGAATAGTACATAAAAACAAATGTAAATATAAACATTAAATAATTTAAAACTAAGAATTACATATTTAGGAACTAATTATACTTAACAAACATGCTTATAACATGTGCAAGAAAACCTGAGTGTCGAAACCTAACAATTAATTTATCCTTTTATAAATCAATCTATTTAAAGTTTTAACCATTTACATTTATAACTGGGTAAACAAACTTAATAATAAGACTATAAATCATGCCTTGGACTGTTTACAGTCTTTGTTTGAAAATAAACATATTTTATAAATAGTAAAATAAATATATAACTAACAGGTTAATAAACAACCATACACCTGTAATAGCAAAAATGAAGCATTCTAGAACAACACCCAAGTAATAAATAAATTAAGATTACTTATACACAAGGGTTTCTTTTTCATAAAAACCCTAACTATTATAATCTGGACCGATAGTATACCATTACAAATTTTACACTATGACTGTTTTACAGTTTTCACAGTAATACTAGTACTTATAAATGTATCCTTAACAGTAAATTACTTCACTGACAGTGAAGAAGAAAAACCTATTTTTTTTTACAGTAATATCATTTACAAGATAATTTATAAATAACATAGTATTCGAAACATGAGTCATTTTAAAACCATGGGTACAGGAGAAACCTCCATATTTTAAAATTCAAATTATGATATTATCAAGTCGTAAGGCTGTAATCATTTTTACAGATAGAGAAAACTAAATACAAGTCACGGCTTATAAGCCGGAGATACCCAGCAACATGCAAGGGTCTTTAACAACAAAACTAAGAAATAGCTCAAACTAAGCATCTCAACATTGGAGGAACCAAAGCCATGCTTCCCTTCAAAACTGTAACCCCTTTCCATTAACCATTGCAAGCAGGGAGATACCACACTAAACTGGGGCTTACCCATTTTGGCCATGAAGTCAACCAACATTGGAGAGGTTTCTTTTAAGCTTGAAGATGAACTGTAACCTGCAAGCACAAGACTGAATGCTTTAGTTAGATACTGTATTATTTATGCTAAAATTGTAACTGGCAAATAAAAATAATAGCAAGAGTAGTTCTATTTACCGGTAAGTAAGAAATCTGGAGCCGAGGAGGTAACCGAACCAGTTCGAGGAACTGCACTTTGAAGAGAAGAAACCCTCGTGCCAAACCTGTGACAGAGGTAGCGAGGTTCGTATTTTCAGTTTTACACCAACGAAGGAGTAAGCCATGAGTAGAGACAAGGGTAACGCATTACCCAACTCTCTAAACTACTGATAGAGATAAGAAACCCCCTCGCGATGTTCACAAACTTCCAAAAAGAAACCATGTTACAAACTGTGAATTCTTAAACTCTTGCACAATGATATAACACTATACCACTCACTTAAGGACTGTCATTTGATGAACCAGCGAGCCTCTCATGGGCGTGAAGAAACCCAGACAGTGCAGAGCCAAATCCTCGAAGGAGAATGAAGAAGATAGGGTTTCGTTGCAAGTTTTTAAATCAACCAATGCATGGTGGAGACTCATCCACGTGCCCATCAAAATTTTTAGTCAGCAATGGGTCGAACCATATAGTTATCCCGCACTGTTGGGTGAACACATTATTGCCAATCATTTATACTTATCACAATGATAATTTTTGGTATCGTATTATTGTTATGTAGGATAACTTTGAAATCAACCCTTCGATATAATCATATATTATATACAACTAACAATACGATTTGGTATAAAGTTAATTCTTAGCATGTGCCTTTCGATAACACTACAATCAGTCAATTGTGAAAACATATATATATATATATATATATATTATCAATTGCATTTGATAACACTAAGATCAATCTTTGGTAAACAAATATAAGTGGAGATCAATATTGGAGTTATGCCTTTGACTTATAGTCAATAAAACTCCTAATGATTCTTCAAACAAACCTTATATTAAAGGAGTAATGCTATGTTTGAATTAGTGTTATGTAAAATCAATGCTGGTAAGGTCATTATGCTTAGTTCATCTTTTTGCAAGTAAATATTAGGTAGTATTTCTACACAAGCATAATTCTTACAAATGCTTTAAGTCGATAGTGTTATAGTTGGGAGACTTCTTGAAAGTTAGTAATCTTTTGGTTTCCATAAAGGACCAAAAATCTTAATAAATTAAACCAATGTTTAGACTAGACTTGGTAAATATAGGGTAGTAAGACTATCCAAGGTTTAAGGTAAAATCACTTAGTAATATTATTAAGTGATATGGTAATGTAATTTTTCTACAATACTTGTGACATGATGAAACTTGGAAGATCGAAATTATAGCTTGATGACTATTAGTGCAAGTAGACATTTATAACTGTTTACAAATAATAAGCTGATAATTCTTCTCTACTAGAGCATAATTAAAAGTAGAGCTAAGTGATCTATTGTAAGCTTTTTCTTTGAAGGCCTTAGATTTATATTCATGCTTATAAAGAAACACTTTAGATACTAGACATAGCAACAACAGTAAACTCTTGCTTCAGTAAAAGTGTCTTTATATTAAATTATGAGCTCTATGCTCGTCAATAGAACTTGTGAGTAACTTGGCTTATAGCTTTAAAGACGAATTCTTAAGTAGAATTCATGCTGGTGAAAGACATTAGTATGTCACGGATTTTGGTCTTTACGACTAAGCTTAAAATATTGTCATAGATGCAAAAACAACAAAGAAAGTTACTTTACCTCATAGTAGCCTTGAACTCTATTAATCAATCTATACTCTAGCATTTTATATATGCCAAAGAAGTACATATGGATTTAACGCAATAACAGACTCCTACTTGTTCAAAAATTTACCTGTTGAACCTGTAAGAACCAGAAATCCAGCTGAGTTAGCAATTGCTAAGTAAGTCCCAGTTTAGAACATAACTTCTCACCTACTTGATAAAATAAAATCATCACTACAGCTAGAAGCAACTGAATGCAAATCATATACATAACATATCAAAATTAAAAGGTATTTGTTTGTATGTGTTTGAAGTTAATCACTACATATTGTTAACTGTTTCCATTTTTCCGCTAACCGCTAGTAGTTATTAAACTGCAACTTTAGACATTTCATGTTACATTAAAAATTTTAAATTTTTGTGAAAATTTGGGTACTGATACACTATTCATTTTTAAGCACCATTCATGTCTAGTGTATTAAGTATCACACACATATTAATTCAAATTCAAACATTGTTATGAAAATATTAGGGATTTAGATGTTCTCCAATACCAATGCTGGAGACAAAGAACGAGTAATTTCTTGAACTACATAAAATCATACAAGAAAATCACAAGGTGTGAATTATATAATAATAAACATATTAACTATAAAATAATAAAACATGGTAAGTTTGATAATTGGATCAATCAAAGAAAAATGCAATTTATAATTAATGTTGAATCCAATGAGTGCAATGTCATAAGATTCACTTAAATTGATGAAATATATACCATGAGATCTGTGATAATTGCATTAATCAAAGAACAACTCAATTTCTAATTAATGTTGAATCCAATGTTGTTCAAAAGAGCTATGAACATCACACTACGAGATAAAAATCCCAACATTGATATCTCGCACTAAAATAATACATCTTGGTTTCATAAACATATTGCTACAAAGATAAACAAAAGTGAAACTCTCAACCCAACGATAATAAAAACTTTCCTTTCCATCATGGTAAACCAATAAGATTGTAACACAGGGCTGGGTAGACATTTTAAGTGAATAATATTATTCAACTAATCTTTAAACAACTACTTGTCCTTCATGCACTTGGGGCTCTCTATGTTTAGTAAAGTAAACCCCCTCGAAGGTAGGTAGCAATGATAAGCCTAACTATTAGTTCGATCTACATTTATTGTATTACTATGTGTTTGAGTGGAATTTCGATGGGCTAGGTTGAGTGTTGTGAGTGCAAGTAGGAGGTCACAGAGTCAAGTCCTTGACTTGGCTATCTATGTGAATGTTGTGGGGTTTTGTAGTGTATAGGTTAGCACTTTGGACTTTGAATCCAACAACATGGGTTCGAAAATATTGCAAGCATATGCAATGCGACATAGCTTTATATCATTAGAGTAAGGAAATTGTGTTTGTATGTTGTTTATGCATCTAGACATTAACATATTACTTTATATATTGCAAAGGTATTCCATGAGTAAATGTGAATAATCAATATAATTATCATGGGATTAATAATTACATAAACATGAATAGGGATATGGTATATATAACATGAGTAAATATGCATGAATATTTAATAATAATAATCAATATACATCAGCAGATCAATATGAGTAAACATATGTGAAATGAACATGATTGAAGATTTATAGCTTGTAAATGTGCTTAAACCAGGTGTAAATGACATCTAGAGGTTATATGAAATCAAATAACATTGAAACATATAGTGCAAGTGCCGTTGCAATATGCTTGACAAAAGAAAATTGTTATGAAATAGTTCTGGCCATGACAACAAGTAGGCTAAGCATATCGTGATAGAAAACAAATATTACGCTATTGTCATAGGCATTGTTGGCAAATAGTGCTAGAAGAATAACACAACATGCAAGGTTCATTTATTGCAAAATATTGCACTAAATATGATACACAATACAAAAATTATATTAACTTGCAAAAAAAGAGAACATATTGCTATGTAGCAAAAGAGGAGAGGTTTTGTTGTTGTTGTTGTTGTAAATATTATATCTGTAAATATGTAGCAAGAATATTTGTCTACTTAGTAGATGACAAAAGTTGTGGAAATGTTAATCAGTAAAATCCTCAGAGGAAAGGATGAGCTATATAAAGAGTTTGTATTGTCTAAAGCTATTAGAGGACAAAAAAAGAGCTATTGGACAATTCTGTTAACAAAGTAGAGGCCAAAAAAGGGAACACGTCCAATAGATCGTAGTTGTGCTTTTGCATGGGCAAATGGATCTTTGCATTTTGTTTTTGCAAAGATGTCATGTAATAACAAGTTTTATATTCATTGTAATATGAGTGCCACTGTTGTAGTTTTTGAATGTTGCTACACATGCACATAGCATTCAAATTGTAGTCAGAGTAATTGGAAAAAAATGGTCAGAGCGGAAGTATTTGCAAAGATTAGAAACTATTGGAATTTCTCGTAGTTTATCTCTAAGATTATAATTTCAAAGCAAGCAAGCTAGTTCAAAAAATTAAAGAAGTAGGTTGTTTTATAGCTAATGAACATACAAACTTATATTGACATTCAAGTATTGGAATTCAGGCTTATAGTTGTGAAACTAACATTTAAACTAACATTGAACAACTACTCATTATACTGAAACTAACATTGAAACTAAAACTTAAAATCAAGCTATAAGTTAGAAGGATATATTTATGTTTAGAATGAAGTAGGGATTAGTAAGTAGTATTATAACTCTTCAATTTCTTTACAATTAATAAAGGGATATCTCTTCATCTAACTCAAAGGGATTAGTTAGGAGCTCTCATTCTTATGATTTAGGTTTAGATAAGTTGAACTTAGGAACAAGAGGAAGATAAACCTTATGTTGTATTAGTTTTTCATAGGATATAGCAATCTTATACTATAATTAGTAAAGGAATATTCCTTGGCTATTTGGTTTTCCTCTAATAAATCTTTTAGGAAAAAATAGAGTATTAATGTACTCAAACTAGCATTCTGCCCGATATCAGTCACTTTAAACTGAAACTATTTAATTGATGACATTCTATCATTAAACTGTTGATTCTTGCATTCTATCTAAATCTCTAATTCTTACTTTTAACCTTATTTTATAACCTCTTCTTTATTTCATTGATGTTAACATTCCACTGCCTATAATTAAATATTTTATGCTAACACTAACATTTCAACGTTGTATTGCCATTTTACTAACATTCTATTGAAATTGTTGATTCTTACATTCTAGCTAATAAATCTTATACCAGGCATTTAAAACTACTTAAACTAACATTTAACTGCTACTAACATTGTACTAACACTGATACACAAATTGAACTGCTACTAACATTCTACTCACACTGATACAAAAATTGAACTATCATTGAATTGATTATATTTAAATGGTAGATATACTTTCTTCTTTTGTCTCTATGTCTCTCTTCTAACCTATGCAACACAGTTGATTTTACCATCAGATCACTAAATGTAATTTTTTTCATATTGTATTCTCCATTGCCATCAACCTTAAAGCTTTACCTAAACATCTTTCATTCATGCTTATACCTTTTTTTAAACACTTTATATTGAGGCTTTATCTCCCACCAAAAACCAACTATAACAGGACAAGTTCTTTATATCACATTTACCGTATTGAACTCTCACATAGAAATGCATGCATTCATATGGATTGTGGAGAAATACTAAAGAGGGTTTGTGCCAAATTTCTCATGAACTCCACTCTTAGGATTTATGCATCCTACCAGTAGAGTTAGATAAATATCACGCACAACCATTTGTTACTTCTAGCAATAATAAAATGAGTGTTAAGAGAGAAGCCTAAGAGTATGGCATGGAGAACTGTGATCAAAATGGTAACATTTGCAACATACACAACATGACTCTTCATCAATTTACCTTTCAGGAAGTCCTTTAATTTTTAGGCAAGAATTATGTCAGACATTCCTTGTTGTTGGATCAATGAGTAATAAACAACAAGGTGCTCACCAAGCAATGCTTGCATATACTCCAAGTTCTTGATGTTTTCCATCAGGTACCTTGTAGGAGTGTTCAATATCTCTTTGGCCTACAAGTTCTATTAGATTTTAAACTCCCCAGGATTTAGATGATAAATATTTGTCTTGATAGCAAGATAGGAAAAATAGATTTAACACTTGAGCTTTCAAGTGTGGGAGTTTGTGAGGCAAGGAAGAATGCATCATGTTATTTCAGTGCCATAGATATAATGAAAGATGCACACACTTACAGTTCTGGTCAAGCTGATGCCACCAATGATAAATTACATCGAGAGTCTATGCAAATGCATGGAATAGATGTTCAAAGCAATGAAAACTTCATTGGAACCTTCATAGAATTTCCATCTATACAAGAGAGAAAGAGTGGTTTGGAATTTTCAGATCTTTTAAAGCCTTCGTAAGAAAATATGCAGTACATAAGGGCAAGTGACACGATTTGTTTAACAAAGCATTTGGTGGATGAACTTGGGGAAAGAGGCGCTCAATAGAGAAAATATAATGTTGTATTCATTTCTAACTTATGGAAGGTCCATGATTTTGCAAATGAAAAAGAAGATGGCAATTTTGAGGCACCACAAGTGGAAGGGGGGATGCTCAAGTGTTAAAATCTGCTTGGTCTTGTTGACAAACCAATGAATAATTTTACCCCTGTCCATGAGATAATTGGGAAGAGCCCAAAACTTAAAGCAGATAGAAGTCCTATAGATAGATATATCGGTCTACACAATGTAGTATATTCCTGAGAAAATGAGATGAAAATAGGGAAATTAAAAAAACCAATAATGTTGTGTACGACCCAGTCAAAGCAAAAGGATTCATTGTTTGTGGCAAGTTTTTGTCACTAGTTGGTGATCATGTCATGAGGAAACTAACCTTGTTCTAGGAGTTAGAGGAAAAATAAATCCTAACAAAGTCTCTAGGAAAACAGAGTTGGAAGCAAGATATACCATAAGTGATAAGAAAAAAGTTAGAACAGGGTTAGGTTTTTCAAGCTTCTTTTGCCATTAGAGACCCAATTTCGACTGAGGGCATTGCGAACAATGGAGGAATGGTAGATAAATTTACTTAACAAGTTCTTGTTTCAGATATAAACCCCGTGGTTAGTGTCATAAGGCAAGGCTCTATTGAAAAAAAATTATTTTAATTTTGAGAGAGAGGAAAGAAAGGGCTCATAAGAGACTATATGTCACTTAGGATTTACTCTAGTAGAATTTGGAAAATAAATGACTATGTTACTAAAAATTTTAGATAAATGACTAATTTGATCGTTGGGTAAAAAATAATTAGCCCCACACATAAAAATGACTAATTTGATTGTCAGATAAAAAACACAAGTAAATAAATATTAGTCACACAAATCATAATGACTAAAGCCTCCTATAGGCTAAATACAATTAAAGCTATTATGCCTTTTTCACCATAACTGTAAACTTTGTACTTAGGATAAGCATATTAGAAAGTTGTAAATAACATTAAATATAATATATTAAATTAACCATAGTACTAGCAATTTCATCCAAAAATTCTGAAGGGTGAGCAACCTCTTTCACTTATTCCTCTTCCTCCTCACCTTGTTATCTAGAATGAGGATATGCTAATCAAAACATGTTTCACCCTTTGCGAGACATCTCGCTTATACAAGAAAAACTATTTTCATGTGGTTGGTGCCATGTGCATTAATTCCTATGTAAATTTGGCATAATATTAGATTCACACGTGGCTTCTTAGTCAAAGGGGTCTTTCAAGAGTGTTGTACACCAACTACACATATACATTGTTAATTCTTCCATAATGGGAGGGCCTTGCTTGCAACATAAGAATATTAAACATAGGCTAAGATTTTTTTTAAACCAAAACATAGGCTAAGAAATTAGCCTAGTGGTACATAACATGATATTGGGAGACATGACCTAGGTTAGAGGTGTGCAAGGTTAGGGTTGCAATGGTAGAGGAGTAATGATGGCTGAACCATTTGTGACTCGTAGGTGGAGAGTGTGGTCCATGGGAGTGTTTCCTATGCATTTTTCATTTTCATTTGTGTTTCCTTTGTGACTGAGGTGCATTTGTGGAGCTAGCCGTGAGGTGGGCCCGAGGAATATTGGATCCCATGAGGTGGTGTTTTAGTTTGTGGGCCTGAGAAATATTGGATCCCATGAGGTTTATTTGGGGATTTTATAGTCTAGAGCTGACTAGAGGAGGGGGTTTACTGTTAATTGAGAATTTGAGCTCTTATGAGAGGGTTTTGGGTTAATTGGAGCATTATTGGAGCTTGAATGTGTATATAAGAAGTTTCCATGACTGCTATATCTTCAATGGAGAGAACTTGGAGACTACTCAAAAGGAAAAATGGGATTTCAAAGTTGCAGTGGTCTTAAATGAAGTCACATGTACAATTAATGTGTTTTTTTTGTTTGATTTAGGAGTGCAGGGTTTCTAATTAGGAACCAGTTGCTATAACCTTGTATATTTTCATTTTTGAGTTAACTAAGGTATATTTTTTGTAATATTTGAGGTTTCTATTTTAATTATTAGTTTCTTGACCGTTTGGTATTTTTACCCAAATAGGTTGTCTAAATCACTTACATTTATCTCAAAATAAGGTGACGATATCTTAAACATTAGAAATGTACAACCCATAACCAATTATTTTCCAAAGCCTTATCTGCCTCTTCCTACAATAATAATTTAAAGGCTGGATACCCATTGGTTAGGACATGGAAAACTTATATATAGTCACAGATCATTTCCATGTCTTTTCAATCCAATAGAGTAATGATTTCAACTAATTCTCCATACCATAAAACAACCAGTTAAGTATTTTCTACTTATTGACATAGCAACCACTATCTCCACATTCTTACCTAACGGTAGCTTATTTTTTCCTTTATAACCCTAATACAATTATATTTCCCTTGATAATGTTTTATCTTTTCTATCCTCACAACTACTATTTAATTCAACCCTAGGTCTCCTTTGGATAGATCTAAGACACTTAGGTCACATATCCCTAGACCTATTTCCAAACTACGTCTTTCTATATATGCACCATCTCTTCCTTGAATTTATAATGGATCATAGTCTATTGTCTGTCATGGATTTTGAATTTTGGTAATAGTCTTGAAACAATAGCTCATACCTTTTAATGCAGTTCTGAACCCTACCTTACTTCACATTCTCCAACATGGATATTAGCTAGACCTATTCTCCCCTTGGCATAACTTTTATGATATATATGGGTCTGCGCCTCCTCAAAACAATCACCATGGCGATTAGGAACCATCACTTGTGCCCCATATTCCATCATTTGTCTTCAGGAATGAATTAACTTGTTGCCTCAACTCTTCCACCTAAAAATGTTTCCACCTCCTATAGTTTCTGAAGCTTGCACAAGGCTAACATGGGACAACTTGGCATCCAAGGAGAGATGTTTTTTTTTGACAAAAATGGTTCTGTTATATATAAAACTTAACGATGACATCAATGAAAGATACAAAACTGGTTTATGCAAACCAGAGCAACAAGTCTAGATTTCCACTTCCTCCATGCATGACAATCTCTCTAGTTAACCTGAACCATGCCTTTTAGGGAGGGGGAGCTAAACTTAACTACTGATTTACAGATAGTTCATTTCTACCTAAAGTCATTGATTTATTAGCGGTCTGATCTGCCATATCATTTAGCTCATGAAGGATATGAAATAATTCTATCTATCTAAATGTCTTAGAGATGGAATTAATTCTTTTGAGCATCCTGTCTAATCTAATATTTATGCATTGACTTGCCCCATTCATTGCTTGGATTATGAGCTGAGAGTCTCCAAAAATCACGACTTCATCCACTCCTTTCTCTTTCAACTGCTTGAGTCCTTTCCATAACCCATACACCTCAACCATATTATTGGAATCCTCCCTAATATTCTAGAAGTATTCGGTTTCAGTTTTCCCTTTTGGGAAAATGATGATCCCTCCCCCTTCTACCATCCCTAGATTCCCCTTTGACACTCCATCAAAAAACATTTTAAAGATCTTCCTCTCTTTCAGCCAATTCTCAAATTGAGATTTGTCAAATTTGATTTCCCAATTTTCCAAATGTTTTTTGCCCAAATTAGAATCAGCTGAAAAATTGAAGTTTTGCAACCAATTACTTTCACTATCTGTCAGTTTGTCTTTGTTTTTGAGAATCACTGTAATTCTTAAAATTTATTCCAAAAGATCTTGAGCCTTGGTTGCTATTTTCTAGGCAGGTTGAGCATTATCCTGGAAGATTATGAGATTACGTTCAATCCAAATGCACCAACACATGATTTTTGGTAACTTTAACCAGCATTCTTTAAATCCTATTATTTGTTCTAGATCTTAATTATATGCCTTCTCCCAGTTGAGGAAGCACCGCTGAGTGTTGCTCGACAATTTAATTCTGTCCACCCAAGGACTCGTCATTTGCTTCCATAGGATCCTGGCATAGTGGCATTCAAAAAATAGGTGCTGAATATTCTTGCTGGCTTCAGAACAAAATGGGCACTGATATGGACCCACGGATCCTCTCCTCTCCATATTTTATCCGGTGAGGATCCTCCAATCCACTAGCTTCCATGCAAAAATATCAATCTTGGGCAGTGTTTCGATATCCCACAATTGTTTCCAAATTGTTGGATTGCATGGCACAGTTGGGATCGCTACGTATTTTTGAGCTCCTTCAGTAGTCGAGTAAATGCCAGAGCGACCTCCCCATCCATGGAATTCTCTTCTTCCCTTTTCCATTGGTGCAATACTTGACAAATGACCCATCAATTGGTTTCTTTCAGCATCAAGGTCTGCAGGGCACTCAGGAAGACGCCATTCAACCCAACGAAATGGTGGATCGTCCTCCCAAATAGATAAATCCAACAATGTTTTGATACCTTGCATGTCCATCCATCTCTTAATTCTTGGGAGATAGGGCAACGACTTCCCAAGGATTGTATCCTTCCAAATATTTATAAGTTTTCCATTGCGTGGTATCCAATGGAGCTCCTCATTGAACCTGAGGAAGGAAAAGATGGGAGTGTCTTGTTTCTTCTCTGGCTCATTGTCAAGAAACCTGAGTCTCGAACCAGAGAAGTATTTATGCTTAATTACTTGACTTCTCCAGGAGGGATTTTAATTTACCAAATTCCAAAGTAGTTTAGATCCCATTGCCAGATTTTGGATCTTTAAGTCTATAATCTGCAATCCTCCTTCCAACCTAGGCATTTGAATTTTTTTCCAACTGATAAGTGCAAATTTTTTCCCTCCACCATTTCCCCCTCCTTTCTAGAGAAAGGATCTCAGCAGGATTTCAATCGTTGCAAGCATTTTGGGAGGAGCTAGCAGTAGAGAGAATTGATAGAGAGGATAACTGTTAAGAACAACCTTAATCAATACTAGTTCCCTGGTCATATTTAACCAAGATGCTCCCCATCCTAGAATTTTCTTTTTAATTTTCTCAATAAGTGGGTTCCAGTCCAAGCTTTTTGGTTTAGTTTTGAATATTGGGACCCCTAGGTACTTAAGAGAGTCCCATTTAGTCACTCCATCAATTTCTAGAATTCGGGAGATTCCTGACATCTCCCTTGGATTAATGTTCCAGCTATAGATCAAGATATTTCGAAGATTAAGCCTACTTCCCAAAGATTGACAATAGCGATCCAATTCATTCTTAAATCTTCTAGAAATGGTCTGACTGGTGCCCCCGAGCAATATTGTATCATTAGCAAACTGCGCATGACTGATATCTTTCATTCCCTGATCCATTTTGATGCCATGTAGCTCTTGATCTCTCCTCTATTGGTCAAGCTAAATACTAAGAACTGAAGCTTGGATTGTATAGAGTAGAGGAGGAAGTGGGCATCATTGCCTCAGTCCTCTCGAAGCTTGAAAAGTTGCTGCCGCCCTTCCATTAGTAAGCGGGACAATCCAAGGATTACTAATGTATGCTTTGACCCATCTGATGAAGCTTGGATCAAATCCAAATCTTAGCATGGCTTGATAGAGAAAGGAATGAAAAACTTTGTCAAAGGCATTGGCTAAGTATATTTTCACCACCATTCCTTTTTCATCGTTCTTTTGCGGACTGGAAAATCACAGGTAACAATAGTAGGGATTCTCCCCAATAAACATTCCCAATTAGCTTGTTATTGTTTGGTATGGGGAATCAGTTTTTCTTCTTCCTCCTTTCTTTTCTTTTCCTCTTCTATCTTCTTTTCCGCCTCTTCAACTGTCCTTTTCTTTTCTTCTTCTTCAGCTCGCAACCAGTTCTCTACTTCTTACACTAACCTGTGAGCTTCTCCCTACCTTCTCTCCTATGGAAATTCATTTCACTGAAGTGAAAATACACTAACTCCTTAACAAATTCCACTGCATTTTACCCTGGAAAATTTGTAACTTCCTACAAAAAAGTGGACTGCAGGATATACTGCCTTCTTCTGCTCAAAAAGGAAATTTCCTATCCCATCAATGTACAACTGTCTCACAGCCTCTTTATGGATCACATAGTCTATAGCATACTTTGGTAGAAGTGAAGGGGCTCTTGAACCACCGTACATTCTTAAATATAAACCTTCTTCTTTCAAATAATAGTTTTCGTTGTTTCGCACTACTTCCAAGGCTTCATCTGACATACAATTACATTCGACCAAGAAAATTAATGTATACAATGGCATGATTAAATTCTCACAAATCTCCTTGTAATGACTATAATATTTGTGAGCCCAAAACAACTTATAAGCAACATACAAAGGGACCCGATATTTATCCCATTGGAACTTTAATGCTGGGAAGGGCTGAGTACATAGAATGCAATCAATCAATATCGAACTCATGTAAAATTCTGTCTTCTTCTGGGACACTCCTCTCAATGCTGCACTTATGCAAGCTGACAGACTGTTGGACACTATATTTTCCCAATTAAAAATTGTACCTTGGGTGGCGACAAAAAATATCACTGGTACCCAACCTATTTTAAATCTTTTTCCATTTTCCCTCCCAAAAATTATGTTCAACATCAAAGCAATGAATTTGTATGGAGTAAGGAGAGTTGATGTCTCGTACTCTCCAGAAGGCCTTGTACAAAAGTTTCTCCCTGGGATCATCATCTTCTTAACTGTTTCCACCATATCTATATTTAGCTCCTTTAACCAATTTTTAGTCAAATAGGGTTGTGGTGTGGGTAAATTGTAAGCCATAAACACATAGGTTGGGCTATATGTAGCATAACCCTGATTCTCAGTATTGGCCATTATCATCCTTATTACATATGCCCTAGGAAGAATCCATCCTATCACCTCTGAACATGGGAAAAGTTCAGGTCTGGTAGCCACTTTCGTAATGGCTGATCTCTCAATATTTGCATATATAGGCATATCTTCAAACCCAGCTTCTGGAACGCTCTGGATTGAAATCATATTGTATACCTCTCCCCATTTATACTCCATCTCTACTCTAGTAGTGTCTTTAGTATCTTCATAAATAACCTCAACTTTGGTTACTATCTCTACTTCTGGCTCTTCCTCAACTGCTTGGGCCTTCTTCTTCTGCTTTCGCGGCATATTGCTGTGCTGATAATTAGACTGTAACAATTATGCAACATGATTTCAATCCATTTAATCCTAGTAAGATATGTATTGAAAAACAAAAACAAAACAATCAGAAATTACCATCCCATCGATATGCATGCTGGCTATCTTTCTTGTATCAAATAAATGAGTCTTTGGCACAAGAGGAAAACAAAAGAAATCCTGCAAATCCTATGGACTGCTAAAACCTACACTAGGGAAAACTTCAAATCTTCAACAGCCCCCCCTTTTGTTTCTATGGGTAAAACCTAATCGAGGAAGTGAACCTTAAAAACCCCCAACTACTAGAAACGCCAAAAACCCTCATCTGCTACGAAACCTTCCTACATCGAACAGGAAGTCACAGTCATTTAAGACATGTCCGCACAACCTAAGTTTTAAAACAAAGCATGAATTAACGGGGCGGTGTAGACGACGAAACGCTCATCTGCATCGTGCCCTTACTTCCCAAACAAATGTCACTGGTGCACTCATGGCTGCACAGAGGCTGGGTGAGAAAAATAACCGATAGAAATGAAAAAAAAATGGTCACAAATAAACAAGTTGAAACCTAAGTAAAGAAAACCCCCACCGCAGGTAAACAAAAAACCTTCCTATAAAAATACTTAACCTTCCACAGAATAACCTAATCTGATCAAATTCATGCGATAAAAAATAAGTGATAATACTGGGAAAACACAAACTTGAGTGAATCCTACCTGGAGATGATGTGGCAGGCGACCTGGACAGATAATGACCTTTGTGGGTGAAAGAAACGTACAGGTGATTGACAACTGCGCGCAATTGGATTCCATGATGAAAATGACAACTCATACAAGGTATGGTCTTAAAAGCCCGACCGAGAATAGTCAGTTAATGTAGCGGGAAAGAAATTTAACCCACTGTCAGAAATATAACCTTGTGTAAATTCGTAATGTTGGATCGAATCAGTTCTATCTACTCGGTACATCGGATGGGAAAAACACATAAGAAGTCGGAAGCACTAAGCTATCTCGGTATCGGCAAGGACATCATGAAGTTTCATATTGAATCAGCACTAAATCTCTGCAAAGTTGGATGGAGGAACCACTAAATCCTCCAGTTCATTCCCAAATACACAGCCAACGGCAATATCACGAACTTAATCGGATTTCGAAAACGATAGTCAAATGAAGACTCGACTCATCAGAGATACTTTAGACTAAAATGCTGGAATACTGACAAACTGTCTCCGAGACCACAGAAAAAATGACTCCCGATACAACAAATCAACACTTTGGAAGGCTTCCAATGGGCAGATCGGAAAGCTAGTTGACTGCGCATCCGCTGTATTGAAAATCTAGTAAACTATGCATCCGCTGTATCGGAAAGCTAGTTGACTGCGCATCCGATATAAGCATACAAAAACTCATACTTTTTGAAAAAACAAAAATCCACAGGAAAACCTTGGTAAAATCACGGACAACCTTAAGTTGTATAAACACTAAAAGAATAAGGGGTGACCCTAAAAATAAAAATTTTCAGGGAAATAGTTGCAGTTGCAACAATTGGCGACTAACTGGTGAACACAAATATCTGAACAACTTATCTTTTGAGACAACAAATTGCTTCGGTGATATCACTTTATTAGATTTCTTCAAGGTATCTAGATTCCTAGAATGTAAGATTTATGAACTTTAAACATTGATGATAGTCCAATTTTAAAGAAAGGGAAACCTGGATTTTAAAAGTCTCAATAACTCTCGTGAGGCTGAAGATATGAGTTTTATTTTACCTTTGCCTTTGGGTAGCTTCCAACTTAGACACCACATGATTGTAACATATGGCAAACAGATTTATCCGTTTGTTCCTCATTCCCATGCCAATTTGCACTCTTTTGGTGCTTTTGGACTTTTGTTCTTTTGAGTCCTCCCTAATTGCTTTCTTTCTGAATTTTAATTCAGGTTCCTCTATCCATAGTGTTCTTTTGTGTGAGAGATATTTTAATTTTAACTCGTGGACGAAGAAGAACTTTGGCAATCTTGTACATACCGATGTGGTTCAGCATGTGTTTTGGTACATATTTGCTTCTTGGGAGATTTTGGCTCTTGTTATCCTTTTGGATTTAGACTGTGGCATGGGATCATTTAAATATAATACACTGTTTACCTTGCTTCCTTTCCATGGGTCTTTTGCTGTTACACCCTTAGGACAATATTTAGTGTGAAATGAGTGGAGCCTCAAAATAGTATTCTAGACTTTTCTATCCTTAGTTATTTTACAGGGATTAAGCAGGACTTCAAATGTGTTCATAATCCATTCAGATAATCTGCTAGTCTTGAAGAATCCTTAGACATTTCGTATGGGTAAATAGCAGGCAGTCTTTGATCAAAGATTTCAGTTTATCCAGAACTCTGATGAACTCCAAATCCAAAAGTCATGTTGATTTATTGAAACATAAACAAACCAAAATATACGAGTCATCAAACTTGAGCAAGGAAAAGTAAAACAACCGAAATTAATCTAAAGTAAACAAAACAAATCAAACCATTTATTTATGTACAAGAAAACAAAATCAAAACCATTAATAAAAATAAGGCTTGAGAACTAAACCATTTACTAGTAATTTCTCCTCCCACCCCTGTAAGTCTTGCAACTTGTAAGTCGAGGGGCCTATCTTTGTTGCAATCTGAAAAGGGCCTATCCATAGTTGCTGGAATTTTGTGTGGTTTCCCTTCTCATCATGCGGGTGATCCCACTTAAGAACCAAATCACCTACCTCGAACTCCTTATTCCCAACTTTGTGTTTGTCAAACCATCTCTTTACCATTTCTTGTTGATGTTTAAAAATTTCTCGGGGTTTGAACCCGAACTCCTCTGACTTCAACAGATTAAAAATTCGGATTTGCAGAACTTCATTATCAGTACCCCTAAAGTCTTGGGCTGGTCTGGAAGATGGAAACAAAATACTAGGAGGGAGGATAGCTTCTTTCCCATAGACAAGAGTGTAGGGTGACACACCTAAAGAGTTCTTGGGTGTGACTCTATCAACCCAGAGTGCATTAGGCAAAGCCAGATGCCAGCTCCTTCGATTTTCTATAACTGTTTTCTTTAAAATTCTTATCAGGTTTTTATTTGTGGATTCTTCCAAACCATTTCCTTGAGGGTAGTAGTTTGCAGAATAGTGTAGCTTACTTCCTTTTTCATTAGCAAATGCAGTCAATTTAATAGATGAAAAATATGAAGCATTATAAAAAACCAGGGAAATTGGAACCCCGAACTTGGTCATAATGTGGTTTTGTAAGAAATCCATAATTGCATCCTCGTTTACTTTTCGTAACAGAATGGACTCTACCCATCTGGTAAAATAATCAGTTGTCGTTAGAATGTATTTATGTTGCAATGAATAATTTGGATTGATTTCTCTGATAACGTCAATTCCCCATTGCTTGAATGGTTTCGAGATAATTACTGGTTTTAATGGTCCTGCTGCTTTGTCTTGCCTCCCAACGCTCCTTTGGAAAGTATCACACTTTCTAACATGATCATGAGCATCTTTAAACAATGTCGGCCAGTAATATCCAACTTTGAGAATCTTGTGTGCTATTGTTTCTCCTAAAAAGTGACCTCCAACGGGTCCATCATGTAATTCTGCTACAACCTTCTTTGCATCTTCATGTTCCAAGCATCTAATAAAGACTCCATCATAGTTCTTTCTAAACATAACTCCATCAATAATCTGATATAAGGCTGATTTCAGACATAATGCCCTTCTTTGCTTGGGACTCCAATGTTCCGACAAATATCCTTCTTGAAGATAATGGACTAAATCCCGATACCAGGAGTCTAGAGCCGTGAATAGAGGACATACATCCACCATGTGTAATTCAGCTTCATTATCCCAGCTGTTATATTCATTGTTTTGACCCTTAGCCATCAGCTTATAGAGTCCTTGTCCTTTAATTATGGTTGATAGTTTGAATTCAAGATCATATTCTTGCAAAGAAGTCACCCAATTACCTCTTCTTTCTCTCAGTTCCTTTTGTACAAAAAGGGATCGTACTGCTGGGTGTGGGACTATTACTTTGGTACGGTTCTTAAGTATGTATGGCCTGAGTTGCTTTACCACCTTAAAAACTACATAATCTTGTTTATCAACTGCGAGATAGTTCAATTCATCCCCTTGCAGACCAGTGCTCATAAATGATATGGGGTACTCATCTCCCCATCTTCTTTTTGCGTAAGCACTACTGCTAATGAATCATCGGAAGCGAAAGTGTACAGAATAAAATCCTTTTCAAGATTTGGAATTTTGAGTGATGGTGCATGAGCAATAGATGTCTTGATATTGTTGAATGCATTCTTCTCTGAATCAGTCCATTTTAATTGCACACTCTGCTTAACCATTTACTGCAAAGGTTTGATGATTTGAGCAAAGTCTGGCACAAACCTTCGCACGAAATTGATTGTCCCCATAAAATATTGCATACCTTTTTATTATGGGGCAAAGGAATATGTTCTATGGATTTAATTCTTTCCGGGTCTATGGAGATCCCTTTTTTAGAAATAACATGATCCAATAGCTTTCCTTCTGTGACTGCAAACACACATTTCTTAGGATTTAACGAAATGCCATATTTCCCACAGCGCTAAAAAATATGTTTCAAATGAAATGCATGATCTTCCCGCTTCTTTGAAAATATTGTAACATCATCTAGATAGACCACAACACTACGGCCAATCAGACCACAGAAAGCTATATCCATAGCCCTTTGGAAAGTTGCTCCAACATTAATAAGTCCAAAGGGCATCCTCCTATACGCAAAAGTTCCCCACTTGGCTCTGAAAGTGGTCTTGAGCCTATCCTCTTCTGCTACTAATACTTGATTATAACCAAAGAATCCATCTAATAGGAAGAACAGTTCAGAACCTGAGACCATTTGTAGTATTTGTTCCATGGGTGGGACACGATAATTATCTTTATCCGATGCACAATTAAGATTTTTGAATCTACGCAAAGTCTGATCTTTCTAGACTTTTTCCGCACTGGTACCAAATTAGAGGCCCATTCAGAATGTCTGACTTTAAATATGATTTTAGCATCTAGCAACTTTTTCACTTCATTTTGTATTAGGGGTTCTAGATTTGGATGCATCTTTCTTAGAGGCTGCTGATAAGGTTTGAATCCAACTTTGATTGGAATCACATGTTGTATAATTTTAGTGTCATACGTCTTTTGTTATTTGTAAGTCCAAGCAAATACATCCTTATATTGTCTGAATAAACTGATGAATTTACTCCTCTCACCGGGTGAACAACACTTCCCCAAATTCACATATTTGGGTTCAGCCTCTGTCCCTAGATTTATCAGCTCAAATTGTAAAGACGAGCTATGAGTCTTGACATTCGCTGGCTTTCTGAACTTGTTTTCTAGATCAAACATCTGTTCCAAAGTTCTAACTCCTTTCGGAATGAAACTTTCGTTCTGTAATTCTGCTTGATGTTCTTCGTCATCTATTATGGCTCCTTTAAATGTATCATTATTCGTTAAACATTCCAATATTTGCTGATCATCATCAAACACCCTCATATTAGCGATGTTATCTGGAATAGAAGGCCTGAAAATCAATTCAATCGAACATCTATTATTCATAGGTACAAACCTTGCAGCTGATGTAGCTAACAAGTCAGCTGCTACATTTTTTTCCCTAGGAATTGAAGAAATATTTAATGCATGGAAATTTGTTAATAAATCCAACACTTCATTTTGGTAAGCCTTCAAATACGGTGATATGCAGTGAATTTTGTTCCGAATTTGTTTAACAACAATTTCAGAATATCCATACACTTTCAGATTTTTTACTTTTAGTTCTATCGCTTTTTTCAGTTCCTGGACTAATGCTTCGTATTCGGCAGTGTTATTTGTACATTCAAATTCTAATCTACATGAATTTTTTTCTTTTTCTTTTTTGGATCAATCGGGGACATAGCCACCTCTTGATCCTTCAAATGTTTTAGAACCATTGAAATAAAGAATCCAAAAACTTTCTACTCCTACTGAATTTGGATTATTAACTATATCTGAAACTAAATCTACTATGTTACAATCAATCTTATCAGCTCGTGAGAAATGAAGGAGATCTGGATGGATATCTGATATACTGCTAGCTTCTTTGGCTTGGTAATTTCCTGGTTCAAGTTCAAGAAAATAATTTCCCAACACAGAGTTTACTGGCTCATTCTTGCCTTCCAACAGAGTCACATTATACTTCATTTGAGGTTCTCTCAACACCTTTATTTGGTTCTGACATCCTTTATAGGGAAACCACATATGTGACCAATCTGATGCAAAATATCCTTCTAATTTTGTAGACCAATCCTGGCTCAAAACCAAACCATAAGAATTCGGGATATCTGCTACAACAATGTCTATGTACTGACATACCCTCTCATCTGCGGACAAATGGATCAGGACATCTTCCATTTATCCAATCACTTTTACTGCTGCTCCGTCTAATTGAAGAACTTGGCCTGTAGTTGGTTTAGGTTGAACATTTATTTGCTTGCAAACTGAGAGTGGCATGACATTGACTGAAGCTCCTGAGTCCACCAAACAATTATGCACATTGTAATTGAAAATCTCAAAATTTAGAAGAAAAGATGGAGTTCTATACTTAGAATTTCCTCCTAAAGTTGTTTCACCAATCTCTTCCTCAAGTTGGTTATCATTCTGAGGTTCCTTCACGGGTATTTCAAGTGTTTTTAATAGTTTTTCCTTTTGTTGTGGTAAATTGCACATTTCAAGCAAAGAGATATTTGCTTTAGCCTTTTTAATGTCTTCCACAACGTCATATCCCATTTCATGATCAATCAATTTTTTCTTGAAATTTTCAGCTTTATTTTCAGTAGGATTTATAGGCACATTGACTTTTTTGGGGCTCTGGCCCGAAATGACAAACTCAGGTATGTTAACCATTGGAGCATTTTTCTTCATTTTCTTCATGTTATCTTGAAGTTTCTTAATCTTGGGAAGTATCAAGCTATCTTCTATTAATAGATTCTAACTTCTTGTTGTAACATTTGGCTCTGATATTTCTTCTTCATCAGGGATACCTTCATCTTCTACGTTGAACATAGAAACACAGTTCCATAAAACCAAAGTGTCTTCCTCTTGTGTTTTTGTTGGTTCATGATATTTCTCTTTCTCTTCCACAGTTTCTGTCAACTTAGAATCCAACAATTGGTTCATCACTAAGGTTATAGAATTTATCCACTGTGGACAATTCTTCTCAGAGTGAGGTTGCTGATGGAATGTGTAAAAATTATCCATTCCTACATTTGTCAAATTCATGGTTGAGGGACTATGTGGGGGAGGCTTGGGCTGACTATTGTCTTCTCTCTTCTTATAATAAGGCTTGTATTTTTTATGAGCCTCTTTTTCTTTTTCCAAATCAATCACCCTGTTTGATAATTTCTGCATCATCTTCACCACCCCATCTAAATCCTGTGATCGCTCATCCTTAGGCTTAGTTAATAATAAAGGCTTTTTGTTTCCATAAATTTTTTCGTTTGATTGCATAGGATAGTGTTCTATACTCTCCATTTCCGCCTCCACCTTCTCAGCTTCTTCATAAGTATCTACCAAAGTGGGCCTAACCGATCTCTTGGAAAACATGGCTAGATCAGGCCTAAGAGCTGAGGTATAGTATTCAATTAGGGCATGCTCAGATCGTTTATCAGCTGCATCAAAGTTATTTAGGTAGGAAACAAACCTCTGAGTGAAATTATGTACCCTTTCTTTCTTTTCTTTCTTTAAGGCAATCAATCATTTCATTAAAGCTGCGTGAGTTTTCTGGATTCTGTATTTGTTTCTGAATAGTCTCTCAAAAATATTCCAATTTGTGATTGAATTTGCTGGCAGGGAAAAGCACCACAAAGCTGCTTTTCCATTCAGGGTATGCAGGAATAATCTGCATACTACATCTTCATGTTCTGCTGCTTGCAATCCCTCTAAATCCAAATAAAAATTCTGCAAATGATCATCCACGAGAATTCCTTCATTTGGTTCAAACTTGGGTAAAGCTTTGTCAAAACTCTGAGGCATAGCATGCAGTGGAGGAGTCAGGTTTAAAGGAGATCTATCCCTCCAAGCAGGCTGTGGAGGTGGCTGATTTTCATTCACATTGGCCATGATTCTGAGTGGAGATTGAGGAGGAGACTGGACAGGTGTTCGGAAAGGAGAACAGTGAGGGGAATATGGCCCCAACTGATTCAGAGGTTGGACAACTTCTTGCAAAGATGTTTCTACCAATTCTTTAAGATCTTCCATCAATACTGAATCTTCTAACTGAGGACGATATTTCTTATGATACTCTCTTCTGGGTAAAGCAGGAATAATAGATAACCCTCCAATCTTCTTTGCATACACCCTGGTAATCCTCCTTAAATCTTCAACTACTTCGTTATCAATGGGATAGAGATACCCCTTTCCTTTTTCTTTAGGAGTGGATTTCTGAGGCAAACTGGTTTCAGAACTGTCACTAGCAGAGTAATCTTGAGAAAACAAATTTCCTCGGCCAACCATGCGCTGGTGTCCCTCCTTTTAGCACCAAAACTATTGCAGCTTGGAAAATTGCAGGTAACAACAGTAGGGATTCTCCCCAATAAATGTTCCCAATTATCTCGTTATTGTTTGGTATGGGGAATCCATTCGGTTTACGGTCCGACTATTGTAGGTCAAGTAACGGTTAAAGCTTATTTTAGTGGTTGCGGCCCGGTCCACCATTTAATTGTATTTTTTAGTTTTATGTTTAGGTATGATAGGCAAGTGCCTACCTAAATGCACTCGATAGAGATAACAAGAAGTGTCACAATGTGGTGCGTAGGTTCTTACCTCTTGTCTTACCTCTCTCGCTTTTAAATCAAAACGAAGAAAATACTAACTAAGTCTATCTAACCTATCCCTAGGGAGCAATACTGTAATTAATGATGAGTAATGTATTGTATCACATGCATTAAGAATACTACAAATAGCTGTTAATATTTCTGAATACATGAATATAAACTGACAGATAAACAAAGAGATAGCTCATTGTTGATTAAAACATTCATTACTTAGATACGATTGTGGAAATTTCCCATAACTAAATGGGAGCAAATTCATAACATGAAAGAATTCATAAGTTAGAATGATCTCACATTTCATGGAAACAAGCTGAAACATAAATAGTTCACATCCAACCAGTCCATGTCAAGCATTTGAAACCCCACAGTGCTTTCTCTAGCCGAAAATATAACTCTTTATTATAAGATGAAATAGTTCTTCTTACAATAACCTTGCACAAAGATAGTCTGAAAAAAGGTCCTTCTATACATAAAGCTTGCCTATATTTATACAAAAAGTAAAAATCTTGAGTTTCCCTCGTTTCCTTTTGGGATTTGTTGGGCACCCAATATGCAACTTATTTACAACTAACATACGGAGTGTGCAATATTTATTGTCAACCTAGGGAAGTCTTTTATTTCAAGGATAACATGCACTATATATGCTTAAACACTGATTTGTTGTAAGTAAACAATCCTATTCTCTGCTCAGCTACATTCATCCGAATAATCCACTTAATCTAGTTTACCTTCTAAGGAATACAACCACAATTACCTTCTACTGTTCTTGATCTAGAATTGAAAGATTCATGAAATCACATCTAGATTACTTTTGCAAAAAATGAAATCCCGTTTATTAATGATTTACCCAACTATCTTGATATGATTATTCTAGAAATCCAAAAGACATGAATTGAGTTCAGCTATTCTAGAAATTCAGAGTACAAGAATTGAGTTCAACTATTCTATGAATTCAAAGTACAGGAATGAAATTCTGCAACTATAAAAGCAAAGAAGCAAACTACAAAGATCTATGGAAACAACAATTAAAAGATCTAGGGATGAGCAGGGCTGTTACAACTACCACGCAGTTGCATAAGGAACAATTAATTATATAGTCAACTGTCACACCATGCCACTACAGCTTTCAAGAGATGCAACTAATAACACATTGTAAATCCACAACTGTTGTAGCTTACTATGAGAAAATGGAATTAACACAACATCACACAATAGAATAATTAAAATTCCTAATTTAACTCAGCAATCCCTGTGGGAAGGGGGGCCCAGCCTTCACACAGAGATGCTGGAAGTAACGCATGTTAAAGCACTGAAATTGAAGTAAATCCTTGTATAAAAAGGCAGATCAAATACACAACCTCAGTCACAACTTAGTACACTAAATTGGTTAATAGTTCAACCCCTGGCTCAAAACAGTTCCCTATATTTATACATTGTCAATCATAACATCCTACCCTATTATTGGGCTGCCATGAAGATCTTTGATCTTTAGGTGGCCTTAATTACAACAACTGTTACAGTCGTGGCAGGATGCGAGTAGGAAATATAGGGAGACTGTTAATTGACCCAGAAATAATGGTATCCGCAGATCACAACTATACACGAGCAACGACGCACTGTTTCCTTCCAAATCTGTCGCATTTTGTTGTATCTACCCTTGTACAGCTTTGCTTGGAATAATATACTGAGACCACATTCTTTGGGCAATGGTAGGATGTATGGCGATCAACTTAAGAAATGAATGTCCATCTTTCCCTTAGCATGTTCAGCACGTTATACCTGCATTATCTATATCTCGAAATACCTTTACAAACCATCATATATTAGCACCTTTCAAGATATAGAGCCTTAATTACCACAATCCTAAGTATTAATAAAATAAGACAATAATTAATCATACCTTTGTGACTTGAGGAGCAGAGTGAGGGAAAAACATCTGTTTAGCATGCTCAAAGGGGTAGGATAAGGAAAAAAGAGGTGAATAGGGATGGTAAAAAAGGGGCCATTTATGGGCCCAACATCTCCCCCTGACTATCCCGTTGCATGTCCTCATGCAACAACCTCCATTACTATGAATATAAATCTTGCACTATGCTTTGTTCATGGAGAGAAGAAAAGTTGTAGGGGAATTCAGACGTTCCTTCTTTTTCTATAAACCCCTTATGGACAACCCAATAATTCCAACATTTCTGCTCTTTTGCCCTGGTTAATGAGAAATCCTCCCTGTACGGGTTTACTGGCCACCAGATGAGAGCAAATTTAAATTTCAGTCCCAACCAATTAACCCCACATTCCCTTATACATCCAACATACCCCTCAATCCTGGAAAGTGCTTGTTCAAAATTTCTATAACAATAGGGGTCCCTATTTTTGAGGGTTGGAGAGGCAACCTGCCATCTGTGCTTACTACCTTCCAAAGCTATTTGTTGATGTGTGGAAATATGGCTGCTACAAGTAGAAATAACCTCTTCCTACAGTTCCATTATATGACAAGTTTGGATGGGGCATGAAAGTAGACTCTAGTGTCGAGCAAGAGAAATACAAGGATTTTGAGGCTCACTTCGGATCCACAGATTAGAGTGGGATTCATTGTGAGAAAAGGTTTGAAAAGACCTTTCCCACTGAACATCATTGCTCACAAAAGAAGAAAAAGACCTCAGCTGAACATCGCCTGAAAAAGGAAGAGGATTCGAATGGCGGTCTAGAGGACAAGCCATCTTATGCAAATACAACTCACACAACAAATTTTGGTCTTCAAAATTACTTCTCAGAAATGTTTCTAAGAATTTTGCGGAGGTTTCTATGTCAAATTATCTTCCTTATTTCACAACCCTTAACTTAAACCAAATAAATTCTTCAAATAAAAAGACAGGGTAAGAGGAGGAAGGTACCCTGGTGCCCAATAGTTCCTGAGAAAGAGCACACATCTGGTCTTTTTCTACCTGCATAGATTTGAACTTTTTCAACTCCCTTAGCTCCTTCTGTAGTTCTTCCTCATGGAGTTTCTGGGTCATGAGTTCTTCTGCCCATTTTTCCTTTAGTCCCATGATAGTCTTTTTATGTTCAGCGAGGGAAACCATCCCTTCTTGGTAGCTTTACACCTGACTTCTCCATTTTCTTACTTCCATTCTCAAGATTGATATTTATTCTATAGGCTTCAGGGTTTCTTCTTCTTTAGGATACTCCTTGTCAGAATCCAGATAAATAAAATTTTGAAGTGGTTCAGTCCACACCTTATCACCTGATGTGCCACATTGGACATTTTTCACTTCTGAGGTTATTTCTGGGGGTGCTGGTTCTTGTGTAACAACATCCCTTCTGGAATTTTCTTCTGCAACAACTCCAACCACTTCTGGAGATGCTGGTTCTTGTGGAACAACATCCTCTTTCTAGGATTCTCCTATGGCAATTTTGGAAGCTAATTGCGAGGATGTTGGTTCTTGTGTGGCAACTTCCTCTTGAATTTTGATCTTCTTATAAACTTAATTATCAGCTGTGATCTCAGTAGGGGAATGTAAGGCTGCTGGTTCTTGTGTGACAGAGCCCTGTTCTTCTTTTTCCTCATGCTGTTGGGATTGGATGTTTTCTTCAATATGAAGCTGTTCTTCAAGGATTTCAGTATCACCTGAGGATTGTGATTGAGCTTGTTCATCTTCACCTAAATCCACATCGGGAATGACATCCAATTCGGGGTTGGTTTCCTGTTGCATCCTGAGAGTCTCTCCTGCAATTTTCAAGGATGTTGGTTCTTGTGTAGCAACATCCTAGTTTACTTCTTCATCTCCATGTTGTTGTGCTTCCATTTCCAATACCTCTGTGTCCTGAGACAATTTTGGAGTCGTGGCACAAATGTCTTCACTGAATTCCAGAATGTCTTCAATCCTTGGTTCTTCTTCTCTCATTTGGATGGCCACTTGGACAAGAACATTCAAGGATGTTGGTTATTGTGTGTCAGCATCCTGTTCGACCTCATCATTGTTTTTTTGTTGTGGTTCCATTTCTATTATTTCTGTGTCATGAGAGGGTTTAGGGGTCACAGTGCAATCTTCATCCATAAAATCAGGAATAACCTCATCCTCTGGTTCCTCTCTCCCAGGGTTGGTGGCAATCTCTACAGGAATATTCCAAGATGCTGGTTCTTGTGTGGTAGCATCCCGCACATCTGAAACTTCCTTCTCATGAAGTTTCTCTTAGGGAATCTCTCCTTCTCTCAAATTAGGTTGTCCCTGTCCTTCCATAACTGTAGGTGTAGACTGCTGTGTTGTATAGGCACGAACTATGACCTTGTATCCTGACTTATCACATATTTCTCCACACATAGGACATACCACTCTTTCTTCTTCATTACCAGCCTTGGTAGGATTTGATCCTTCCAGTTGATCTGCAGCTTCAACCAATGTGTGCAGCTTCCTTTCACTCTGTTTTCTGCACGCTTCCTTCCAATTTTCCAATTCTTTTCTGAGTGCTTGTACTTCCTATTTTAATAGCCTATTTTCAAATAGAAGTCCTTCAATTTGGGGTTCTTCTTCGACTGGTCCCTGTGGGGCATCAATTGGTTTGGGTCTAAGAATGGGGAACTCAATTTGTGCTTCTAAGGTTTTCCATATTTCCCTTGCTGCTTCTGCTACTGTGACTGACCTGGTTCTTTTCCATATTATTGGTAGTGATGCCTTTATTTCATCCTTTGATCTCCTCCCTTTTCTCTGTGGTGCTGGAGTTTCTAGATTCACAGCTAAAGTGGAAGGGATATCCCCAGTTCCAACATTTTCTTGTTCTTCGGGATGTTCTTCCTCAATCAGGGTTCCTCCCCATTTAGGGGAAGATTCAATGGTCACCACCTCAGTGTTTTCTTCTGTTATCATAGCTCTAACATCTTCAATTTCAACTGTCACACCATCCAATGCTGCTCCAATTTCAACCTCTGTTGTTAGAGCTGCCTCAATATTTAGTATTTCCACAGGGTTTTCTTGTACATCCTCTCCCAATTATTCTGCTTGTTCTCCTGACTGATACTCTGATCCATTCTCATCCCCCCCCCCCCAACTAAATTGGAGGGGGATTTGAACCTCCTGTTGCTCTACATTCCCCCCCAACTGTGGATTGACTGGCTCTTCTTGATTTGGAACACCGGGTAGAAGAACGGGTTCTTGAACTTGAGCTCTAAATTGCTCCTAGGTTTGGTTGTGTTGAGCAAGGGTCCGTAAGATTATTAATTTAATGAGGCCATGGTGGGTAAGTGAAGAGAGTGGGTGCTTAGCAGCTCAGAAAAACCCAGCCATATGATGTAAATCATTGAATAAATAGAATGGAATGTTTAGTAAAACCCTGTGATGGAGGTGAGATAATAAAGGAAATTCGGAGTGATAGATTGTTTGATACCTACCTTCACAGGTGATATATTTCTTGAGAAAAAATGCTACTTGATTCCATGGGTGTGGCAGTGACTGTAATGCTATTCCCCTCCATGATGGTTGAATGTGCTCCCCTTCCCTGAGAAAATCCTGTACTGCTATTGGATTGGGGGTTCTTCGTCCAAACCAAGATCTACCCACCTGGGGAAGACTGGTGACCTCAGCCACTATGTCTTCAGAGACTTCAATACACAATCCCCAAACCTCTGAGTGGGTTTTCGTAAGATTCAAGGCGAACTGTAAAGTTGCTTCACGATGAAATCCATTCAGGCATTGGAAGAATTCAGTCCATCCTGTAGTTTGAAAGATAGTGAAAACTTCAGTATTTCATCTGAGTTCTCACATATTTGGAGGTTCATACCGAGCTGGAATACCCATGTTTGTCTGCCTTCAGAAGTATGTTGCAGTCTGACAAATTACAGATTCCGACAATGGAAGTTAAAGCACAGAGTATGCATGAACAACTGAGAGTGGAGTTGGGTAAATTCAGAAAGTTTCAGCGTATCATATTATTTGAAATTGATCCCAAATTAGGAAACGCGGCGGTTATTAGGTAACATAATTAGTCATTACGTCGCACAAGTGAAGAGTTAACGATGTAATAATGGGCATAGAAAGGAAGGTAAGATTGATATTGTTAGATCCAATTAATACTTAATCAAGTAGTTAATCAAATCCATACCTTCAAAAATGTACGATGGATGATGTCCTTTGGAGAATAGTAGAATGTGTGAGGTGCAGTCATTATCATAAGGATGCTGTAATGGCGTTTTCCACCGGCGAACCATCGTGTCATATTGGTCAAAAACATGATGAATGCTGGAGGATAAATTGAGTCACTGATGTCAAGGATCAGAGCCATATATGGAGGAGTTTCTAGCTTGCAAAAAGTTCTACCAATAACAAAGGAGTCACAGCCGCAAGCCATAAAGAAATCAGACAGTTTAGCACAGGCATGGCCTCGAAATATAGAAAAATCAGCTAAATGTAGTGGAGTTACAGTTGCCGGAAAAGGTGTCGCAACTATTGGAAAATGATGAAAAGGTGTTAGGTGGATGAAAGTTGACTGTGTTGTAGCTGCCGAAAAAGGTGTCGCAGCTACTGGAAAAGGATGAAAAGGCATCAGGTGGACAGAAGTTGACTGTGTTGCAGCAGCCAGCTACAGGAAAAGGTGTCACAGCTACTGGAAAAGGTGTTGCAGCGGCGCAAAATGAGATTTATTGGCAAAAATGAAACGGTGTCGCAGTTGCCGAAACGAAAGTTATGGGAAAAGGTAAAACGGTGTCTCAGCTGCCGGAAAAAGGGTGTCGCAGCTGCCAGAAAAGGTGTCACAGCTGCGACAGATTTATTTAAAGAAGAAAAAATTTGGTGCAGGAAGTTACAGATGAACGACATTGGTCGCCAGGCCCAATGATGGCCACCGTTCTTAGGTGATAACCTGCACATTTCATAAAAACAAAAAAATGGATCAAGTGCAAAAGAAAAAGATAACAATAAAATAATTTTTTTATTTATGTACAAAGATTCATATGCGATTTACAATGATTAATTAAGGATTGATAGGGGCAGAGAAAAATTCCTGCCCTTGTGCTAACTGGTAGTCTGGATTAGCCGCAATTTGTGAGATAAATGCATCCTTTGAAATGGGCTTATGGTACAGTCGCAGCCTGTGACCATTAGCAAATAATGGTGCGCGGTTCTCATCAATGGTTACCAGGTGGACCATACCATTATCAAGTACTCTGTCTACTAGGTATGGGCCTAGCCATCTTGTGCGTGGTTTACCCTTGAAATATCTTTTGAATATGGAATCGTATAATAGTGCCCAATATCCCTCACAGAAAACCTTCTTTTTGATAAATTGATCATGCCAATTGGATCTCTATTGCTGAATTAAAACAGTCTGGTCTACAACGGCTAACCGGTTCTCATCTAGTTCATTCAATTGATTCAATCTTCTCTTCTGGAATTTAGTTGCATCTAGGTTTACCTCTATGGCTGTCTTCAAAGTCTTAATCTCAAATTCAATTGGGAAGATGACACTTTTCCCATACACCAAGTCGTAAGGAGAGAAACCTGTAGTGTTGCACCAAGTGGTACGATATGCCCACAATGTTTCCGGAAGTCTATCAGCCCAATCTCTACGATGGATCTTGACCGTCTTGGTAAGGATAGCTTCAATGACTTTGTTAGTGCTTTCCACCTGGCCATTGGATTGGGGATGGTAAGGTGAAGCTATCCTATGCTGAATATGGTACTTCAATAGCAAAGTTTCAAATTGATGCGACACAAATTGCGATCCTCCATCAGTAACCACTTCCATGGGTACCCCAAAGCGGGTAAACATTTCAATATAAAGGAAATCAATTATAGCCTGGTCATTGGCCTTCGCCAAAGCCACATATTCTACCCATTTCGTCATGTAGTTGGTACAGACTAAGATGTAGCCTTTCTACTTGGAATGAGGGTTGATAGGACCAATAAACTCTAAAGCCCACTTATCAAAGGGTTCAACCACTAATTGTGGTTGCAGAGGAATTTGATCTAATCTATTGGGCTGACCCATCCTTTGGTAGCTATCACAAGACTGGACATATCTTTTTGCATCCCTAAAAAGGGCCGGCCAATACTAGCCCATTCTCAGCGCTTTGTGTCCTGTCCTTCTATCTGCAAAATCCCCCCCACAAGGCTCATCATGGCAGGCCCTCAATATATGAAATATTTCATCTTCTCTCACACACCTTCTGATCTCAAGGTCAGGGCCTGTGTAGAAGAGATGACCGTTTACCCAACAATACCTGGCACTTTGCTGAATATTTTTCATCTTTTCTCTTTTGGACAAATGTGTTGGAAGCTTTCCTGCAGCCAAGAAATTAGCGACATTTGCATACCAAGGGGAGTGAGTTGAAACTGTAAATAAGTGTTCATCTGGAAAAGAGTCCTCAATAGGCAAATTATCATCACTGTTAGTGAAACGAGATAAGAAATCAGTGACAACATTTTCTCTTCCAGGTTTATCTATAATGGTAATATCAAACTCCTATAATAGTAAAATCCATCTAGTCACCCTGGCATTAGTAACAAGTTTATTCATTAGATATTTGATGGTAGAGTGGTCAGTGTGCACAAATGTAGGATATCCAGTAATATAATGTCGAAATTTGTTAATGGAGTAAACAATGGCTAAGAACGCCTTCTTGGTGACACTATAATTATGTTTAGCAGGGGCTAAGTTTTTACTAATATAATAAATTGCATAAGGTACTTGACCATCCTGCTGTCCTAAAACTGCTCCAATGGCAGTATCAGAAGCATCTGAAG
The DNA here is from genome assembly GCA_001517045.1 of Pseudotsuga menziesii. Taxonomy (NCBI): domain Eukaryota; kingdom Viridiplantae; phylum Streptophyta; class Pinopsida; order Pinales; family Pinaceae; genus Pseudotsuga; species Pseudotsuga menziesii. Next base: position 719,492 of record LPNX010344778.1, on the reverse strand, counting down.
AAATGTGGAAGGGCAGGGTCCAATTGGGTCCTCTTAAGATGGGAGCTGTGGATAGCTTCTCCTTAAGCTTAACAAACGCTGTCTGGCATGCTTCATTCCAAACAAATTGCACATCCTTCATTAACAGTGAAAACAAAGGAGAGGCAAGTTTGGAAAAGTTTTCTATAGATCTTCGGTAATATCTAGCATGTCCTAAGAAACTTCGCACTTCTTTTTGAGTTGTAGGAGTAGGTATATTTTTTATTACCTTGATTTTTGAGGGATCCACTTGATTGCCATCAGTCGAGATGAAATACCCCAATACTACTCCTTCACTCATCATCATATGGCACTTTTCAGTGCTTAAAGCGAGCTGGGTCTGTTCATAGCGAGTTAAAACCTTTTCCAAAATTTTTAATGCTTCTTCAAAATCTTTTCCATAAGGAGTAAAATCATCCATAAAAATTTCCATACTATCATTAACTAATTTTGAAAATATGCCAATCACAACTCTTTGAAATGTTGCTAGTGCATTCCATAAACCAAAGGGGAGCACTCTGTAAGCAAAAGTTCCCTAGGGATAGGTGAATGTAGTTTTATCCCGGTCTTCAGGAGCAATCTAGATCTGATTGTGCTCGCTGAATCCATCCAGGAAGGAGAAGAAATTCTTCCCTGATAAGGTGTCGAGTACTTGATCAATAAAAGGTAAGGGAAAATGATCTTTTTGTGTTGCCTTGTTCAACTCTCTATAGTCCATGTAGACTCTCCATTTACCATTTTTCTTGGGTACTATTATGAGTGGGGACACCCACTCGTTGTCTAAAATAGGATATATAAATCCTGCTTCCAAGGGTTTCTGAATCTCTTCCTTCACTATGTCCCTAAGATTGGGGTTCATTCATCGTTGAGGCTAGCACACAGGGCGGGAGTCACTTTTAATATAAATATGATGGGTGTACAGGTTAGAGGGAATACCCCTCATGTCTATGTAATCCCAGGAAAATGCCGCCTTATGTTCTTTTAAGAGACTGATCAGGCACTTCTGTTCATCTAGGAAGAGGATGGCGTTAATATTCAGGTTTTTTCCAGACTCTACCTCGATAGGAATACTTTTTGAATTTTTCAATACTGGAACTATATGCGTGTCACTGACTAATGCTTCTTCTGTGAGATTTTCTTGTTCTTCCTCACCTAGAGTAATATTCAGGATTTGATAAATTTCTTTATTGACCAAAGTGGGTTCACTGATGAAATTATTAATGGCATCGTCTTCAGTTTCATCCTTAAAGGTTAAATCCTTCCCTATCGTTAATAATGGCTGAATGCCCTCTTCTTCCTTAGGCTCCATCAATAAAGGAGTTTCAACTTCTAGGCTCGGTTGAGCTGGAGGATAGAGAGTGAGGTTCTTTGTCTCGGTGCCATCTGATATGGTCATAGACCCATATCGACAACTGATGCAAGCATCAGTTGTGGCTAACCATGGCCTTCCCAGGATCAGTGGGTGTCCTCCTAGCTGTGACTTAGGTTGTAAAACCAAGAAGTCAGCAGGGTACTCCCAAGAATTAATTGAGATGACGAGATCATCCAAAATTCCTTCAAGTTTAATGGTGGATCTATCTGCCAGTTCTAAAACGATGGGGGTTGGCCTAAGATTAGTGAGCCCAAGTTTTCTTGCAGTTTCAATCGTCATGACATTAATTGCTTCTCCTAAATCTACCAGTACGTTGGGTATCTGTGTATGCCCAATCTGCACAGTGATAGTGGGATTCCTAGGATCGTCATGTTTGGCCAGAAGGGTTTTTCCCATTATTATTGTAGATAATTTTCCTATGACATGAACAATGGGAGGACCCCTGGGTTTCCTTCCTGGTTTCCTTGTGCACAGATCCCAAATAGTTCTAGCATAGATAGGTACATCTTGAAGAGCTTGAAGGAGGGGAATTTTAACATAAATATTTTTTAACTCTCCTAAGAGGTTAAACTGAGGTTGTCCCACTACCTTTGGTAGCATTAATATTTCATAGTACAGTGGTTGCCTAATTAGTTGGGTAGGCTATGTGTCACTAGATATATTATTCTGTGTTTCAACTGACACATTAGTGGGATGGTCAGCATCTTCAATGATGGGGGTCATATTAGATAGATGCTGTGGGTTCGCCCCTTCTTCATGTACAGGGGATGGAACATCTTCAATGATCACAGGTTCTACTACCTTTCCTGATCGTAAGCGAATATCGTTGAAAGGCACAGGAGTAAGGGAGTAAGCAGGCATGTTGATAGTCTCAAATTTATGGATTGTTTTATTATTTGGGTTAGGATTAGGTTGAGCAGGCAGCTGAGGTCGTATAGGCATATTGGGAGCAACATTGTTTTGTAATTGCAGCTGCGACTGCTGATAAGACTGAGGATATTGAGGAGGGTATTTCTATTGAGAAAATGGTTGATGTGGAGGTTGTTGAGGAAACTGGTTCCCTGGATGGAAATTCCTCCATCAAGGGGACAAAGAAGTTGGTTGGTGTGGTGGCTGAACCCAGGGGTTCTAAGAGTTAAAATTTTGCATTGAAGGTTGAGAGGGGTACCATTGATGATTAGAATAAGATGAAGGGAATTGTGTATTCATATTATGCATATTATTCCAATTATTCATGTTATTTGAAAATAGAAACGAGTCTGGGGTCATACCTTGATTTTGAGGCTTCCAGGGCTTCTTTTGTGCAATAAAGTAGGGTGGTTCCACCTCTGGAGTTGATGCCTAGAGAACAACCTTCACTTGGGTAAGTGACGGGCATTATTTTGTGTCATGGTTCAGCTCGCACAACTGACACACTTCTACCTTGTCGAGCGGGCACTCCTTCAGAGGGTGGTTCTTTCTACATCAAGGACAGAACACACCTAGTGTGAGATCCTCTACTGCCTATTTCTATTTTTCCCTCAGGACATCTATTTCTGAGGAGATAAGAGATCATCATTTTTGTTTTGAAATTTTCAAGGAGGTTTCCTATCTCTGCATGGGTGGCTCCTCCATTAGATGACTTATGAGTTCTGTTGAAGACATCATGTTCTAGCTTGTCTCGTTTGTCCTGCCTGTTATTCCTGGAAGATCCCCTGGAGTACCTTTTACATAATTCCACAATTTTCTTGAAAGACTCCTTGTAGCTATCCCCCTTTCCTAACAGGTTTAACATATCTAGGAAATCATCCCTAATCCTGCGAAGCAGGATTATTTTGAGCACATATAACCCCATATTTGTCTATCCAGCTCTCTGCACATTATATAAGAGCCTCTCGACAAAGTCCTCCAGACTTTCATCCTCCTTCTGTACCATTTTAAAGAGTTCTTCTCTCTTGTCCTTGGTATTGCAATACTCCTGATATTTCTCTAGTAATACCTGTTTCATTCTGTCCCAATTAATGACAGTTTCGCCTCCTAGGCTCATAAACCAACACAATACGTTGTCCTTTAGAGTGGAAGGGAAGAGTTTCAGCTTCTGCGTGTTGGTGGTGTAATCATAACTGTGACAAAGGATATCAAATTCGAACAGAAATTCATTTGGATCCTCTGCCGATTTTCCATAAAAGTGGGGCAACACCGACGATGATATATTTTTCATAGGGGCTATCCCTTCTGGTTGTTCAATTGGGAACTGAAGTGTAGCCACTGTCCCTTCAGGCAGGGAATCGCCTTCATGATGATTATTTTCTCCCATTGCCTCTTCCTCTTCGTATTCATGTATGTTACTCATATATTATTCTGTTTTCTCCTCTTCGTTCTTCCACTGATCAACGAATTTCTGATGGAACTGTGTCCACTCTTCTTCAGTTACAACCTTCCCATTAATGTGATAGATCAGATCTCAATCAGCAGATCCTGCATTATTGACTCTATCCTCTTCTGCAGGGATATTCGAGGGTGTTGCAGCTGCTCGCGTTTTCTCCACTGTAGAACCTGACGTTGGCACTCCAGGATTGGCAAGGCTTCTTCTGATAGGTGTTTCTTGATAGTGAGCCCTGGTAGAAGAATTGGTTTTATCAACTAGATCATCAATGAATGTTCTTCTCCCCAATTCTGGACCTCGCCCCCGACCTCGACCACCTGCACTGTTAGTATTTTGTGGGGTTTTGGGATTTGTAAGATGGTCATGCTTTACCCTTCTTGTATTCATGCAACCCAAATCATTCCAATGAAAAATTGAAGGAGACTGAATAGAAACAATTATAGGATGCAACTATGATAGTGTTTAGTACTTATCCTCCCTCGACAATGATGCCAAAATGTTGGGCACCCAATATGCAAGTTAATTACAACTAACATATGAAGTGTGCAGTATTTATTGTCAACCCAGGGAAGTCTTTTATTTCAAGGATAACATGCACTATATATGCTTAAACACTGATTTGCTGTAAGTAAACAATACTATTCTCTGCTCAGCTACGTTCATCCAAAGAATCCACTTAATCTAGTTTACCTTCTAAGGAATACAACCACAATTACCTTCTACTATTCTTGATCTAGAATTGAAAGATTCATGAAATCACATCTAGATTACTTTTGCAGAAAATGAAATCCTGTTTACTAATGATATACCCAACTATCTTGATCTGATTATTCTAGAAATCCAAAGGACATGAATTGAGTTCAGCTATTCTAGAAATTCAGAGTACAGGAGTTGAGTTCAACTATTCTATGAGTTCAAAGTACAGGAATTCAATTATGCAACTATACAAGAAAAGAAGCAAACTGCAAAGATCTATGGAAACAACAATTAAAAGATCTAGGGATGAGCAGGGCTGTTATAGCTACCACGCAGTTGCATAAGAAACAATTACTTATACATTCAACTATCACACCATGCCACTACAACTTTCAAGAGATGCAACTAATAACACACTGTAAATCCACAACTGTTGCAGCTTACTATAAGAAAATGGAATTAACACAACATCACACAACAGAATAATTAAAATTCCTAATTTAACTCAACAATCCCTATGGGAAGGTGGGCCCAGCATTCACACAGAGATGCTGGAAGTAACACACATTAAAGCACTGAAATTGAAGTAACTCCTTGTATTAAAAAGGCAGATCAAATACACAACCTCAGTCACAACTTAGTACACTAAATTGGTTAAGAGTTCAACCCCTGGCTTAGAACAATTCCCTATATTTATACAATGTCAATCATGACATCCTATCCCTATTATTGGGCAGCCATGAAGATCTTTGATCTTCAAGCGACCTTAATTACAATAACAGTTACAGTCGTGGTAGGATGAGAGTAGGAAATATAGGGAGACTATTAATTGACCCAGAAATAATGATATCTGTAGATCACAACTATACATGAGCAGCGACGCACTGTTTCCTTCCAAATTTGTCGCATTCTGTTGCAACTACCCTTGTACAGCTTTGCCTGGAATAATATACTGAGACCACATTCTTTGGGAAATGGTAGGATGGATGGCAATTAGCTTAAGAAATGAATGTCCATCTTTCCCTTAGCATGTTCAGCCCGTTATATCTGCATTCTCTATATCTCGAAATACCTTTACAAACCATCATACATTAGTACCTTTTCAAGATATAGAGCCTTAATTACCACAATACTAAGTATTAATAAAATAAGACAATAATTAATCATACCTTTGTGACTTGAGGAGCAGAGTGAGGGAAAAACATCTGTTTAGCATGCTCAATAGGGCAGGATAAGGCAAATAGAGGTGAATAGGGATGGTAAAAAAGGGTCCATTTCTAGGCCCAACATTTCCCCCCAACTGTCTTGTTGCATTTCCTCGTGCAAAAACCTCCATTACTCTGAATCTGAATCTTGCACTATGCTTTGTTCATGGAGAGAAGAAAAGTTGTAGGGGAATTCAGACGTTCCTTCTTTTTTTATAAACCCTTTACGGACAACCCAATAATTCCAACATTTCTGCTCTTCTGCCCTGGTCAATGAGAAATGCTCCGTATACGGTTTTGCTGGCCACCAGATGAGAGGAAATTTAAATTTTAGTCCCAACCAATTAACCCCACATTCCCTTATACATCCAACATACCCCTCAATCTTGGAAAGTGCTTGTTCAAAATTTCTATAACAATAGGGGTCCCTATTTCTGAGGATTGGAGAGGCAACCTGCCATCTGTGCTTACTACCTTACAAAGCTGTTTGTTGATGTGTGGAAATCTGGCTGGTACAAGTAGAAATAACCCCTTCCTGTAGTTCCATTATATGCCGAGTTTAAATGGGGCATGAAAGTAGACTCTGGTGTTGAGCAAGAAAAATACGAGGATTTTGAGGCTCACTTCGGATCCACAGATTAGAGTGGGATTCATTGTGAGAAAAGGTTTGAAAATACCTTTCCCACTGAACATGATTGCTCACAAAATAAGCAAAAGACCTCAGCTGAACATTGCCTGAAAAAGGAACAGGATTCGAATGGCGGTCCAGAGGACAAGCCATCTGATGCAAATACAGCTCACACAACAAATTCTGGTGTTCAAAATTACTTCTTAGAAATGTTTCCAAGGATTTTGCTGAGGTTGCTATCTCAAATTATCTTCCTTCTTTCATAGCCCTTAACTTAAACCAAATAAATTGTTCAAATTAAAAGACAGGGTAAGAGGAGGAAGGTACCCTGGTGCCCAATAGTTCCTGAGAAAGAGCATACATCTGGTCTTTTTCTGCGTGCATAGATTTGAACTTTTCAACTCCCTCAGCTCCTTCTGTAGTTCTTCCTCACGAAGTTTCTAGGTCATGAGTTCGTTTTCCCATTTTTCCTTTAGTCCCCTGATAGTATTTTTATGTTCAGCGAGGGAAACCATCCCTTCTTGGTAGCTTTCCACCTGACTTCTCCATTTTCTTACTTCCATTCTCAAGATTGATATTTATTCTGTAGGCTTCAGGGTTTCTTCTTCTTCAGGATACTCCTCCTTGTCAGAATCCAGATAAATAAAATTTTGAAGGGGTTCAGTCAACACCTTATCACCCGATGTGCCACATTGGACATTTTGCACTTCTAAGGTTATTTTTGGGGGTGCTGGTTCTTGTGTAACAACATCCCTTTTGGATGGCTCAGCTTGCTCATTCATAAATTTCCTCCATGCATTGGCATCTGCTCCTATGTTTTCAAAACCAGAAGGTTCTAGAAATGTGATAGTAATTTCATGCTTAGTAGCCTGAGCTTTTATACCCGCCACTCTTGCTGGAATCAGGCGAAGTTGGTCTTCCAGTAAGTGGCTACTAACTGCCGCATGTTCTATTTCATTTTTAAGCACCTCTTCATCCAATTTCTTCACTAGATGAATGGCCTATTTTTCTTCACCGCATCGTTCATGTAATTGCTTCAAAAATATCTCATGCTCCGGAAATAACTCTAAGATCTTGCTGGAAGAAATCTAACACGAATTGTAAGTTAGGAGGACTCTTCTGCAGAATTCTGCACATGCATTCTTCATCTTCCCCACTGTCCTTACTAGCTCTTTTGCTGCTTTACTAGAAAAATCGATCAGCTCATATTCTAGCTTTATCGTGTCCAGGTATTTGGGAGGTACATCTACGGGAGGTTCCTTACTTGTTTCCACCCATGTCATTATTCTTTGTAGAGTTTCTAAGATGTCCCATGTCCTGTCCAAGAAATAAGAAGCTGTATTTATAATTTCTTCCAATCTAATTTGTATCTGTTGAACCTTAAACCTCTCCTCAACCATCTGAAGCTGCATTTGATGAACCTTATTGCTGAGCATAAGAGAATTATTCTTTAAAGGTTAAATATCGGCTTCCTACTCCATAGCTATCTTCAATGAAACTTCTAGTGAATTCTTTTGATTTTCCAGGGTTACTATCTGAGTTTCATATAGCTTGGATTTCCCTTCTGCAATGGTTCTTTGTACTTCCAGTTTTGTCACTTTATCTTCTAACCTCCCCTTTTCCTTATTCAATTCTTCAACTGATAGCCTTAGAGTATCTCTTTCGGCTTCCAAAATCTGATATCCTTGCTGTAGCTTCCCAAAATCTGCCAAGGTGGCCTGGGGTTATTTTTCTATATTTCCTGCAAATAGCACCAAAGCATCTTTATCTGCCTGTAGAGTCTGACACTCTGCCTTGGATATCTCAACTTCACTAATCATATCTTCATATTTTCTCTTCAAGTTTTGACTTTCAATTCTCTCCTTTTTTAAGGTCTCTTTTAATTGTGCGACCTTCTTCTGGGACTGCTCGAGATCCATCATTATTCTGTCCACATTATCTTCAGTGGCTAAGGATAGGGCTACCCCAACTTTTTCCATTAATCATGGATCTTTGTGTGTACCATGAACCACTGTCTTATCAGTCACCATCACTCCTGGCTTACCCCCAGTTTTCACTTTTTTCTCTGTTCTTTTAACAATCCTCTTTTTTACCTTGTCATAGTAAATGGTGTTCATATCGGGCACTTCTTCTCCTGCTGTAGGAATAAAAGGAATCAACTCAATTCCTGATACTATTAGAGGATTTTCTCTTGTGGTACTACTGGATGGAACAACAGTTTTGACTGGATCAGCATCGGACTGAATATGTCCTTGATCAGCAGGGTCTTGTTCTTCTGGTGTCTCTGTTATTTATTCTTCCACTTCCTTTTCTGTTTTCTCTTTCCCCTTGTTAGCATATTCTAATTGTTAGAATTTTTATCATTCAAGCTAGCATTATGATCTTAGGATATTTAACTGAGAGAATAACATGCACAACAATAAACACAAGAGACAAGAGACACAAAGAATTTTCCTCGGGGAAACCATAAAGGATAATACCTCGCAACTTCCTCAGAGATAGAATCGACACCAAAAGTAAAACCCCAAAACAGTAAGATGATCTCCCGACAGCAGTAGTCTCTCTCTTGTACCAACAACTTCTCTCTCACTCATGCGCCCCAATGAGTGAGTGTGTGTATGATAAATAGAGAGGCTCACTCTCTATTTATATTCTTTCGTTCACTTAATGTCCACTCCAACATGTCGGCCTCACTTAACAATTAATTACTAGAGTTGACATCTCTAGGAGAGTCTAATAACCCTAGTGCCCCACAACTGTGGGGAATTTAACCCTTGATCAATAGGAGGGTTACCCACAATTACTTTACATGACTTGTTTACATTATTGAATCTCCCAATAGGAACATCGAGGCATGACATGACTCAAATACATTACAGACACTTCCCGGAATAAACATCGGGGTACAATACATAATATATACAAGTGAATACATTCCGAAGTTACAATTAAATCAACACTCCCTCTTAATAAGGAAGGTATTCTCTCGACACAACTTATCAACACAAGTCTTCTTCTCTGTATCATCTGGATCATCATCAATTCCTCGTCATATTCAATTCATCTTCATCTTGATCTGGACCATCACTCGATCTGGATCATCATCACTGGATCAACATCACTGGATCTAGATCATCACTGGATCTGGATCGTCACTGCTGGATCATCATCACTGGATCTGGATCATCACTGGATCTGGATCATCAATGGGTTATCATCACTGGTGCTATCTCTTGATTCTTCACATCACAGGAAGTTCTACAGAGCTAACCCTTTTTCATGTTGGTTGTAGGCCTAGCCTCCATGTAGGTCTTCTTTAGCGCTTATATATGACCCTAAGTTAGAATGGCCTGCCCAATACTTACATCTGACCTCATCTTGTTAGAAAGGCATGCCCAGCACTCAAATATGACCATGAGAGGAACACATCCACCATCATGTCAGAATGGACCAGCCCTTACATCTGACCATGGGAGGGCCCATCCTGCCCCCATGTCAGAATGGCACTTAGTCCCAAACTGAGGGTTCCTGGTAACTAACTAGGTGCCTCCGTTCTCCCAGATATTGGCATCAACCCTTACATTTGACCATGGGAGGGCCCAGCCTTCCCCCATGTCAGAATGACCCAACCCTTACATCTGACCATGGAAGGAACCAATCCTCTCACCATGTCAGAATGGCTCTCAGTCCTAGACTGAGGGTTATTGGTAACTGACCAGGTGCCTCCATCCTCCTATAGAATGGAATAAACCCTTATATTTGATCAAGTGGGACCACATCCCTCAATCACATCAGAATGGCCCTGCACTTATATCTGATCATGTGAGACTACATCCCACAGTCATATCAGAATGGCCCTCAGTCCCAGACTGAGTATTCCTAGTAACTGACCAGGTACCTCCATTCAGAGAATGGCAATCGGTGCTTATATCTGATCATGTAGGAACCAATCCTACAGTCACATTAGAATGGCTTAGCACTCATATTTGACATGGAAGGAACCAATCCAAAGAATGGCTCAGCCCTTACATATAACCATGGAGGGAACCAATCCTCTCACCATGTCAGAATGGTTCATTGACTCATCACTTCCCCTTGGAGGGAACCTCTATCTAGAGAACACCAAGCTTCTCCTTGAAGTACTCAAACTTCACTCTGGCTAATGGCTTCGTCAACACATCAACTATCTGTTCATCCATCGCAACATACTGGAGCTTCACTGCTCCTCTCTGCACCATATCCCTGATATAGTGATATTTGATCTCGATGTGCTTTGACTTGTCATGGAACACTGGATTCTCTGACAACTTCACACAACTCTGGTTATCACAATATATACAAGTAGCATCCAACTGGAGATCAAATAAATCAGACAGTAGCTTCCTTAGCCATATTGCCTCACAACTAGCTGAACAAGCTGCAACATACTTTGCTTCAGCTATACTCAGTGCCACACAGGACTGCTTCTTGCTAAACCAAGAGATCACACCTGATCCCATACTGAAGCAACACCCTGAAGTTCTCTTCCTATTGATGGTACTGCTTGCCCAATTTGAATCAACATAACCTTCCAGGTTAGTCTTTTGATTTTCCTCATACTTGAGCCCATAATCAACTTTACCCTTCTAGTACCTCAGAATATGCTTTGCAGCAATCAAGTGAACATGTCTCAGATATTTTAGGAATTATCTCAAGGTGTTCACAACAAAGCAAATATCTGGTCTTGTATTCGTCAGGTTCATCAAGGACCCAATCATCTGATGATACATCATGGCATCAACCGACTCTGATGAAGAAACACTCAGTAGCTTCAGGTTCGATGCCATGGGTGTGGTCATGGCCTTGCATTCCATCATCCTGAACCTCTTAAGGATCTCTACTGCATACTTCCCTTACCACACCTCCATGCCTAGAAAGTAGTGCAACATATCCAAGTCCTTCATCTCGAATGTGGCAGCAAGTCTCCTTCTTGCAACTTCTGTCAGGAACAAGTCATCGACATATAACAGGAGCATAATTGGTCTTCCACTTTCAATCTTGAGGAAAAGGTTTGAATCCTCTTTACTCTCAGTAAAGCCTAGAGTCACCAGTAAGCTATCTATCCTGTCGTACCATGTCGAACCTAGGGATCTTCTGCAGTCACTCCCTCTAAAGTGAAGCATCATAATCCCTCTGTCTTTCATAATCTATGCACTATTTTCATGAGAAGCCTCGTGCTACGAATCTTGCCTTGTATCCCATGATGTTTCCATCTACTGCATGATGGAACTACAAACTTCCCTTCATGTATCGATACTGCATGCTAGACATCATTCTTCTTGAATTGGTCTTCCCTTTCTTCTTGGTTACTTCTTCATAGCTGGAAGGTTATGCATCAATGATGTCGCTGCATTTGTCTTATTATTCTTTATATGTTGTCACTTGTTCTTCGGAACAAGTCTCATCCTTCTTTTCTTGTAGGTGATTATGTATGCGATATTTCCTACAAGTCAAATGCATTAGTTGTATGGTTAGAAACATTTCATAAGGCATATTCATAATGACAAATTCTTATGCATAAATATATTATCATGCAACTATTTTAGCCAATACAACATTCATCCAGATATCACGGAAACGTTTCTAGATGCCTTCCATCTCCACTAGGACAACATTGATATTGTGCACTAATCCAATATGTCAGCAAAGAGGTTTCATTCTAGATAAGTAGCAATGGAGAGTTGTATAGCACCATGAGCTACTTACCCATCACATGCATATTAGTAGTATACTGTCATTAATGCAAACATGCTATCATGCATAATACATCAACTGAATATAAACAAATGCATAACAAAAAACAATATCATGAAGTGACAATTGAATACTTATCTTTATTTGTTTCGTGGGTAGACTCCTTCTTGAGCCTTCAACTTTATCATCTTCGTCATTCATAATAGCATCGTTTCTTATCCAAATACTAATATGGATAATAGGTTCTTCAAGATTTGAGTCCTTCGTACTCCTCATCGCTTGAGGGATCTTCTTTGGATGGTGAGAGCTTGATCTTCAGTTGCTCCCATCTTCATTTCTCTTATTATTAGTGGAGCTTCTTCTTGTGTGTGCTCTTCCCAGAGTCTGCTGAAAGTAATCACTTCCTTCTGGCACACATTCCTCGCATGAATATATCCCATGATCCTGGGAGGCCTTTCAAGGTGGCTATCACCACTTCTGCATTCTTCACTTCTTCTTTTCATTTCTTCAATTTTTTCTTTGATTTGAGAGACCCTTGTAAAGTATGATTGTATGGTCTCTGCATTCTGGATCTTCACATTCTTCAACTGTTTTCTCAAAGTCATCTTTCAATTTATGTTCTTCCCTTAAAATAGCTTGGATAAGGAATCAACCATCTCTCTCGATGTCTTTAGGGAAGACACTTGTGGTATAAGGTGATCCATGATTGAATCAACAATGATCTTCTTGGCCTTGGCCAAGTTCTTCTGGTGTAAGGGTTTTAGCCTTATCTCCCTCTGGAACTGGAACCTCTCTACTTATGTAGGTGTCCAATTAATTTTCTTCAGAGAGATCATATAGTTCCATGCTTGGAATTTTTCAACTTCAATAAGCTTAGCATCAAGCTAATGTGATAGATCACTTTGAAATGAGAACCTCAAATGAAAATAACAAAAGATTATATCTTACCGATTTGAGGTGTCCGTCATGGTTTCAGAGCTGGCTGATCTAGGGTTTGTCAGAGAAACACTAATTTTTAAAACTTGGAATATTTCACATCTGATTGGCTAGAAAGATAGACCTCTTCAAGGTGAGATGTCCAATGTACTCCTTTTCTGAAAACAATGGAGGGAAGCTCTTGGAACAGGGAAGCCCTAGTTTTCCAATTTCTTCTGCAGAAATGCCTGATACTATTTCTGCGGTATCTCTGAATTTAATTCTCATGTATGTCTAAAAATTCGCACTGAGGTAGCCTCACCTATCCCTGTTCCAACACCATAGGTTTAATTAGAATTGGTTTCACCAATTGGGACTTATGATCATTTTCCCAAGGTGACCTGTTTTAGGACTGTTCAACATAGCGAAGTTGTACGGACTACCACATGTCACTGTTTCATCTTTGGGGTCTGAAACTTCTACAAAAAAAACTAAAGTCCATACCATTTATAGAACATATTTATAAATTTCATTTGGACCTTTGTAGCCCAAGATATATCAATTCTCCCCATGTGTCCTGTTTAGGGATGAATCTTGGAAGAGGATGGAACCCTAACTTGGAGGGATCATATCTCCTATAATATAGAGAATATGAGGTTGAAATTTGGAAACAGTGTAAATCCAGATTTTATATTCCTCCTGTGAATGTTTCAGCTCCCGAGCCTTCTCAAATCCTGAGATATTGTGAATGTACCAATACTTATCAATTTTAGTATTTTAGGGTTTTTTCGGCCCAGGGTCAAACTAGGGTTTGACTTTCCTAGAGTTATACCCAACCAAAAATCTCAACCCAGGTCTCTAAACTTTTATTTTGATGAGGAGAGCAATCCTATGCTGGGCTAACTCAAAAATTCCTCTTCTATAAGAAGCCCTAATTTCCCGCACCAAAAACTGAAAATGCTCGGAATCGAATTCCATTTTGACAGAAAGATGCGCCCTTCAATGGAGAGTTAGCCTAGCATACTTTTGCTGATGGATTGTGGAGAGAGACCCAAAAAATAAGAAGCCCTAGCTTCTGCAGTTGCATAATGTCTTCTTCTTAGGATAGCTCTGATACCATGTTAGAATTTTTATTATTCAAGCTAGCATTATGATCTTAGGATCTTTAACTGAGAGAATAACATGCACAACAATAAACATAAGAGACAAGAGACATAAATAATTTTCCTCGGGAAAACCATAAAGGAGAAAACCTCACAACTTCCTCAGAGATAGAATCAGCACCAAAAGTAAAACCCCAAAATAATAAGATGATCTCTTGGCAGCAATAGTCTCTCTCTTGTCCCAACAACTTCTCTCTCACTCATGCGCCCCAGTGAGTGAGTGTGTGTATGATAAATAGAGAGGCTCACTCTCTATTTATATTCTTTCATTCACTTAATGTCCACTCCAACATGTTGGCCTTGCTTAACAATTACTTACTAGAGCCGACATCTCTAGGAGAGTCTAATAACCCTAGTGCCCCACAACTGTGGGGACTTTAACCCTTGATCAATAGGAGGGTTACCCACAATGAATTTACATGACTTGTTTACATTATTGAATCTCCCGATAGGAACAATGGGGCATGACATGACTCAAATACATTAGAGACACTTCCCAAAATAAACATTGGGGTACAATACATAAGATATACAAGTGAATACATTCCTAAGTTACAATTACATCAACACTAATCTCAATCCTACACTTTCTTTCTGCCTTCTCAGTTTTTCTTCTTCCTCCTTTCTTTTCTTTTCTTATTCTATCTTCTTTGCCGCCTCTACAGCTATCCTTTTCTTTTCTTCTTCTTCAGCTCGCAACCAGTTCTTTGCTTCTTGCACTAACCTGTGAGCTTCTTCCTTCCTTCTCTTGGCTGCATCCTCTTCCTACCTTTTGATTTTTTCAGTCCCTTTACCCTTTCCTCTCACAGTAGCTATCTTTTGCTTGAATCTTTTCCTCAAAGCTGTCATGTTTTTAGCATTCCGAAAGATTTCTTCCTCTTTATCCCAAAAATTTGTATATTTGAAATGCACTCTAGCTACTGTGTAATAATTGACAAATTTATCCTCAGAGTCATTCCTATGGAAATTCATTTCGCCGAAGTGAAAATAATCTAAATCCTTAACAAATTCCACTACATTTTTTACCTTGGAAAATTTGTAACCTCCTACAAAAAAGGGGATTGCAGGATATACTGCCTTCTTCTGCTCAAAAAGGAAATTTCCTATCCCATCAATGTACAACTGTCTCACAGCCTATTTATGGATCACATAGTCTGTAGCATACTTCGGTAGAAGGGAAGGGGCTCTTGAACCACCGTACATTCTTAAATATAAACCTTCTTCTGTCAAATCATAGTTTTCGTTGTTTTGCACTACTTTGAAGGCTTCATTTGACATACAATTACATTCGACCAATAAAATTAATGTATATAATAACATGATGAAATTCTCACAAATCTCCTTGTAATGACTATAATATTTGTGATCCAAGAACAACTTATAAGCAACATACACAGGGGCCGATATTTATCCCATTGGCACTTTAATGCTGGGAGGGGCTGAGTACATAGAATGCAATCAATCAATATCGAACTCATGTAAAATTTTGTCTTCTTCTGGGACACTCCTCCCAATGCTGCACTTATGCAAGCTGACAGACTGTTGGACACTATATTTTCCCAATTAATAATTGTACCTTGGGTGGCGACAAAAAATATCACTAGTACACTGCTGCAGCCGGTTATGTTGCCTTAAAAGCCATTCCTTGGGCAGCCCCGGACCCCTCTAGGTGGAAAAATCTCTGGCTTCTTCCCTCTCTTCCCAAGATAGATCACTTCTGTTGGTCCCTTCTTCATGACATCATTCTAACCTGGGACAACCTGTTAAAAAGAGGCTGGGAGGGGCCCTCAAGATGCCCTCTCTGTGCCCGCCACGAGGAAAGCTCATTTCATCTCTTTCTTCAGTGCCCCTATGCTCTAGAACTCTGGAATTTCCTGCTTGATCAGCTAAATCTGCCCCCTCCCCTGACCATCTCTTCCTTGTTTGCCTCCTGGACTGATTATGCTCCCTTCTCCTTCGCTGGTCTGAACTTGTTAAAGCACTGCTGGATGTGGATCCCTAAAATTTACTGCTGGAAACTGTGGCTGGAAAGGAATAACAGAATTTTTAGGGACAAGGCAGACCCACCAGCCCAAGTTGCAACCAAAGTAAAGGCGCTGATAGCCTCAAATTCCAAAATCACCAATGAAGCCAGTCCTGACAAAAATGATTATAGCTGGTTTCACGGGCTTGATCCAGACCTACTGACCAGAACCAAGAACGCTGTGAAGCATTTCTCACCGTGGGAAATCAGGCTAGAGGAGCAAGAATTCATAAAATGGATATCCTCACTGAACAAGCATATTCTGCATGTTGATGGGGCCTCGAAAGGGAACCCCATACCTGCTGGAAGTGGAGGAGCCATTCTAGATATGTCTAGGAATATTATTCTCAATTTTTCCTGGGGACTGGGACACAACTCCAATAACATTGCTGAAATTCTTGCCATTTGGCAAGGATTGATGCAAGCCAGAAGCCTGTCTATAAATAAGTTGGCCATTTTTAGTGACTCCCGAATCATCATGCAGGATTTCAACCTGAAGAAAGCCCCCAACTGTATGGGATTGGCCCACTATTACCGGAAAATCTCCATTCTGCTGAAAGCCTTTGAAGAAGTTAAGTTTTACCATGTCCTTCGAAACCTCAATCAAATTGCAGACAGTGAAGCCAACGCTGGTGCCTCTTTAAGCAAAGGATTCACCATAGTTAATGGCAATGAAGATTCCGTGCCCATCCCCTAGGGTCATGGAAGTTCTGATTTTTGATCCTGCCCTGAAAAGATTTAAGTGTATTCATTGTTTCTAGTGATTTCAGTCCTCTGTCAGTGAATTTTTGGTGTTTTCAGTCTTTGATTTTTAAGTGTTTTCAGTCCTCTGTCAGTGACCTCAGTTCCCAGGCATTGGATGTATTAGAATTTGCAGTTCTCAGTCATTCCCAAGTGAAAGCTGAGGCTCTAGAGGGAAAAGGTGTAAACAAATACCAAGTTCCTTCTCGGCCTCTGAAGATTTAAGCGCTTTCAGCTCTCTGTCGAGGAAGAATTAAGTGCTTCCAGCTCTCAATCTTTCAAGAATCCAGCTCTTCCAGCTCTCTGGAATTGAATAAATAAATGCTCTCAGCTCTCAGTCATCGAAGAATCAGTGTTTACAGTGCTTTGGCAAAGACTATTCCAGTTCCATTAGCTCTCAGTCCTTTAAGATTTCAATATATTCAACTCTCTCATTGAAGTTATAAGCGATTTCAGTCCTCTGCCATTGATGATTTAAGTGAATTCAGTTCTCTGCCTTTGAGGATCTAAGTGTTTACAGGTTTTTGGTGCATCTGAAGAGCTAAGTGTTATCTTCTCTCTGCCTCTGAATATTTAAGCGCTTTCAGCTCTCTGTCGAAGAAGAAATAAGTGTTTTCAAGCTCTCAGCCAATGAAGAATCCAGTTCTTCCAGCTCTCTGGAATTGAAGACATTTTGGCTCTCAGATTTCAGTAAATGAAGAATCAGTGTTTGCAGTCCTTTGGCAAAGACGAACAAGTTCTTTTAGCTCTCAGTCCTTTAAGATTTCAGTATATACAACTCTGTCATTGAAGTTATAAGCGATTTCAGCTCTATGCCATTGATGAATTAAGTGAAGTCAGTTCTCTTGCACTGAAAGAGCTAAATGTTTCCAGCTGTCTGTCTTTGAAGATTTCCTTGTGCAGCATGAGACTCTTGAGGGACAGCTTGTCTGGTAAGCCATCTCATGGCTATTTTTTTTTTCTGTCCTGCACTCATTCTCCTCGCGCTGTCAATCACAGCTAGGAGGACCGAGTGTTAATTTCATTCCTCGCTGAAGGAGCCAGCATGCAGCTGATAGTGGTTAATTCACGTGCTCATAGTGAAGGGAGGCTACTTAGATGAATTTTGGTCCAGCATGACGTTCAGGTGAATTCCTAGGGTGAATTTGGCACAGGATGGCTGATGACCAACGCTGGTGACTCTCCTCTCGGTTTAGTCTTCTCTGAAATTATAGTTGCTTTGCTATGTTAAGGCTTTCTTTTTGAAGCTCAACGTCTGTCAAGAAATCTCCCAGACTTTTTGTAAAAGGGTCAGTGAATACAGCACACCCAAGTATCTGGATCCTAGACATATGATTAGTTAAGATTCTCTGAGTGTAAAAGATGCTGGCAGGTTTGGCCAGATAATCAATACAAATGACTCATAACCGTTTTAGTTACAAAAAAAATATCACTAGTACCCAACCTATTTTAAAGATTTTTCCATTTTCCCTCTCGAAAATTCTGTTCAACATCAAAGCAATGAATTTGTATGGAATGCAGAGAGTTGATGTCTCGTACTCTCCAGAAGGCCTTGTACAGAAGTTTCTCCCTGGGATCATCATCTTCTTAACTATTTCCACCATATCTAGATTTAGCTCCTTTAACCAACTTTCAATCAAATAGGTTTGTGTTGTAGGTAAATTGTAAGCCATAGGCACATAGGTTGGGCTATATGCAGCATAACCGTGATTCTCAGTATTGGCCAGTATCATCTTTGTTACATCTACCCTAGGAAGAATCCACCCTATCACCTATGAACATGGGAAAAGTTCAGGTCTAGTAGCCACTTTCATAATGGCTGATCTCTCAATATTTGCATATATATGCATATCTTCAAACCCAGCTTCTGGAACGCTCTGGTTTGAAATCATCCTGTATACCTCTCCCCATTTATACTCTGGCTCTAATCCAGTAGTGGCTTTAGTATCTTCATAAATAACCTCCACTTTGGTTACTATCTCTACTTCTGGCTCTTCCTCAACTGCTTGGGCCTTCTTCTTTTGCTTTTGCAGCATATTGATTTGCTGATAATTAGCTTGTAACAATTATGCAACATGATTTCAGTCCATTTACTCCTAGCAAGCTATGTATTGAAAAACAACAACAAAACAATCAGAAATTACCATCCCATCGATATGCATGTTGGCTAGATTTCTTGTATCAAATAAATGAGTCTTTGGCATGAGAGGCAAACACAAGAAATCCTGCAAATCCTATGGACTACTAAAACCTCTGCTAGGGAAAACTTCAAATCTTCAATAGCCCCCCCTTTTGTTTCTATGGGTAAAACCCAACCGAGGAAGTGAACTTTAAAAACTCCCGACTGCTAGAAACCCCGAAAACCCTCATCTGCTACACAACCTTCCTACATCCCATGGGAAGACACCATCATTTAAGACATGGCTACATAGCCTAAGATTTAAAACAAAGAAACAATGAATGGGGCAGTGTAGATGATGAAACGCTCATCTGTACCGTGCCCTTACTTCCCAAACAAATGTCACTGGTGCACTCATGGCCACACAGAGGTCGAGTGAGAAAAATAACCGGCAGAAATGAAAAAAAATGCTCGCAAATAAACAAGTTGAAACCTAAGTAAATAAAACCCCCACTGCAGGTAAACAAAAACCCTTCCTATAAAAATTCTTAACCTTCCGCAGAAAAACCTAATCCGATCAAATTCATGCGATAAAAAATAAGTGATAATACTAGGTAAAAACAAACTTGAGCGAATCCTACCTAGAGATGATGTGGCAGGCGACCTGGACAGACGATGACCTCCGCGGGTGAAAGAAATGTATAGGCGATCAATAGCTGCGTGCAATTGGCTTCCACGGTGAAAACGACAACTCATATAAGCGGTATGGTATGATAAGCCCAACCGGGAATAGTTAGTTAACATAGCCAGAAATAAATTTAACCCACTGTCGGAAATATAACCTTGTGTCAATCTGCAATATCGAATCGAATTAGTTCTATCTATCCGGTACATTGGATGGGAAAAACACATCGGAAGTCGGAAGCACTAGGCTATCTCGATATTGGCGAGGACATCATGAAGTTTCAGATGGACTCATCACTAAATCTATGCAACGTCAAATGACGGAACCACTAAATCCTTCGGTTCATTCCCAAATACATAGCCAACGACAAGATCACGAACTTAATAGGATATCAGAAAAAGATAGTCAAACGAAGACCCGACTCATCGGAGATACTTTAGACTAAACTGCCAAAAAATAGAAAATTTGTTTTCGAGACCACAGACGAAACAAATCCCAATACAACGGATCAACAATTTGGAAGGCTTTCGATGGGGAGATCAGAAAGCTAGTTGACTGCGCATCCACTGTATCGAAATCTAGTAAACTATGCATCCGCTGTATCGGAAAGCTAGTTGACTGTGCATCTGATATAAGCATACAAAAACTCGGACTTTTCAAAAAAAAAAATCCATGGGAAAACCCTGGTAAAATCGCGGACAACCCTAAGCTGTATAAACACTAAAAGAATAAGGGGGGACCCTAAAAATAATTTTTTTTGGGGAAATAGTTGCAGCTGCAACAGGTTCTTCAGGCTGGAATGGATTGCCTCTTGGACCAAAATGATATTGTCCCAGATTTTCCTGCCTTTAATGAAACCTCCTTAGTTCTCAGGTATGATAAATGACATATTTTTTTTAATATTCTGGTCATAATATTCGTGATTATCTTATAACCAATGTTGCATAGGGAAATGGGCCAAAAACTGCCAAAATAAGTGGCATCCTTTTCTTTGGGAATGAGTACTAGGAAATCCGAGTTTGTGCTACCACCTATTTTATCGCACCTCTGAGATTTTATAATCATTTTAAATAAGTATTTTTGGACATTTCCCCATCATGCCTTAATAAAATTTACATTGAACCCATTCGGGCCTGGTGCCTTATCATCCTCCATATCATCCAACAACATCATTTATCTCCTCCATCGTAACCCTTTGTATCAGTCTTTCATTGTCTTTTCTTTTGAAAATTTGAGGGATTAACTCCATAAGGTCATTTTCAGCATTGATGATAGGCTCAGCCATTTAGATTTCACTGAAGTGACTGAATGCTTCTGCTTTGATGTCCCCAAAGTCCCGAATAACATGCTTTTGAACATGTATCTCCTGCACAGATTTGAAATTCTTCCTTACCTCAGCTTGCTTGTGATAGAAACCTGTGTTACGGTCCCCGTCTTTGAGCCAGCGACACCTGGCTTTCCGTCTCCACATTTCAGCCTCCTAACTACAGGAAACATGAAGCTCATTTTGCATATTTATTTCCTTTTTTAGATCCTCCTCATCGATCTGCTTTCTTTCCATGTCGATTTGGTGAGACTCAAGCTTTAATACTGCTTTGACCTTCTTTTGATTTGGAGTATCAACTGATTTTGCCCAAGATTTGAGCACCTTCCTTACTCTTTGTAATTTTTCTTCCCACAAGAAAAAATGACGAGCCCGTGACAGGGGCTGATCATTCATTTGCAACAATCCCCATGAAATACTTGTGGGCAACCCACAGTTGGCTGGATCTAAAAGGATTTGGGCCAAGGTTCATGTCATTCCTCATCTCGAGCATAATTGGGTTGTGATCAGATCCCCCAAAAGGAAATATTTTGGAAGATGAATTCAGTCCCAGGAGGAGGAAGGAGTCTTGGACCAAGAATATGTCCAACCGAGAAGCTATATTTCCCTGACACCAGCCTCTTATTATTCCAAGTGCATTTCTTGTGTGAAGGGATGACATTTGATAGATCCCAGTCCATAATGATCTCATCAACCTGCTCCCCTATGGGATCTCTGACCAAAGACCCCATCTTTTTTCAGCTTGACTTAGAATGATATTAAGATCTATGCAAAGAATGACGTTGCCCCACATATTTCTCCTTTCATGTCAGAGGAGGTTCCAACATACTTTTTTTTTCAGCATAAGAGTTAGGAACATAAATATTAAAGAGTCTTACCTGGATTTTAGTTTCTTTCTGCAATGACGTAGTGAGAATCCAATGAGTGCTATGATTGATATCAACTTCTTTGAATGTCTGATCATTCTAAAGTGATCCAATGCCTCCAGAGGCTCCCCTTGAGCTGATTGTGGTTCCTCCTCCTTTTTTCTAGAATTTTGCACTAACCTAGAGAAAAGCATCTTTCTCCATCTTTGTCTCCTGGACCAATAAGATGTCTAGTTGGACCAAAGAAATTAAGTCTTTCATATCTTCTTACTTGGATTTACTACCTAGAACTCTGCAATTCCAGGAGAGGACCCTCATTACTTACTTTTGGTAGACAAGGGCATCCCTTTCTGGAATTTCCCTTGTTGACTAGTGTTTCCGGTATTTCACAACAACTTTTCCAGGGTTAATTGGGAGCCTTGCAGTTGGTCCTTGTAAGTGGTTTGCTCCCTCTCCTATTTTTTTGATTTCCTTCCTCTTTCCTTCTTGATTGGCGTAGCCATCTCTATGTCACCTTCCTCTTCTTCCTCTTCCTCAGAATCAATTTCTTCCTTATATTTTTCCTGATTTCCTCCTTCTTTTCCCACCTCAACTCCTGAATCTGACTGGATCTATGAGGTGTTGTCCTTCTCAAATTGATCTGATAATACAACTTCTTTTCCTGGTTATTTATTTTCTCCTGAGAAGGGATTCTCTTCTATTTCAATTGTCACATTCTCAAATTCAGTGGCCTTACCCTCCAGTGCATACTTCCTTTGTTTGTTCTTTCCGCCTTCCTTCCTTTGCACTTCTACAGTTTTTTCTTTGGCCTTGCTCTTCTTTACTTTTTGCCATCCTTCCTCTTTTTCCTGTTGATCCTCTTTCTTTTGTGAACAGTTACGGAAGAAGTGCTCATATTCATGACATCCTCTACACTTAAAAGGCAGCCGTTCGTAGTCCAATTTTTGGTAGTGAAACCAGTTCCCTACCTTGAGCTTGATTTCCTTTGGTAATCAAGATTCTAGGTCCACCTCTATGAAGATGCGTGCACATGCATATTGATCTTTTGGGCTTGCCATGTCGATATACCTTCCCAAGGCATTCCCGATAGCATTTAGCGATTTTGGGTTCCATAAATGCATTGGAAGGTTTGGAAGCGTAACCCAAACTGGGATAGCCTTAGGGATGTTTGCCTCCAAGTCGAATTCTAGCATCCAACTGCTTAGATAAAGTCCTTGCGGACCCATAAAGTAGGGCCCATTCCAGAATATTAGGTCCTTATCTTCCTTAGATTCAAAGTCAAATAGGAAGTATCCATGACCGACATAGTAAGAAGCCACATTTTTCAAGGTCAATGACCTCCATTTCCTTTGAACCTAGCTCTCGATGGTTTTTAGAGATGGCCAGAGACCAATAAATTTCCCTATCAACTCCCATTATGCTAGCGAGAGGGCCACCCGGATAGTGTCCTCTGGTGACAGAGCAACCACCGGAACCTCCTCAATCCTTTTCATGAATTTTGGAAGGACTCCTTTAGGAGACTTCTTGCTTTTCTCAGCAACTAGCCTCTTGAAATATGAGAAAGGGGAATTGGTCGACCCAGATCCACCCTCCTCAGTCCCCATTGGAAACTCCTCCCAAACGACCTCATATCCTTGACCCACTAGGAATCATTGGCCCAACATTGGTCTAGTCAAGCAAAGAGCCCAACCTCCAGCAACGTGGATGCATACAAAGCTTGCATGCACTCCAAACTTGCATGTAGTGGTGCATACAGACCAAAAATTGGGAGAGTGCTTAGTTCAAGCATAATCGATCTAGGACAAAGTATGGATATCTCAAATCATCGATGAAAGGCTGGAATAGATCACTGGGTTGATGAAAAGATCGATGAAACACCAATCAGATCGAAAATAGGTCTCTGATCCTGCCCATCAAAATCCCAGGATCGATGATAGAACTGGTTTAGATCTTGGATCCCAATTCTTGGGTAGATCGCTGGTTCAGAGCTCTATCGTATTAAATCCAATCTCCGTTCAAGTCACAGCAAGCTGTCGTATTAAGATCTTGGATCGCTATTTCTTGGGTCGATCTGAGCCACAAAGAGATGTTTCCAAGGTTTTCCTCCATAATATTTTTGAAACCTTCTTGATCCTGGGTATAATGATGATTCCTTCCCTATAAACATAGGGAACTAAAAAATAAGAGTAATGGATGTATTAAGGCAAACTCTTAGTGATTGACAAATAATCAAATTGCAAACTTACCTTCTATGACTAGCCTAATTTGCACTGAAATATATTAATCAATTATGTAAAAGGTAACTTTGACTAATAATGTGTTTTTCGGTGCTTCCTTCAAGTAAGAGAGAAGGTATTCAAACGAACTTGCACAGAAGTTTAAAAGTCTAGACCACAAAAGTTAATGAAGATAATGTTTTTAGTTAGTTTGAAGTGGCCCTCTCTTTGTCTATGCTTAATATCGATATCTATTATCAACAAGCATTCTTCAATTGATCATTTAAAAAAATGTAATTGTAAAATTTTTACACAAAGTTCAATTAACAAAAATAACATCTAGAAACCACTATGCTTAATGGTGATAACAATTTCTACATCTCATTAAGGCATTTTAGTTTCATGAACATCATATGACCCAATACTCCATAACCATTCTAAGTTTCATAATAGACTCTAACACCACTGGAACATTTGATGTTTGCTGGCATCCTATGCCCTGCATCCCAATGTGAAAACCCAAAGGCACAAAAAGTTCAAACATGAGCCTCTTTTTCCATATTTAAATTAGAATGGTTCTATTGCTAATAAATGATGTATATTTAATGGTTTGGAGTTGAGAATTACAATGGAAAATAAGTTTTTCACACCAGTGATGATATGTAACATGCATGTAAAAAAATGTGAATTCTTTTTAAAACAATCCTTTCTGGGATCCAGAACCTTGAATTGAACTCTTTAGAGGTCAATGCCAAAAATGGATTTGTGTCTTCAACCTGCTCGACGTAGTTGAAGTGACTTCACAACATATTCTATTCAACCCAACTCTTAGAAAATTTGGATTAAGTTGCACGATTCTCAAAATACTTTATGATTGGCAAGCTTATTTAAAAGAATCTCAATATTGGGAGTGTGTATATAGATAGACTAAGCAACTGGGGTTTATGGATGGAGGCATGAGGACAGCTGCAGGAGGTGGTGCATGGATGCCAATTTTTAAATAAAGGTTGTTAGAATAGGAACACTCTATCACATATATGTTAGGATTCATTTATATTTATGTCACTTTATGTGTTAATCACTTGTGAACAATGTTATTTCAAATCTTGAGGTTAGAAGTTAGGTGGTCAAAGAGTCAAACCAATTGGACAACCTAGAGTGTTGTAAATATGTCAACCATAGTAATTTATGGTGGCGAGAGATGTATCACTGCAACATTCATTTATTTAATTTATTTTAGTCATTTGGATTCAGAAAGACATTTGGATTGTATTTTTCAACATCCTCATTTTCTGGATTTAGTTCACAAGTCTTCACAAATGTGGTTATATCTCCGTATTCATATGTGAGTGTGCCTTTAGATCAAAATCACACAACCTCAAGTTAGCACGTATGAATATAATGGCTAAATTCAACTCAAGAAAATTTAAATTAGGCATGTGCACAAAGAACAACCAAGACAAGTCCAAAACTTAGATTGGTAAGTGCTTAATCATAAAATATATTCAATAAAATTTTACTTAGATTGATAAATAGTGACATGAATTTGCCAAGTAGATGGATTTGCACTTTACCATTAACTATTGAGACACGATTAGAATCTTCATCATCATATTCTTGTTCACTTATGTCCCCAACTGAAATGGGTTTTGGATTTTCTTGGGGTTTAGATATTACTCTCGCTTCACAAGTCAAAATATTAAGAGACAAGTGTAGCATGCTTATTTTATTAAACTTTATCTGGTGACCTTTTTGTTAATATGCAATTTTGTATGCATATCACTTACTGCCTCTTAGCTTTGTCAGTATTTGGCATCATTTGTGTCAAAGGGTATTTGGTAGGGAAGCGCTGGGATTTTTATAGGGAACATGGTAAAATAAAATGCATTTGTTTATCACTTTTCTAGTGTAGCTTATTTGTTCATACTTGAAGTTATTCCTCTCTCGAAACATAATTAAGAAACTTTGTGTATTCACCTATCTTAATCACTTAACAGTATGAGTCCATGATAATCTCTTACTGTGTGCATATAGATGCAAAATTTATTTTTGTTGGAGAAGATCCAAAGAATTTTGGAATATTATTATAAGAACATGTTCCTACCCTAACTTAATATGGTTACACTTTTAAGATGGATCAGATTGGGAATAACCTTAAAGTGGAAGGGTTTTCTATTAGATGGTTAAAATTTTGTGAATAAGAAAAGTAAATATAAGTATTAAAGTTATTTAAGATAATATGTGAGTTTATGTTTGACCTATAGTTATTTAATTTAAGTAGTGAAATTTTTGTTGTGTAAATTTCACTATGGAAATGTTTTTAGTGGTAATAATTTACATTGTATGTAATTTCAAATTCTATAGAGAGGGGTTGAGGGTAGGAGTTACTAGTTGGGAAAATTTCACTCCCATGTAGCATTTAGGCTTGCCCAAGCTTCATACAATTTTCCATTGCTTTGGCTTCACAAATCAAAATATTAAAGAGACAAACTCAACATGCTTATTTTATTAAACTTTGTTTGGTGACCTTTCTGTATATATGCAATTTTGTATGCATATCACATATTGCCTCTTAGATTTGTTAGTATTTGGCACCATTTGTGGATCAAAGGGTATTTGGTAGGGAAGCACTGGGATTTTATAGGGCATATGGTAAAATAAAATGCATTTGTTTACCACTTTTTCTATTTAGCTTATTAGGTCTGCATTTGGCTTTCTGCATCCTGAGTAGATTTTCTACTTGTTTAGCAAGAACTTGTTATTGATCTTAGAAAGGCAAGCAACAATAGCTTTCCGTATCCTGATAGCCTACCCTCAATATGAGTTGTTGCCGAGTATGCGCTCGGAGTTGGAGTATTTGTCTCAATTTGATCTGTAACTGCACGATAGGCTAGTCATAAGGGAAATTAGAGGTTTGTTATAGTTTTGAATCAAAGTTGTTTTATTTTCCGTCTTGATAAACACTATAAGGAGATAAATAAAATCCAACTCGAAAGCTCATAACTCATTCAACTAGTCTGGCTTACCCACCTAGAAAGGAAAAAACTCACATTTTAGGCTAATTAAACTGTTCAGAGTACATGCTTTTTTTTAAATCAATAGGTGCATTCTTTTCTATTTTGTTATATGAGTGCAATATCGAAGTTTTATTTTCAAATAGATGCAAGGATATGTCTAGGACAAATTTCAAGTGACAATGTTACAATTGAAAAGAAATGATTTTATTTTCTTTGGCCATATTGTTAGTTTGAATAGGTGAATAATACAATATTGTAAGTCACCATTTTCAACCAATTAGAAAAATAAGATGAAACCTGATCTGAATCAGTGAATTGATGTATTTTGTTGGTCTCCTACATTACTGCCGTGGGATAGAAATCTAGCAGAAACCTAATCTAATTTTTATGCCCTAAACAAGATATGCATGAGAAATCTTAGAAAAATTTCATATGACTGAACACAAACTAGCCTTGACTTCTATGGAAGCTAGTGCAAAGTTGTTAGTCATGAATAATTAAAATTTAGTTGATGAAACTATATATAGACATTATCATTATCTTATTTGTATAAGATATGAACACAATTGGAAAGAATGAAGATGCGCTCGAAGGGATGAAAGATGATATGAATCAGTTAGTTGATATGTCTTATCTTGGTCTCCTACATTACTGCTGCAGGATAGAAATATGTAAGCAACCTAATCTAATTTTAATGCCCCAAACAAGATATGCATGGGAAATATTAGAAATTTTTTATATGGCTAAATGCAAACCAACCTAGAATCTAATTGAGGCTAGTGCAAGGTTGTTAGTCATGAATAATTAGAATTTAGTTGATGAATTGTATATAGAAATTATCATTATATTATATGTAGATGATATGAACATAACTTGAAAGAATGAAGATGTGGTCGAAGGGATGAAAACTGATTTGAATTAGTCACTTGATATGTCTTATATTGGTCTCCTACATTACTAATTCGAGATAGAAATCTGGTAGCAACCTAATCTATTTTTTATACCCCAAGTAAGATATGAACCCATCTAATCCCTCATGTGGATGAATGACCCAATAGCGGGGATATTTGCATGAGGAATGGAGCCTTAGTTGTTGTGTGATATTCCTCTACATGTTGTGTCTAATAATTTCTCTGTTTGATGCAATTTACTATAAGTTTAAAACCATATGAATCATAGATGGTCAAGTGTCTGAGCGAACACATTCTAATGTGAGATCTTTCCTATCAATTGATTGTACTAATCTCTTAAATTGTACCTTGTGCTTTGGGAGATTAAATCAATGAAGGGGATCTAATACAAACACATTTAGATACCCAGATGTCCATGATGACCCAAAGGATTAGATTGTTGTTCCTCTATTCTTTGATCATAACTCGATCCCAATTCAAAGGATATTGTGGTTTTATTTTATGATTAGTTCCATGCCAATGTTTCTATTGTTAACAACAACCTAGCTGATTTTGTGCCTTTGTACCATCTGAATTATTTGATATTGGAATGTAGAACATCAAATACGAGCCAGCGATAAAAGTTGACAACCGATGACTACCATTCATATGATGAGAGGATAGCTGATGAGAATGATATGGCCATATATTCATTTCCATTTAAATATTGTCTTGGTGGAAAGACGAGGAAAATAAATGTGATTTATCAACATATTATAAGACATGGGCATAGTGGTATAATCCCTTGGGACAACAATTATTATCAATATATGATAGAAGTGCATAACATGAGAGATGAATAGGTACCAAACATTCATGAAGTGGTGCCAAACATAGATTAAATGGTTGAAGCTAATAGAATTTTGAATGAGGGTCTAAACGATGATTGGGCCAAGTTGATGGAGGATGCTTTAAAGCTTGTGTATGCTAATTGCAAGTTAAGTCATTTGACAACAACCATTCAAATTCTTAACTTGCAAGTGGTGCATGGTTGGGAAAATGAGAGTGTAGATGAGTTATTGGCATTTTTGAGTCGGTTGTTACCATGCGACTCCACATTGCCAACAAAATGAATGTAAAAATCAAATTACTAAGCTAGGATTAAGATATGAAAAGATCCACACATGTTTGAATGGTTGTGTATTATTTTGCAAGAATATTGCAAGTGAGACAAAATGTCTAAAATGTCAAGAAGGGAGGTGTAGAATAGGGTTGAAATCAGCTCTAGTTCCTAGAAAGGTTCTTCTCCAATTTATGCTAATCCCATGATTACTCCGAATGTATAGGTGTGGAGACATTGCTGAACTTATGCAATGGCATGTCCAAAATAAGTGCATTGATGGAAAACAACGACATGTCGTTGATTCTAATATGTGGATGGAATTTGATAATAAATGGCCCAATTTTTCCCAAGATCCTCGTAATATAGGGTTGAGTTTTGATCTAGATGGGGTGAACCCATTCTTTGATCAAAGTAATAAATGGTAAACTTTGCCAGTGTTTATAATAAATTATAACTTGCCTCCATGGTTAGCAAATAAACCATTTTTACTAATGCTATCATTGATTATACCAGGGGAAAAAGTGTGACTTCAGATACAATCAATGTTTATTTAGAGCCATTATATGATGAGATAATGGAATCATGGAAAAGAATTGAAGCAATTCAATTTTTAAGGGATGGTCATTCAATCAAATTCACTTTAAGATCTTCCTTACAGTTTACAATTCATGATATTCCTGCATATGACACATTGACTGGTTTCACTGTTCATGGATACCATGGATGTCCTTCTTGAAAATTTATGGATTTTGTGAGGCACTCAAGGATTTTTCATAACTGCGTTTATTGTGGACATCATTCTTACATGAAAAAGATTCATCCACATCGTCGACAAAAAAACACGTTTCAATGGATAGGGAGAGAATCATGAAGCACCATTTCCAATAACGAGTGAATACATTATTTAGAATGGACATAGAAGAATGTTGTTTATTAAAAGTGGTGGGATTTGTGGTAGTAGGGATGATCCATGTAATGAAAGTGGTGTAAAATGATTGTGCATATTTTATAAGTTGCCTTGATTTAAGGATATATCCATCAAGAATATTATTGACTTTATGCATACCGAGCAAAATATTGGCTATGCTATTATAGAAACTCTTTTTGGTGCTTCTGATATTGTTTCATCACATGAATACTTTCGAGAACTAAATATTTGGGTTGAAAATTATGATGATGAAAAATATAGAAAACCTAGTGCTCCTTATGTTTGGACAAAGGAACAACATGAACAATTCTTAAACTCGATGTCTCAAAATCGCTTTCCCACTGGATATGTAAGTAGTAGTATTTGAATCCAAACTAACATGAATAGCTTAAGAGGCCTCAAAACCCATGACTATCATGTCATAATTGATAATATATTACCTATTGTGGTCAATATATCAAGTTTGGAAAAGGGGCCAATATTGGCAATTATAAGGTTGGGCCTAATATTAAAGAGAACAAGTTTACATGTATTAGATACTTCGAACTTTGATAGTTTAAGGGAGGAGGTTGTTGAAGTCCTTTGTTTATTGGAACGAGAATTTCCACCAATAATATTTAACATTTTTATGCATATTTTGATACATCTAGAAAATGAACTAGAGCTTTGTGTACCAGTAAGAACGAGTTGGATGTATCATATAGAAAGATATATGAAGGTTTTGAAAAAAATTGTCTGTACGAGGGAAAAAGAAGAAGACAACATGTTTGAGGGATATTCAATGCAAGAGGACATGGGATTTTGCACAGAATATATATGAAGGATTTTAAAAATTTCAATCATGTGTATGGGATGGCGACGAAGACGAGAGAGTTGTAGGTGAATTATTAGAAGGAAATGTAAGATGTGTTAAGTTATCACATAAAGAAGGAAGTGTGATACATGCCTATGTTCTTCTTAACACATCTTCATTTGATAAGTGGCACAGGTAAAAATTATTTTACACAATAATTTATTTCTTCAATTGCATTTACACATTTATATTATTAATCTTATTATTTTATACATTCATATTCTATGTAGGAAATATGAAGAAGATAATCAAACATGGATGCAACGTCGACCTCAAAATCACATACGTTATAATTTGATTGGAGGCGATTCTTTTCCAAAATTTGAAGAATGGATTGCTATTGCAGTCAGTGATGAAAAAGAAGAAGGTCAAGGTATAACAGTGGAGGAAACAGTGAGCTTTCACAATTTCCACATATATAGGCTTTGTAGTTTAGTGGTATGTGGGCCTATAGTAATCATTTAAGAGTGGAAGAAACATACAAAGGAAAGGGATATTGTGATTGTGTTGTTAATGCTGAATTCATTCATGAAACCGAGAATACATTTTATGTTGTATTCATCTAAGAAATTATTCAAGTTGATTATGGTGAAAATAGTCCTATATTATTAAAATATAAGTGGGTCAAACAATCTACAGTACAACTTGATGAGTAGGGATTTGTACGTGCAAATATATGACAATTTTTATCAAAGACTGATGAGCCATATCTATCTCCTCTTCAAGTTAACCAATCATATCTAATTGATGATGTAAGAAGCCTAAGATGGTAATATGCCATTCAAATAGAGTCTCGTTCAAAACAAAAATTCATGGAGCTTGTTGATATAATGCATGATGGGAAATACAATAACTTACAAGAAACATTCAAAGAAGTGGCTGAAGATGATGATAGAGTGAATGAAGAAGAGACTTTGATTACAAACAAAGTGATTTGAAGAAATAAATTATTGCATTCCTCAGATCAAGATGACGTAGAAAATCAAGAAGATGGACATGAGAGTGATCAATATTCTGACCCCAGTGGCAATGCAAATGATTATGATGATGATTTGTCACCTTAACTAGTAATCTTGTCACTTATACTCTGGTTATATGTAAGGTGTAATTTATCATTGAGTGTAATGTAATATTATAATTCATAGATGCTGAATACAATTTTAATATATAGAAATGCATGGCATGTGGTTTAAATTGGAGGCATAGTAACTTTACATAAAATGATTTATATGCATTTAGAATAAATTTACTTATTTATTGTTGATTTCAAGTTATATAAGCAACACTTCAGGGGCTGATTTTAAAATGAATTCGTTCTTTAGCTCGTGCAATTAATTTTTGAGCACCCGCATTAATAAAATTTGAGTTTCAAACTCATATTCCATTGTTGTTTTGCTGATTCATGCTATTGATTTATACACTATTGTTTATTTGGACTTTAGGATATGAAGATAAATCCTTAAGGCATAGGTTAGATGCCAACGATAATGTAGAAAAGTTGACATAATATAAGCACTTTCGTAGAAAACATGTGACCAAGAATAATGAATATTTATCGTCTCTTGGTTTGACAAACATGCAAGTTGTTAATCTAATTAATTAGTATATTATTTGTTTAATAGTGTTTATGTCACATGCCCCAATTTTGCAAAAAAAAAACAATTTTATATTTGATATTATTTGAAGACAATATGTTAAATTTTATGCTAAGTTGTAATTGATGACTCAATAGAGTCAAGGATATTTAATGTAATTCTGAATATTTTAATTATAAATAAATAAAGGTGGAGACAACAGCTTAGGAGAGCTGTTAAAAGAGTGTTTACTGGTTAAATTGGTAGATGAGACTAGGTGGAGAGCAAACAGACATGTGGCAGCATCCTCAAACCACTTCCAATTGTTGTAGGTGGAAACCTCCCTACATTTGGGGTCATGATTCCCCAAGAAAGTGGAATCAGAACAGGTGGCTCAATTAATGACAACTGACCCAAAAGACGTAGGAAATCTTTATAAAAATGCCCATTGAAGAGAGCTGAGGCTACTCATTCTAGATAAGTGATCATTAAGGTGAATGTACTTCAGAGAAATTCAATGGAAGGGAATTGTGGGAAGAGTTTGAGGGGATAACTGTTGAGTGATCTAGTGCAGCTTCTAAGCTGAAAGATCTTACTGCTGAGTGCAGGGTGTTTTACTGAGTTATTGGATCAGTCTACTATTTGCATGCTCCACCAGTTCTCAGCCAAGAAGACCAGGAACAGGCTCGGGGGTCTTGAGGAAGCATTGTTTGAGCGCTCTCCAGGAGTTTGGTAGGGAGGAACAACCTCCTAACACTGTTGTTGTCTATCCTAATAAGGTTCTACATTATTTTGTTTTACTGTGTTAGATAGATAAATTTGAATCTGACTGTTAAATGAATGGTAAATGTTTAGTTTGTAAATTGTTAGAATGGAAAATAATTCTAGTCTGTGTTTTTCCACACCTGGAAGGACCAGGCCGTACTCCAACACAGATAGAGTATTTACAGTAGATGAAAGAAAATGTTAAGAGACTGAATAGAGTAGATATGATTATGCATTTCGTAGTTAGCAGAGTAACTTGTTTCAGTATGTAGATATTTAAAAAAAAAGGAATAATGGTATGTTCATCTAAGTTTATTGTTTTAACAAGTTTATTTACTTAATTATATTGGAAAAGAAATAGCAGTAATTTAGTACAAGTAGAAGGATTAAGATAATAAGAAAAGATCTTAGCAGATAAGATGTTGTGCTTACAGACAATAGCTTATTCTTTTTATTTGAGATAAAATACTATGGAGGTTAAACTGTGTTATTATAGGTTATATTTCTCTGTGTTAACTTAGTAACTAGTTGCAATGCAGTAGAAAAATCACAGTCAAGTTACATTGTTACTTTCAGTTCAATAAAGAAATAGACTACTAATAATATAGTTCATTTCTAACAATATCCACTAATCTAAGACTATTAAATACTATAAACCCAGTAGGGTGTTATTAAAGTATTTAAATTTTAAAGAACAAATTAAGTTACCGAATCT
>LPNX010344778.1:478723-685152 GCA_001517045.1 Pseudotsuga menziesii | reverse complement strand
TACTTTTAAGGACAAATGAAAAGACAAAAGTATAGATACCACTTAAAATTATCAGAACATACCTGTAATACTAATTAAAAACAATTTTAACAAATAGCAGAATTTATTTTTTAAAATAAATTGAAAGATTTATTTAAACAAGGGTTTCATTCAGGAAAACCCTAGATCGTATTTTCCTGAGCAAATAGGTAAATATTATAAACCATACACAATGTCTAAGTTATAGTCTTATTAATAACAATAGTCTATTTGAAAAATATATTAGACAATAATAATCTTCATCCACAGTTGGTTAGGGAAAACCCTAACTTACACAGGGCAACATTACTGTAAAAATGAGACAGAGCTTGAAACAAAACCTTTTTAAAACCCAGTGTATTGCTTTAACAGGCGGAAAGGTTACAAAATTAATCAGTTACAATGCCCAGCTCAGGGCCGGTGTACCCAAAGTCGTGGCATGGGTTTTTAATAAACAAAACTAACATTCATTATATCAAAACCTACATTATTGTAAAATATTTTTAAGTCAAGAAAAGAGCATTTACAAGTCATGGCATTGAGCTGGAGCCACCTTGCTATATGCGAGGGTTTAAAACAAAAACACAATTAAAAAAAAAACTAAAGACCAACATCCCAATACTGGGAAAACCGAGGCCGTAACTTCTTCCAACTGAAATCATTTCCCCTAAGTCTGTACAAGTAGGGAGTGCCACTGTGTAACCAGGGCTTACCCGTAGACTAGACGCCAATCCAAATGTGAAATGGATTCTTCCAAACGATAAGGTGAACCATAACCTGCAAGTAAATTCAAAACTTGTTTAAAAAAAGCTGAATGGTATATTGATAACTGTAACTTAAAAATTTACAAACATTTGCAAGTCATTTTCCTTACCTGAAAGTGAAGGAACCAGAAGCCACGAAATAAGTGATCCAACACCACGAACAGTACAAGCCACATATTCACCTATGACAAAGGTAAAGGGTTTAAAATGCTTATTACATCAACAAATGGAATAGGATTTAAGCATGGGCAGTGGCCACACAAGGAATCGATACTGAAAATCACAGACAGAGAACAACTACACGCACAAGCAAGATAATGCATGATAGAAAGAAAACCCAGTGCGAGCTATGAGTAATGCAACCCACACTTTAAAATGGAAACACCTCTCTGCACGTAACAATGGAGCTAGAGACAAGCTTATGTGAGCCCTCATGGCCATAGCAAACCAGACGTAATAGAGACCAAAACCCTCGACAAAACAATGAAGAGCTAGGGTTGCGATGGAGACTTTTAAATCACGAACTGCATGGTGGGGAATGTTCCACGTGCCCCCAAAATTTATCAAGTCCACAATGGGTCGAGTTCTATAGTCTGCATTGCGCTGTCGGGACCAAATTATTGTTAACAATCTTCACAATGATCAATATGATAATAGTTTGTACAAAGTCAAAAACGTAATGTATCAATGATAAGCATAAGTCAAAAAATGCTAAAGTATGATATTGTATAGTATTGTTAACCCCTTGTGTTATTATAAACATGGAACATTCATTAGTAATGAACCAAAGCATATATGGTATCGTTAACCTTGATATTTGTAAACATTGAAATCTTCAATGGAATAATAACAACTATGGAGAGATCCCTAGTAGGGTATAAGACCTTAAGTACAAGTTAATAGTTCTCATAGTAATCATTGATTCAAATATTACATTGAAGGACTATGATATTACAACTAGACTTTATATAAATACTAATGGTGATGATTTAATTTGTAAATCAACCTTGTGTACATAAAAAGTAATTATACTCTAGAATAGATTCTCATTTTGTAAAGAAGTCTATAGTACTAAGATAAACTTCATGGAAGTTGTAAATAATTGGTCTCCATAAGTAAACAAAGCTCCAAATGATTTCATTCAAGTTTAGATTAGACTTGGGAGTTAAAGATAGTAAACTATCTTGAAATATTGCATCCCTTTTACTTATGAGAAAATATTAGGATAATGTAATTTTCGTTGCTTTACTTGGTCATAAAGAAAATTTGAAAAATAGAAGTCACAACTTGACGACATTTATACAAATGATCAATTATAATTACAATGCATTAAAAAGTTGATAAACTTTCTCTACTGAAGCTTAATAACAGGTTAAGCTAAGTTTTGTATAAGTTGTTTCTTAAAAGGCCTTAGGTCTATTCCCATGCTTATAAGCAATGTGTAAACTTTATAAATAGCAACAACATTAAACTCCTGTATCAGCAAGAATGTTGATATACTAAATCTTAAGCTCTATGAAGAACTGGAAATTAATTTAACGTAAATATGGAAAGAAGAATCATCTAACGTAGTAGACTTCTGATAAAAGGAAGTCAATAGGACAAAAATACTGATCATAACAACATGTATTTAAATTACTATTACAGCTGTAAAACAAGTAAAAGAAACATTACTTTACCTTGTAGTACCTTGAATTCTACTAAGCAAACTTTTACTCTAGCAATATATTATGCTAAAAGAAGTAGATCTAGATTAACTCTTACTGGGTCAAAATTTACCTGTCAAGCTTGTAAGATCCAGGATTCCAGAAAAGTTAGCAATTGCTAACTAAGCCCCAGTTAGAAAGTAACTTATCACCTACTTGACAAAAACAAACTATCAGTGCTTTAAAAGACAACTGAATGCAGTTTATTTACATCACATATCGAAACTAAAATAGTATTAATCTATATGTGTTTAAGTTAATGGTTACTTTTGTTAATTGTTTCATTCTTTCTATTAGCTGCTAGCAGTTATCTAACTGCGACTATAAACAGTTTTGTTACATCAATTGTTTTTTTAAATTTTTGTGAAAATTTGGGGTTTTGACAGTTTAATATTTTATAAGAAAGAATTTATGTATATAAGACATAATATGATATTTGTTTTTTTTATAGGAAAGAAAAAGATGGCACATAAAAAGTGGAGAAAAATCAAGAGAAAGTAAATATATAGTGCCACCAAATCGTAGAAGCCAACGCATTTGTGATCAAACAAATGTAGTTGATGAAAACAATAGTGGTCATGGTGTGCAAGTTGATATATCACATGGTGTGTTAAGACATTAATGACGATGTTAGGATTATTAATCCTCTCTTGGTCAAATGTCTATTATATTAATTATTGCCTAACTTACGAACCTTAAAATTAATTAAATGGGTCCACTAGTGCAATTGGGTCCACTTGGCCCAATTGGGACACATGTACAAGTAATTGAAGTGTGGGGAACACTACTAGAGGTTAAATTCCACTTACTGCATGTGCATGCATCAGTTAGGGTACCTCTTAGACCAATCCCTACATTTTAGGAGCCACTGGGAATCCCAACACCAACCTACTTTAGTCAGTTGGTGTTAGAACTAGTTAGTATTAGTTAGCCCCCAATTACAATCAATTACTTCTCAGTCAGTTAGGCTAGCACTACTAATGCATGGAGAATGCATGGTTGCATGGGGAGGAGTGCTTTTCCTACCTACCACACTCAGTTGCACTGAGTTATCTAGCTGTCAGTGGTTGTTGGAGTTATCGGTCATCAGGGAGTTGTTTATTTGGACTTCGATATTGATTGGGAGACCTTGATTTAGAGATTCAATTAGATACATTCTTATCCACTTGGAGGATTCGAATTCATTACTCATGCATTCAAATTCTACCTATGTAAACTATTGTAACAACGAATATTATTATGATGAATATACTGCAAATTCCTGAGCAATACTTTTATGTTTCCTGTGTGGCTTGTTTTGCTTAGTTTGTATGTTCATTCTCCATTCAATTGCTGCAACATTATAAGAACTCTATGCTTGAATATCTAAATGGAATTCAAATTTTAATATGGTATCAGAGCCTTCTCAGGAAGGTTTCATGCTTGTTTCTCCCCATCGAACATTAGAAGCAGCTGGGTTTCCACATAAGTCCCCTATGAAAATTTGCTAGCTCTGGATTCATTCAGAGTAGTGGAGAGGGCGTGATGGACCCTGAAAACATGTTCATGCCGGGAGGAAAAGCATGATTCTAATAGTTCATATGTTTTAGTGTTATTTGTAGTGAAATTGACAGGTGCTACGTAGCTTGAGAGAAGTATTTGCAGTATTTCTGCCGGAGCAATTATGAGTTCTAAAACTCCTGAACCACGGATCCTCACAACTTCCAATTACCTTGATTGGAGGTTTGATATGCAGTTGGCCTTGTGCAAGCATGGATACCACATGATCATACATGGATGGGAGGTTGAGCCTCATCAGTCGGTAGAGCGGAACAAGTTCCTAAATCGTTGTGATGAAGCATTCAGGTACTTATGTGATTGAGGACTCCTAGAGAATCCTGGGAGAATATTGATAGCTTGTTTAAGAAACAAGATGAGCTTCAGGGACACATTATGGAGAATGAGTTGGTATCTTTACATCCCAGCAGTTTCAAGACTATTGAGAAATTCTTCTCCAAATTCAAGTCTCTAGTACTACAATGCAGACAGTGCGGGATAGTGTGGAAGGATGAGAAAAATGTCCTTTCCATACTCAACAAAATAGGCCCTGAGTACTCTGTCTATGTCTTTATGTTTCATTCCAAGTGGGAAAGATTTCTTGATTGGAAACTTCCTTCTTTAGATTCATTTTCCAAGTCCTTAATCAAGGAACAAGACAAATTCATTTGAATGGGAGTCATCTAGACTTCCAAATATCAAGCTCTCTTGGTTACTGACTCTTCCAAAGTGCAAGCAAAGGGGAAATCAAAGAAAAAGGAGCCAAAGGCAGCTGATTCAAAGCCTAAACCAAATCAGCAATCTTCCAAAGGGGCCTCTGGCTCTAAGAAGAAGAGATTTGAAAAGAAGTTATGTCCTTACTGTGAAAAGGGATACCATCTTGAAGAACATTGTATGAGGAAGTAACTTGATGAGATGTCTTCTCTTCTCAAGAAAAACAACATTGCTCCTCCAAGAGCAAAGAAGCCTAATGAAGAAGCATCAACAGAAGATGCTGAAATGTGTCATGCTTTGAAAGCAACTCTCTCTCCATCCTCAATACATTATATATTATGGAGCCTCCAACCACATGGTTTCCTCCAAAGAATCCTTCTCTAATATTTCACTATCAAAGGGGCCTAATATTCACATGGGAGATTATTCCTAGATTCTAGCAAAAGGAAGGGGCTCAATTAGAGCGAAGCATGGTGAGTTCAAGAATGTCTTATATGTTCCCTCCCTTGCTACTAACATGTTATATGTTTACCAGATGACTCATACAGGATCTCCCAAGAGGGTCACATTCAATTTAGACTCAGTTGAGATTACAGAAAAAGCCATTGGAAAGATTGTAGCGAAAGATATTGCAAATCACTCTACCAAAGCTTATGAGTTTTCACATTTCTTACTTGTTTCTCCTCCTACAACTTTATTGTCTCATGCTAACAACACCAAAAAGATTTAGCATGAGAGATTTGGCCATCTCAATTTCAAATATCTGAAGCAACTCCACAATGACAACATGGTTGAAGGTTTCCCCTCCATCCAAACTTCCGATGGAGTATGTGTTGGTAGGTAAGCATCCA
Source organism: Pseudotsuga menziesii (assembly GCA_001517045.1). Classification (NCBI taxonomy): domain Eukaryota; kingdom Viridiplantae; phylum Streptophyta; class Pinopsida; order Pinales; family Pinaceae; genus Pseudotsuga; species Pseudotsuga menziesii. The sequence continues at coordinate 679,563 of LPNX010344778.1, read as the reverse complement.
GAAAAGAAGTATATTGTTGGGAAGGTTCATAGAGCTATCTCTACACTTGATTTGATACACAGTGATGTAGCTGGACCTATTCCCACAAAATCCATTAATGGTTGCAGGTATTTATTGACCTTTATTGATGATTGTTCTAGGTATTGCTGGATCTACTTCATGAAACTAAAATCAGAATTTTTTGAGACTTTTAAAAGTTTTAAAGCTATAATTGAGAAAATTTTCAATACGAATATCAAGTCAATAAGATCCGATCAAGGAGGAGAATATGTCAAAAGAGACTTATAGAATTTCTATGAATCAGAGGGGATTCGAATGGAACACTCAGTTCCATACACACCACAACAAAATGGTGTGGCTGAGAGGAAGAATAGATCACTGGAAGAGATGGCAACATGCATTCTCCATGCTAAGCACCTACCTCCTTCTCTTTGGGCTAAAGCAGTAAACCATGCTTCATATTTATAGAATAGGGTGACCCACAAATCAGTGGTTGGGGTCACACCATTCGAAGTACTGCATGGGTATAATCCCAATGTCTCTCATTTGAGAGTTTTTGGTTCCAAATATTGGGCCAGGATACCACTTGACAAGAGGAAGGCCTTCCAAGCCCAAAGTAGAGAATGCATTCGGCTGGGATATGTAGAAGATGCAAAAACTTACAAACTGATGGAGGTTTCTACTAGAAGATTCTTCATTGAAATAAGTGACCAGTTTGAAGAAGATCAGCTGCATGATAGTCCTCCAGTAGCACAAGAAGGCATAACTATTTATCCACCTATTTTTGATGATGATGATGTGCTACATGTTTCAGATTCATATGAATAAGATCACATCAACATGATCCTGTTATTGAGACTGAATCTCAAGAGATTCTAGATCCAGATCTAGTACCCATTCCTAATCAGAATCCTAAACCCAGATGGGCTCAGAAGCTTCTTGATGCAGCTGGAAGTGGTGCTGGATTTCAAGAAGACAAAAGAAGAACTAGGTCCCAGTATCAGAATGAGCATTGCACTATCCCTCACAGATTTTCTCTCTACAGAATGGTGCAACAAAGTTCCAGGTCGATGCTACTTGATGATGGAAAAAGATCAACTACATGTCCCAGAGAAGCAAAGATTTGATCATTCCCTAACTTCACCATCCGGTAGAAACAAACAGGATCACCAATTCAGAAGTACATTGAGAGGTCCACTGATAGACCATGCTGCTAAATAGAGCTACAATTTTGTAGCAGTGTTTTTGCTCAATTTATTTTTCTTAGGAGGAAGCTTCTTTCTTATAAAGATAGCTTGCAGATTGCTATTTTCTTGCTTATTTCTGAGGGGGGGGTTTCCCATGAGGTTTTCCCCTGTTTCCTTAGTTGTATTAAGCAACAATTTTTATTATCTTCTAGATTGTATTTGGGTGACCTATGGTCTTGTTACTAGGGACCACACTTGTCTAAGTTAGCATTCAGGGGGGGTGTTAGGATTATTAATTCTCCCTTGGTCAAATGTCTAGGAGATTATTATTTCCTAACTTAGGAATGTTAAAATCAATTAAATGGGTCCACTAGTGCAATTGGGTCCACTTGGCCCAATTGGGACACATGTACCAGTCATTGAAGTGTGAGGAACACTACTAGAGGTTAATTTCCACTTACTGCATGTGCATGCATAAGTTAGGGCGCCTCCTAGACCAATCCCTACATTTTAGGAGCCACTGGGAGTCCCAACACCAACCTACTTCAGTCAGTTGGTGTTAGCACTAGTTAGTCTTAGTTATCCCTCAGTTACAGTCAGTTAGGTCTCAGTCAGTTAGGCTAGTGCTACTAATTCATGGATAATGCATGGTTGCATGGGGAGGAGTGCTTTTCCTACCTACCACACTTAGTTACACTGAGTTAACTAGTTGTCAGTGGTTATTGGAGTTATTGGTCATCAGGGAGTTGTCTATTTGGACTCCGATATTGATTGGCAGACATTGAGTTAGAGATTCAATTAGATACAGTCTTATCCCCTTGGAGGATTCAAATTCATTACTCATGCATTCGAATTCTACCTATGTAAACTATTGTAACACTGGATATTATTATGATGAATATACTGTAAATTCCTGAGCAATAGTTGTCCGTTTCATGCGTGGTTTGTTTTACTTAGTTTGTATGTTCATTCTCCATTCAATTGGTGCAACATTATCAAAACTCTCTGCTTGAAGATCTAAATGGCATTCAAATTTTAATAGATGGCACCTTACCCCATATAGTGTGGGGCATTACTCCCTATATTGTGGTGCATTACATATTATTTATGTCGGATTGGGTCTTGTTGCAGCTGCAACTATTTCCCCAAAATTTTTCAATTTTAGGGCCCCCCCCTTTTTATTTGTTTTTCTCCAAACTGGCCTAGGTGTATTTTATTATTGCCAAAGTTCACTAAGTTTAGAAAATTCTGTTGAAAAACTTGGTCTTTTTACTTTTTTTGTATTGGATGATTAGTCAACTATTCTTCTGATACTGGAAGCATAGTGGACTAGCCTTTCGACATTGCAGAAGTAGAGTCATCTAGCTTGCCGAGTAGTCTATCAAAAGCCTTTGGAAACCTTCACCGATGCATTGGAGTTATTTTTCTTTACCTCTAAGAATTTGTTTTCCGAAGTTCCGGCTCCTTAGTGCTAGAATTATCTGATGAACTGGGTGTTCTTTCACCTGAGCGTTTCCGATATCTAATTAAATTTTTTCCCGCTGTCGCCTTGGTTGACCGGAAAAGGCCGGAGTTGCAGTGTTTATCCCACCCGACGTTGTGGAAGGCTAGTCTTAAAGTGATCCAAAATATTTACCTTTTCTTTGCCGATTCCAAAGAGTTTAACTTTGTTGACGTCTGATATTGCTTTAACAATACAGTGCTAGGTCTGTAGTTCTTTTCCCGCCCGCTATTGCAGATATCCTCCAGACTATTTTTCTGATGGTTTTAATGTTTTCCCCCTGATGGTTTCCCACCCCGTCAAAGGTTATATATGTGTGTTATATCATGCCTTTTGATTTGTCTGTTTTCACTATCGAAACCATCCGGAGAAGGTGTGAGCGCAACTGTCAAGACCTGTTTTGTCCTCCTCTGCACCTGTGGAAAACTTTGCCCGTCCGGGCTGTCCATGTCACCATTACCAGGTAGGTTACCCATGATTCTCTCTTTTGGGTGGTGTTTTTTTACTGTTGAGCCGTTTTAATGGATGGAGGTTAGGTTTTCTACATAGGGGGTTAGGGTTTCACTTCCTTGAGTTTTTATTGTGAACATTTTAATTCATTAAGGGCCTTATCTTGTTGCTCGAGATGTCATTTGTGGGAGGTTGAGTCTGTCTGTCGTCAAGCGTTATGTATGCGCCTGCGTCTCTTGTGCGGGGTTGTAGGGCATGGTGCATACAATCATTTCTCTATCTACACCATCGTATTCTTGGAAATTTTATGATCGACCAGAGGTTAAGAAGACATATTACCTACAACCATAGTTTCTTGTGGGATTCAGGAGGATTTCAGTCGATTAGGGTTTTTGAGAGAGTGAATCTTGGGTAGGTTTAGGAGGCAGCATTCTATCGGGTTTCCTGATTTTTAATCACTCATTTGAAAGACTGTGTTTAACCTAATTTACCAGCATGCATGTCGAAGCAGTGAATAGATCTGTATATTTTCTTGTTTATTACTATATCAGTTGCTAGAGTTAGTTAGACTAAAACATGTTTCATGACTGTTATAGGTCAATTGCCATTACAACAACATGCCAAAGAGGCAGAAGAAGAAAGCCCAGGTGGCTGAAGAGGAGCCTGAGGTAGAAGTAATAACCAGGTTAGAAATCATCTATGAAGACACTAAAGCCACTACTAGAGTAGAACCAGATTACAAATGGGGAGAAATTTTCAGAATGATCTCAAGCCAGAACGTCTCTAATGCTGGGTTTGAAGAAATGACAATTTATGCTAACATTGAAAGGTTAGCTTTGATGAAAGTGGCTACTAGTCCTGAATTGTTTCCGTGCTCATAAGTAATAGGTTAGATTCTTCCCAGGGCAGATGTGATGAGAATGATCTTAGCAAATACTCCAAAGCAAGGCTATGCTACACACAACCTTGCCTATGTGTCTATGGCATACCATTTACCCACACCACAAGCCTATCTAATGGAAAGCTGGTTAAAGTAGGTAAGTCTAGACCTGGTAGAGACGTTAAAGAGGATGATGATCCCAGGGAAGAATTTCATAACTAGACCTTTAGGAGAGTATGATACCTCAACTCTCTATGCCCCTTACAGATTTATTGCTTTGATGCTTAACAAGATTTTTGGTAGAGAAAATGGAAAAAGTTTAAAGATTGGTTGGATTTCGGTCATCTTTTTTGTTGCTACACAAGGAACTATCTTCAATTGGGCCAGTATAGTGTCAAACAGTCTTTCAGCATCTATAAGTGCAACCTTGGTAGGAGTATCCCAGAAGAAATATGAATTCTACATGAGTTCTATTCGAATTGATTGCATATTGTGCACTTAGGCTTTCCTTGCTTTAAAGTGCAATTGGGAGAAGGACAAAACCCTAGTATACACAGCTTATAAATTGTTTTGGGCTCATAAGTATTAGAGTTACTATAGGGATATTTGTGAGAATTTCATTATTTCCCTATATAATCTGATTTTCCTAACAGAATGTAATTGAATGTTCGAGGAAGCATTTAAGGTCATACAAGAATTTGGGAGTTATTATCTTACAGAGGATGGATTGTATGTGAGGATGTATGGGGGTTCGAGAGCTCCTTCTTTGCTTCCAAAATATGCTACAGATTATGTACTCTACAAGGAGGCCGTCAGATAGTTGTACATTGATGGATATGAAATTTTTTGTTTGAACATAAAAAGGTAGTGTACCTTGCAGTACCCTTCTTCATTGGAAGCTATAAGTTTTCAAAGGTAAAGAAAGCAACAGAGTTTGTTAAAGAATTAGAATATTTTCACTTTGGTGAAATAAACTTTCATAGAAATGACTATGAAAATAAGGTAGTTGATTATTGTAAAGAAGAAGGAGTTCATTTTGAGTACACTGACTTCTGGGACAAGGATGATGAAACCTTCCACAATGTCAAAAACATAACAACCCTTAAGAAAAGGTTCAAACAAAAGATAACAACTGTGGGTGGAAAGGGCAAGGCTGTAGAGAAAGATAAGAAGCTAGAAGAGGAAGAGGCCAAGAAAAGAGAGGAAGATGCTGTCAGATTGGTACAAGAAGCAGAGAATTGGTTGAGGATTGAAGAAGAAGAAAAGAAACAAGCCGTTGAATAAGCAGCTAAGAAGGAATAAGATTAAAAGAAAAGAAAAGAGGAAGTTGAGATAAAGAAGAAACATGCAGAAAGTGAGGGCTTCAGGTTAATAGAACCCCAAAAGGAAAAGCAACCCATAGAGCAAGATGATGTACAAGAAGGACAAGATCCTACAGATCAAGAACAAGGATAGTCCGATCTTGATCCCTTGGAGCCTGTTGTTCCTTCTGGCAGTATGTTAGGAGAAGTTTCAACTTATGAATTTGATTTGATTCCTTTCATGCCTACCGAAGGGGAGACAATACCTAATTTTAATACTATATTCTATGACAAATAAAAGAACAAAGAGAACTGAGAAAAAGGTAGATACTGGAGGAAAGCCATGGAAGATGGTGATGGACAAGGCAGTAGTACATGTTACTCATAAGGATCCATGGTTAATAGCAAGGGATGGGGTAGCTTTAACCTTAGCAAATGAAGACAACATGGAAAAGATCATGACTGATCTGGAGCAGTCACGGAAGAACGTAGCTCGCTAAAGGAAACCATGAAGAAAGAGAGGGATGAAAGCCAAAATCTAAAAAGAAAATATGAGAACATGATAGGTGAAGTCAAGGTTTCAAGGACAGAATGCCAAACTATGCAAGCAGATAAGGATGCTTTAGCAATATCTACAGAAAATACAGAGAAGAATTCTCAAGTTACCTTGGCAGAGTTACAAAAGCTACAGCTGGAGCATCAGATTTTAAAGGTTGAGAAAGATAATATTCAGCTACCATTTGGAAAATTAAATGAGGAAAATGACAAGTTGGAAAGCAAAGTTATCGAGCTGGGAATAGAGAAGGTTACTGCAGAAGATAAGGATAAGCAATATCACACACATATAACAACTTTAGAAGAATATAAGAATTCATTGACAGCATCACTAAAGAGTGCTATGGAGTAGAAAGCTGACATCCGACCCTTAAAGGAGCATGCTCTGATGCTTAGGAAAAATATCCATCAGATACAACTACAGATAGAAGATGAAAGATGTAAAGTTTAGTAGACAGACCTGTTTTGTCCTCCTCTGCACCTGTGGAAAGCTTTGCCCATCTGGGTCATCCACATCGCCATTACCAGGTAGGTTACCCGTGATTCTCTCTTTTGGGTGGTGTTTTTTACTGTTGAACCGTTTTAATGGATGAAGGTTAGGTTTTCCACATAGGGGGTTAGGGTTTCGCTTCCTTGAGTTTTTCTTGTGAACATTTTAATTCATTAAGGGGCTTAGCCCGTTGCTCGAGATGTGATTCATGGGAGGTTGAGTCTATCTGTCGTCAAGTGTTATGTATGTGCCCGTGTCTCTTGCGCGGGGTTGTAGGGCATGGTGCAGACATGCATTTATTTGTCTGCACCACCCTATTCTTGGAAGTTTTATGATCGACCGAAGGTTAAGAATCCATATTCCCTACAGCCACAGTTTCCCATGGGATTCAGGAGGATTTCAATCGATTAGGGTTTTTGAGAGAGTGAAGCTTGGGTAGGTTTAGGAGGCAGCATTCTATCGGGTTTTCTGTTTTTTAATCACTCATTTGAATGGCTGTGTTTAACCTAATTTACCAGCATGCATGTCAAAGAGGTGAATAGATATCTATATTTTCTTGTTTATTACTATATCAATTGCTAGATCTAGTTAGACTAAAACATGTTTCATGACTATTACAGGTCGATTGCCATTACAACAACATGCCAAAGAGGTAGAAGAAGAAAGCCCAAGTGGCTGAAGAGGAGCTTGAGGTAGAAGTAATAACCAGGTTATAAATCATCTACGAGGACACTAAATCCACTATTGGAGTAGAACTAGATTACAAATGGGGAGAAATTTTCAGAATGATCTCAATCCAAAATGTCCCTGATGCTGGGTTTGAAGAAATGACAATTTATGCTAACATTGAAAGGTAAGCTTTGATGAAAGTGGCTACTAGGCATGAATTGTTTCCATGCTCAGAAGTAATAGGTTGGAATCTACCCAGGGCAGATGTGACGAGAATGATCTTAGCAAATACTACAAAGAAAGGCTATGTTGCATACAGCCCTGCCTATGTGTCTATGACATACCATCTACCCACACCACAGGCCTATCTAATGGAAATTTGGTTAAAGGAGGTAATTTTGGACCTGGTAGAGACAGTAAAGAGGATGATGATCCCAGGGAAGAATTTTAGAACCAGAACTTCGGGGCAATATGATACCTCAACTCTCCACACCCCTTACAGATTTATTTCTTTGATGCTTAACAAGATTTTTGGTAGAGAAAATGGAAAAAGTTTCAAGATTGGTTGGATTCCGGTCATCTTTTTTGTTGCTACACAAGGAACTATCTTCCACTAGGATAATATAGTGTCAAACAATGTTTCCACATGTATAAGTGCAGCCTTGGGAGGAGTATCCCAGAAGAAATCTGAATTCTACATGAGTTCTATTCTAATTGATTGCATATTGTGCACTCAGGCTTTCCCTACTTTAAAGTGCAATTGGGAGAAGGACAGAACCCCAGTATACACAGCTTATAAATTGTTTTGGGCTCATAAGTATTACAATTACTATAGGGATATTTGTGAGGATTTCATTATACCCCTATATACTTTGATTTTCCTAACAGAATGTAATTGCATGTCTGAGGAATAATTTAAGGTCATATAAGAATTCGGGAGTTATTATACGATAGATGATGGATTGTATGTGAGGATGTATGGGGGTTCGAGAGCTCCTTCTATGCTCCCAAAATATCCTACAGATTATGTACTCCTCAAGGAGGCTGTCAGACAGTTGTACATTGATGGAGTAGGAAATTTTTTGTTTGAACATAAAAAGGCAGTGTACCCTGCAGTACCCTTCTTCGTTGGAAGCTATAAGTTTTCAAAGGTAAAGAAAGCAACAGATTTTGTTAAAGAATTAGAATATTTTCACTTTGGTGAAATAAAATTTCACAGAAATGACTCTGAAAATAAGGTAGCTGATTATTGTAAAGAAGCAGGAGTTCATTTCGAGTACACTGACTTCTGGGATAAGGATGAGGAAACCTTCCACAATGCCAAAAACATAACAGCCCTTAAGAAAAGGTTTAAACAAAAGATAACAACTGTGGGTGGAAAGGGAAAGGCTGTAGAGAAATATAAGAAGCTAGAACAGGAAGAGGCCAAGAAAAGAGAGGAAGATGCTGTCAGATTGGTACAAGAAGAAGAGAATTGGTTGAGGATTGAAGAAGAAGAAAAGAAACGAGCCGCTAAAGAAGCAACTAAGAAGGAAGAAGAAGAAAAGAGGAAGTTGAGATAAAGAAGAAACATGCAGAAAGTGAGGGCTTCAGGTTAACAAAACCCCAAAAGGAAAAGCATCCCACAGAGCAAGCTGGTGTACAAGAAGGACAAGATCCTACATATCAAGAATAAGGACAGTCTGATCTTGATCCCTTGGAGCCTGTTGTTCCTTCTAGCATTATGTTAGGAGAAGTTTCAACTTCTGAATTTGATTTGATTCCTTTCATGCCTACCGAAGGGGAGGAAATACCTGATTTTAATACTATATTCTATGACAAATAAAAGAAGAGAATTGTTAAGAGAACCGAGAAAAAGGTAGATACTGGAGGAAAGCCAAGGAAGATGGTCACGGACAAGATATTAGTACATGGTACTCATAAGGATCCACGGTTAATAGCAAGGGCCGGGGTATCTTTAACCTTAGCAAATGAAGACAACATGGATAGGATCATGACTGATTTGGAGCAGTCATGGAAGAATGTAGCTCAGCTTAAGGAAACCTTGAAGAAAGAGAGGGATGAAAGCCAGGATCTAAAAAGAAAATATGAGAACATGATAGGTGAAGTCAAGGTTTCAAGGACAAAATGCCAAACTATGCAAGCGGATAAGGACGCTTTAGCAATATCTGCAGAAATACATAGAAGAATTATCAAGTTACCTTGGCAGAGTTACAAAATCTACAGCTGGAGTATCAGAGTTTAAAGGTTGAGAAAGATAATCTTCAGCTATCATTTCAAAAATTAAATGAGGAAAACAACAAGTTGGAAAGCAAAGTTACTGATTTGGGAATAGAGAAGGTTACTGCATAAGATAAGGAGAAGAAATATCAGATGCAAATAGTAGCTTTAGAAGAACATAAGAATTCATTGATATCATCACTAAAGAGTGCTATGGAGCAGAAAGCTGACATCTGACCCTTAAAGGAGCATGCTCTGATGCTTGGGAAAAATATCCATCAGATACAACTACAGATAGACGATGAAAGATGTAAAGTTCAGCAGATAGACACCAAGATGGAAGAGATTGTAAGTACCACTTCATATTTTTTGGATAGGACTCAGGATATATTGGAAATTCTAAAGGGAAGAATGGTTTGGATAGAGACCAATAAATAATCTCCCACAGACCTATCCGTTAATGATCAGCAAACATTGAAGCAAGAATACGAGTTAATGGAATTCGCCAGTAATATCGCAGAAGAATTTTAAAAAATAGTGAAGAATACAAAGACTGCTTGTGCTGAATTCTACAGGAGAGTGCTCTTCACATGTAACTGGTGTCAGACTTCTAATGAGAAGACATTGGAGATGCTACCTGAACATGAATTGTTTTTAAAGCATTTACAGGACATATACAATGAGGATGAGCAAGCAATCCAATAGGTCAAGGATTTGGATGAATGGATATTATAAAATGAAGTAGCACATGCAGCCGTGAGCATACACTTATTGGAGGACCAGATGCACATGATTTCTACTAGAATAGAGGGTGTGAAGACCCAAGCTACCAAGTATGAGATTAACATTCGATTCCTTGAACCTGCTGGGTTTGAAAGCATAGAAGCAGATGCTAATGCATGGAAAAAGTTCACAAACGAGCAAGCTGGGCCTTCCTAGTGGAATGTTTTGGGAATATTGATTAATAATGTAATATATTATATTAGTTTTTGTGCACAAGCTATAGCACAAATTTTTGTAAAGGAAAGGTTGGGGAAGCTCAAGAGGCAATGAGGGGTAGCCCAAGAGTTTTTTGCTTTTTGTATAAGTGTAGGAGAGTTTTAGATAGTAAGGACCTTTTTTCAGACTATCTTGAGGAATTTTATTGTAAGAAGAACTAATTCATCTTATAATAAAGAGTTATATGTTTTCGGCTGGAGAAAGTTTTGTGGAGTTTCAAATGTTTGCCATGGGCTGGTTGGATGTGAACTATTTCTTTTTCAGCTTGTTTCTATGAACTGTGAGATCATTCTAACCTATTGAATTATTTCATGTTATGAATGTACTCCTATTTATTTTTGTGAAACTTCCACATTTGTGATTGAGTAATAAATGTTTTAATTAACAACTAGCTATCTTGTTGTTCATCTTTCTATTGATATTAATGTGTTCAGGAATGTTAACAGCTATCTGTGATTTTCTTTATGCATGCAATACAATACATTACTCACCATTATTTACAGTATTTCTCCCTAGGGATAGGTTAGTGAGTCTTAGTTAGTTTCTTTTTGTTTTGTGATTTAGAAGCGAGAGAGGTAAGAACCTGCACATCACGTTGTGACCCTCCTCGTTATCTCTATCACCTGCATTTAGTTAGACATTTGCACATCATACTTAAATATTAAAAAACTAAAAAAATATACATGGTGGACCCGGCCGTAACTGGTAAAACACTTTAATCTTTACTTGACCTACGGTAATCGGACCGTAAACCAGATAGATTCCCCAATACCAAACAATAACGAGCTAATTGGGAACGTTTATTGGGGAGAATCCCTGCTATTGTTACCTACGATTTTCCAGGCCCCAATAGGTCTATTAGTGGGTCTATTAGTTTTTATTGTACACCTTTGTCTCCTATATATAGGAAGGAGATATTCTAACTTTAGTCATCACAGTATCTTATCTTGTCTGGTGTACTCAGTACATTGTGTAAGGAGGTTCCTCCCTCAAAGAGGATTAATATTTATCTCTGTTATTCATTTTTAAGGCATGGATTACTCTCTTATTTTCCATTTCTTCTCTCTTTTATTCTATTTCTTGGACTTGTTTGCATTACATTTGGTATCAGATCTCTTTCCTTGGGACTAGCTTCTACAAAATGAGTCATATTGAAACTTTCGATACAAATTTTTTTCTACAAGGATTCAAAGATCAAGGTTAAAAATTCACTTCTAAAATAGGCCTAAATATCTATAGTTTGAAATTCAGATCCTGATCCATTACAGTTTCAGATATAATTGCAGAGGAATTTAGGGTTTGTGACTAGTCCAAAACCTAGTATAAAACAAGAGTTCTTGTGAAAAAGGTCATATCTGAGGCATTCAAGATCCAAATTGAGTGAGACCAAATGAATATGAAAGAATACAGACCATGGTATTTATGGTATAATTTTCATATACAGAACAAAATATTGGACACGTGGCATACAGTACAAGTGCGCTCTTATGGATAGGAAAAAGATAAGAAGATTTGGAAGATTTACAATAACTTTTTGTTGGCACATCCAAATTAGGTCAGAACCATGGCATTGGAAAGAGGACAGATCAGGGTACCAAAATATGAAGTTTTAGACTCAGAGGAGTCGAAATTCAACCTCATTTACAAGTCAACCCTAAAACAATTTTCCAATCAAGGTTTGAAAAAGGTACATCATTTTGCATTTGAATAACTTTTAGTATAAGGATCTATTTGTGGTAAAACCTAGTGTGTGATGTATATTTATTGTTAAAAATGCCACCAAAAGGAAGTGTAAATAATTACACTCCACTCAAACCCCCAGAGGACTCATCCTTGACATACGCTGAAATGGAAGACATATATTTTAGAGTGTCCAAGTTGGAAGATATGATTAAAGAAAATGTGAAAATTGATGACTTAGTTAAATTGGAAAAGAAGATGGCTAGTAAAGATGATCTCAAAGGGATGGATAGAAAATAATATCTTCAAGAGTTAAGGAATTGATGAAGGATATAAAACATAACTATATACCCCATTTATCTACTCAAGAAAAGGATAAGGAGGAAAAAGATGACTTAATCCAGTCATGTCTAGAGAAAATTGAAATTAGGTCAGACATGTGACATTGGAAAGAGGACACATTAGAGTACTAAAGGTAGAATTTTTAGACCCAGAGGAGTCAAAATTCAAATTTTACCTCAGTTACAAGTCGACCATAAAACGGTCTTCTAATTAGGGTTTGAAAAAGGTAATTCTTTTTGCATTTAAATAGCTTTTATTAGAAGGATCTATTTGTGGTAAGCCCTAGGGTGTGATATATACATATTATTAAAAATTCCACTAAAAGGAAGTGGAAAGAATTACATTCCACGGAAACCCCTAGAGGATTCATCCCCGACATACGATGAAATGGATGACATTACTATTAGAGTGTCCAAGTTTGAAGATATGATTAAAATAAATGTGAAAATGGATGACTTAGTTAAATTGGAAAATAAGATGGCTAGTAAAGAGGATCTCAAAAGAATGGATAGCAAAGAGGATGTCAAAGGGATGGATAGAAAAAAATATCTTTAATACTTGAAGGAATTGATGAAGGATATATAAAATATCTTTATTCCTCATGTATATACTCAATAAGAGGATAAGGAGGAAAAACAGGACTTATTCCAGTCATGTCTGAAGAAAATTGAAAAAAAATTGGAGAGTAGGAAGTTGGAGTCCTCAAAAGTTGATGATTCACTAAAACACCATGGGTTCAATTCATGTCCAAAAAACTACTTTATCCCCAAGATTGACATGATAAAGTTTGATGGTAAGGATCCAATCACATGAATTTTTCAGATGGAGAAATTCTTTGACCTACACCAGGTGCCCAGTTTGCAAAAGGTAACTATTGCATCCTTATATTTAGAACCTGATAAATTTGTATGGTACCAATGAATTTGTGACTATAAAAAGTACTCTATTATCTCTTGGTCTATATTCACAAAATAATTGAATGCACATTATGAGGATATAAATAGAAACACCTTCTTTAGCTAGTTGGTAAATCTTAAGCAAAAAGGTCCAGTTACAAAGCACATCAAGCAATTTCAGTAGTTAAGTCTGAGAGTGAAGAATATTTTAGAAGATAATTTGTTAGATATTTATTGGAACCTTGGAGGATAACATTCAACATGAGGTGCGTCTCATTGATCCATCATCCCTAGAAAAGGATTTCATAATGGCAAGGAAGATTTAAAGAAAAAAATGACGATGACTACTAGAAATACCACTTCCAACGCATACAGAGAGAATGATGTTCCTTCTAACCAACCTTAGAGGTTGACACCTAAACAACTAGAGGAAAGAAGAGCAAAAGGTATATGCTTTAATTGTGATGGCAAGTACAGCAAGGGACATAAGTGTGGATAAAAGAAACGCTTCTACAAAGAATGTGACAAGGAAGGAAAAAAGAGCAGGAACCACCACAAGGGGATGAAATAGAAGTGATTACTCCCATCATATATTTTCATGCTTTGGATGGAATTAACACTCCCCAAACTCTCAAGATCGAAGGATATATCAAAAATAAAAAGGTAATAGTGTTGATTGATTGTTGTAGTACTCATAATTTAATTTACTATAAAGAAGCCAAAGATCTCAATTGCTTTGTATATCCAACACTAGAATTTCAAGTAATGATTGCAGATGGAGGAATGATTAATAGTTAAGGAAAATCACCTAATATCAATCTTACTATGGGGGAATATGTATTTAATAATACCATGATTGCTGTCCCAATGGGGGGTGTTGATGTTGTATTAGGATTTCAATGGTTACAATTATTGGGAACAATGGCTTTTAATTTTCAAAACATGGATGATTTTAAGGAACCATACTTATTTAAAAGTGTATAAATGTTGGCAAATCTTACCAATTCTTAAAACGCCACCTATAAAATGTTTGGCGATAATTTTCAAAAAATATTTTAATTTCCAAGTATTTTATATCGTTTATATAATAATTTGGCGATTTTTAGGGTGAAAAAATTTTACCCCATCAAAATTGTGTGAAACAGGGCTTCAAAAAATGTAAAATGGTGAATCTTTTTTCGGAGAAAACCCCCTAAAAATAGCCCAAAATTATCCCTGTTTCAGAAGCTTTTATTGAAATTTTCTTGGGAAGGAAAATAATTTGTGTTAAATGGTATCATAGAGAAACCAAGCAAGGTGATCAACTCTAATGGTATGACAACATTGTTAAATAAAGGAAAACAATGTGTAAATACACGATTATACTCACTAGATGTTCAAACATGTAAGGCTCCTATTTCACCAGATATCCAAAAGGTCATTAAAAATCCTTCCAAGGTATTTGAAGATATTCCAATAAGTCATTCACTTATTCAAGATTTGGACAATGCTGTTAACTTGAATTTGGGAAGTGCTCCTTCTATCACCAGACCTTACAAATACCCCTATGGCCAGAAGAATGAAATGGAGCAGATGGTCGAAGCAGTGACGAGAAAATCTACAGTTCAAGTAGTGGTAGATTGCATAGAGCACCAACAAGAAGGTCTCCAAAACCCAATGATGTCATAAAACAAGATGAAACTACAAGCAGATCAACATCACCATCAAAGGAGTTTTGAAGAAGCACAAATCATATGGGAACCTGATCAAATCATCGAAACAAGGACCAAACAAATACAAAATCAAGATATTAGTGACTACCTCATAAAGTGGAAGAACCTACCAACTTCAAATTTGACATGGGAAGATAGTGCCTTCATACATATGCATCCACAACTACCCAAGCATTGAGGACAACACTTATCTGAAGGGGAGGGACATGTTAAGACCTAAATGTTGGGCATAGTTCCCCCTATAGTGTGGCACTTTACCCCCTATATGGTGGTGTATTACATATTATTGATGTAGATTGGGTCTATTAGTGGGTCTATTAGTTGTTATTTTACACCTATGTCTCCTATATATAGAAAGGATATATTTTCATTTAAGAAAGCATTGTATATTGTGTTGTATTGGGTACACAACTACATTGTGTAAGGAGGTTCCTCCCTCAAAGAGGATTGTTATTTATCTATGTTCTTCATTATTAAGGCGTGGATTACTCTCTTTTGGTCTATTTCTGCTATCTGTATGTTATTTTTGGGACTTGGTTGCATAACACATGCCAACTAAACTGGGATTCGTGTTCACATAATACTGTTTCTATTTTCACGTGTTGTTTGTATTGAAACCCTTTTGATCGATGTCTATTTGGAAATTAAGGCATGTGTATAAATATGTTGCATAACATCACATTGCATCACTACAAATTTTGGATCTGCAGACTGAATCCAGACAATATTAAGAGTTGTTTGTGTATAGTGTTTAAACACTCATTCTGCACCATTAACCAAGCTATCTTTAGTTGAGTAGTTGCCTCTAACTAGTTCAGCAAGCATGTCCTTTTTTACTACTATTGCAAAAGGAGGTCAAATTGTCTTTTGTATATGGCTGTTCTTTTCAATTGAATCAATTTTGTTATCATGTGTTACAGGTGTAAATGTTTTTGTTTGCATAACTGAAAACATTTTTGAGCTATGTTGCTGAACATCCTTATTATAATGGAAAAGATAAGGAAGCGTTGCATTTCCTCATGGATTTTTGTAGCAATGTTGGTTTAAGTAATCAATCTAATCCAATATTTGAGATAAAATTATAATTCTAGTTAAGATTGATTTGAATGTTTGGTTTCTTTCGCACACAATTATTGTAATTTCATAGCATTTTATGGCATTAGAATAAAAGGTGCAAGGACATGTTTGTTGGTAGAATCTTGGTTGTTCAAAATTCTAAGAATCATGAATAGGTTGTGCTTGAAACAAATAACCACATAACATGACATTGAGGTTTCTAAATGCTTTTGTTGGTGTGTGGATAATTTCATGTAGTCGTTTGTCTATGTTGTATATCATTTGAGATTCTATTGAAGAGACTTCATCAATTAACAATACTCATAGTTGTTTGTAATCCTTTGTCATAAGATCCAAGGTGTTTGCATTTAGTGGAAGCATGTTTGTTGAGCTTAATGGCAGTCTAAAGGATGAGTGGACTTTAATACCACTTGCAATGTATGCTCCCTTTCAAGGAAATCCAACTATAAGATTTTTTAAAACCACTGGAAATTTGTTTGTCATGGTAATTTAGCAGGCCATCATATATTACTTTTGCAGTATGAGTTTTACCTCTTATTTCCCATCCTGTCAACAACAAGGGGATTGGAGTGAGTGGGTTATTTTTTTCCTTGCAATAATTTCTTTCATGATTGATTGTTGTTGAATATTCAAGTTTCTTTGAATTGCATGGTATTCATGCATGTCTAAAAGAAATGTTTTTTGTCAAGTTGCACACATTCCTAAGTTTGATGCATTAGATAGAGTTTTGCAGACTAGATCATGTTGAATGTCATATTTTTCAATTGCATACATAGTTGTTTTCTCTCTTGTTATAGGATCCATAGTTGTGTCGTAAAGTTGGACTACAATGTTTCAGTAACATTGTCAGTGTCACCCCAATTTGTTGTTGTTCTTTCCATCACCATTTGTTCTACAATGTCTATTTGTTCTTTGAGAACAACATATGCTTGATACCATGTTTTGAGATTGATTTTTACCAAGTTGTAATCTTCTCTATGTGGCATAAAGAGGACGGACTTTTCTATACAATTTTTTTTAGGGTCTTTTTCTTTGTTATAGCAAATGGATCGTATGATATATGGTCTATCTATTTGTCTTGTAATTGAGTGGATTGAAGAATAGGAAGATTCATATTCTTCCAAAGAGATGTTTTCAAGATCAACATGATGTGAAATGTACTTGTCCAGAATTTAGGAGAAACTAATGTCCTCAATGTCATCTGGTTCTTTCTCCAAAGTTTTTTTAAGACAATTGCATTTTTGTCATCTAGAGTAGTGTTGATGAAAATAGTATTCATTGAGGATGAATGAAAAGGTAATGAGAGTGTGGTATGGACTGCTTATCTAGTTGATATTTGTTGCATGTTCAAAAGTACATTTCCAAGTTTGCGTATTGTTATACCTCGAAATGGCACTTCTGCGTATTAGCGATGACACAAAATATGTCATCACACAAAAGGAATTAATGGATAGAAGAGCCTTAACATTATAAGAGGCATGGACCCTAAATGCATAATGTTTACTCCAGTATCAACAAATTTGGATTATGATTTTAACTTGAATACATGACTTTCCTCTTGACAACCTATGTATCATATGCGAGCTGCACACATGCAACCCACATATTGATCCCAAAAGTTGAATACGTGAGTTTCCTCAAGGAAACCCCCGTACCATATGCAAGGTGCCTTCTTGTAACCCGTGTATTCCATTAAAAAACATTAAAAATAAAAATTAAACTAATCACGAGGCAGTTGGGGTCGATTTGGAAACTACCCCAACTCCCCTAACCACCCTAACGTCGTAACTCCTCCTCCCAATGAACTATAAAAAGAGGAGAGGGGATAGAGGAGGAGGGGAACTTTTGGAGGAAACGTAATGCTGGAGGATTTATTTTGGAGAAGAGAAGCAAGAGGGATCAGATCTAGGTTCCAAGGAATCTTGAGCAGGATGAGGTATATGTAATTGTTCCAGAAACTTCATGAATAAAGAAAGTCTTTTCCTTCCATCTCTATTGTAATGCATGTTTCAATTGGTTATGGAAATGATCTAGATTGTGATTTATATTTAAGTTGCAGTCATTATATATGTTCATATTTCATATTTTATAACAATTGAAGGTGCTTCGAGGAAGGTTATTTCTTTGTTGCAGGTGTTGGAGCTTTGGAGAAAGGGAGCATTTGGAGAGAAGATCAAACTAGGATCAACTTTAGAATAAGATGTGTCCTCTCTCCACTAAGATTTTGCTTTAATATATGCTTGTATAATCTCATTTGTATTTAAATATAACCCTTAGCATGTTGGTGGCCTCAAACCCCAGCCATAGGATGAATTCCCTAACAAAATAACTAGCGATTCCGCTGGGAATGTTCCTTTGTTTTGGGGTGTCTTTGTTGTAATTTTTCTTCCAATTTGTCAATTCTGGTCCTTTGTGTGGCGTGCAGAAGTAGTGTTTAGTCAATCCTTTTTGAATCCTTGGGCTCTTGAGTCTTCTCTTTTTTATTTTTTGAAAATTTGTGAAGAATCCGCAGGTATTGAGTACTTGCATTTGCGTATTCCCTAAAAATATGTGGGTTTTACACTGTACAATCATGTACCATATATGACCTTCTCATGACACTGTCGCATATTTCCTATACGTAGATGCTTGAAAGCTAAGGTTTAGTCTCTTTGAGTCTGATTTTTAAATGTCTGGACTCTTATAGGCTTCACCTTGAGTTTTCATTGGTCTATGACTTGTTTTAAGTCCCATGTTTGCTTGAATTGTGAGCCTCCTCCAGTAAGTTAGTTTGAATCTTTGTGGAAGACTTACTAGGTCTCCCTGCTTGGTTTTTGATTGAGCTAAGAGTAGGTAGGCTCAGCATATTTCATTGTCTGATGATGTCTGATCCCACTGACATTTTGGTTGCTTTTTAAGTTAACTTGATTGCTTCTTTTTCAAGTTTAGAATAGTCGTATCTTAAAGGATTTTGGTAGTTTTTCCAAGTAGGGTATTGCCGAACTTCTCGTGGTCTTGGAGGTCTGTGTTTATGAGATCTTTGATTTATGTCTTGTTTCTACAATATTTCATATTTATAACTTACATTTGCATATACTTGTATATTTTTTCATTTCATCTTTGAAAAGAAAAATAAAAAACAAAGCAATTAGGTGCATATCAAGCTTATGTAGTTGCATCTACATTTTTCTTTTAATTTTCAAGAAAGAAAAGAAAAATAGTTTTATTTCCAAATTTATTTAGGTGGATTTCATTAGTTTTGCGAAAAGGAAAATATAAGTGGCAATTTCAATTTGAAACATTTTACATCATATATTTTCACTTTATTGTTGATTCAAAACACCATAAGTTTCACGATCATTATCCTGAGTAAATAACAACCTTAAAAGAATGCTTATAATTTAAAATTGATTATTAAGATTTTGTTTTTAGGGACGACACTCACTAGCTTAGGCTAGGGTTTTGGACTAGGGTTATCTTTAACTATCTAAAACCATTTATACTCAGACATAGTGGCCTTTCACTTAGGAAATCCATTTTTACAAGGAAGTGAACTAGAAAGCTCCTCTTACACAGGAGTCAAGCATGAGGTCATGCGAAGATTGGGTTACAGAGATGCCCCTCCAATACTTAGTTTAGCATATAGTAGGACTGCTGTGTGTTCAAGGATTTACTGAGTACCACCCTTGGCCCCGTGTGGTGCTGGTGCTATTTGACTTTTAGGATTTGTTACCTTGCCTATGCACACCAGTAGGAGTGGAGATTGTTCCGTCAAACATTCATTGTAGATTTGGTATCCTTAGTATCTTGACCTAGGATTCCTACATAGGTGACGGTGGAAGGATATTTCCACTGTACCTAGGACAAAAGTTGGAGGAAACCCTGTGCAAAAATTTGGAAAAGTTGTTGGTGATTCAAATGCTTGCCCCCTAAAAATTGTATTAGAGCCCCATGTAATTGTTCTTCGATCCTTCACTGGTTTCTTTTGGGTCCTCATCATCCCATAATTTCCTTTGGAAGGTAGCTTCGTCTACTTGGTTTGATACTTAGGAAAATTTATAGTCGTGTGCTGTTTTGTTTGCTTATGTTATAGATTGGACTCTAGGTGTGTGTAAGCAAAGTCTCTATCTATTGAGGATAAACCTCTTCGTAGGTCAAGAAGGTTACTAAACCTTCCCCCACTTACAACTATGGAGCCCCCAGTGCCACCTCTAAGGTAGAGATTTAACACAAGTGGTTCATTTGAATCAACTACTATTAGTGAAAATCTAGGAGAACTTGAAATAATATGTATTCAACCTGACCCTTAGCTAGTAGATATCGAAGATTTGCAATGCAAAGAGTTTGTGAGAAATTATAACTCACATTTGACTAATTTAGGATATCCAGTCCTTGTACAAATTATTTCGTTCAGCCGACCTGGGTTTGGTGTCCCTCTATGTGTCATGATGTCAAGTTCGAGAGAAGGATCAGGGGATATGTGTACCCATACCTCTACTATGTTATTCGATGGAGTATTCCTCCACATGTTAGTACACAGAGATCTGGAACACATGTTCCACCAGTCGTATAATTAAAGTTTACCTCTTTAACTCCTATTTCATCGAGTACTAGAGTCACTAGTCTTGCAATATATGTGATTCCTACCATTGGTTTGTCTAATGTAGTGGTCACTGGGATACCTAGTGTACCCTTCACATCTGCTCCTCTATTTTAGAACTTTTAGAACAACCTTGGTAGTTCCAATTTTTTTTCAAGGGTATCCTTGGTATGGGGGGCATATCCCTTCATCCTCTCCTTTTGTAGGTCATGTACCTACTTATTTAGGCGTATCCTCAGGAAGTCAAAATCCCCTTTCAGGATTCAAATTTAAAACTTCTGATCGGGTTTCGACCACACCAACCAGAAGCTCTGATTTTTCAATTTTTGGTGGAAGAACTTTTTCTCATGTGTGTATGGAACTCGTATCAGTAGGAAGAATCCAGACACAATATACTTCACCTTAAGTTAGTAATCCCTTGGATTTTGAGTGGAACCCTTTCCAGAATATTATCACATTGCAGCCGACGTCTAGGGGCAACCCCAACTAACCTTATAGGAACATAAGTGCAGGAAATTCCTCACACCAAGTTCCTCAATATCAAAGTTCGGCTAGACCTCGACTGCCTTTTCTAGCAACTTTAAAATTGCCATATATTTCAAAAATGATGAACGACCCTATGTTCCATGCCTTGAATTGGCCACTAGTTCCCATTAAACTACCTTCAGATATTCCAAAGTTTGAAGGGAAAACTGAAGAAGATCCTGGTGACCATGTCACTGCTTTTCATTTATGGTGCTCCTCGAATTTGGTGAACATTGATTTGATTCAGCTGAGGCTTTTTCAAAGGACCTTAACTAGTGTAGCATCCAAAAGGTACATTGAACTTCCATCTACTACTTACGACAATTTCCTTGATCTAGCAACAATTTTTCTTACCCACTTTCAGCTTCCTGTCTAGTATGATGCTGATACAGACCTTTTGGAAAAATAAGGCCACACATATGTCTGATCACATTTAGGAGTGGATAAGATGAAAGAGGCTAATTAAAGCCATTACCCCTCCCAAGTTTCTATTGGAATGGTTTTTGAAATCCCTATTTCCATATATTTTGAAAGATGTTTCAACTTTAGGAGTGATGACCGAAGAGGAAGCCATTTTTAGGGCCCAACAACTTGAGCTAATTTATGCTCAGTATAGGATCCTCTATGAAATTATGCCCGACACACTGAGGTCTAACACTAACTTTGGAAAACCTAATCTTGTACCACATGATGATAACATTGTTGGTTAAGTTGAGTCACCTACCGTAGAGTCTCTTGTGAAACAAATACACGAGTTATTTGCCAAGAAATCCATAGTAGAAGAAGCTAATGCTGCTAGCCCCTTACATCAAAATGAAAATGTGTATAACATGCAATCCAGGGAAAAGGGAACTTAACAGTCTGGTGGGAAGAAAAACAAAGGAAGGAAGGGAGAGGGAAATAAAAAAAAACTGAAACCCATGAATAATGCCGAGGGGGGAAATAAAGAGAAAAAGAAAGTGAAGTTTCCTTGCAAGCTTTGTCAGGAAGACCACTTAACTTATCAATGTCCCCTTATGGAGAAAGGTCAGAAGTTTTTGAAGCAGGAACCTGCTATCCTAAAGGACTCTTTCTCGTAGGGACAAAATGTAACTTAGAGCGATCCTAAGAATGTCGGGGGCACTTAGAATGCTTCATCTACTTATCAATTGTAAATTAATACGGTTCGATCCCATGATTTATTGCAAAACAAAGCACAAAAATATGAGCCCGAGTCATCGTAGAAAGATATACAACCAGCCGAAGCTCCAACCCCACTTTCTATTAAAAAATCGACTAATCCTATGGCGAAGATACCGAAAGGTGTCTTCAAGAATACATTTCACAACCCTAATGTGAGGGCTTCTCCCAACTATTTGGTTGTGGAGGATTTGGCCTAGAATACTTGTGCTATGTCCACTTTAGAAATGTTATAAAGTTTTCATTCGCAACGTAATGCACTTCTGACAGCTATAGGAAGTTTATATTTTGTGGGATTAATGGCCAAGTTTGATTTATCTAATGTCAAACCTCGTCTGCCTTACCACGTCACATTTTAAATCGAAGTAGCCTATGGTGGAAAAACCATTGGATGAACAATTATTGATGAAGTTGAATCCACGTGTGTGATGGATATTTCTTTTTGGAAAGCTCTAGGATCTCCTAAGTTGGTCCTGTTGAACACCTTATTAACCAATTTTCACGGAAGGTATTTCCATCCACATGGTATCCTGCCTTCTTTCGACATAGAATTGGTAGGGAAAATGGTTTGAGTTGAATGAGAGGTCGTAGAAACTCCTTTGGACTATAAGTTTCTATTAGGTAGGAGTTGGACCTACACCATGTGTGCTATTCCATTATCAATCTTCTGAGTCATGATGTTCCCTCATGAAGGGAAGATAGTGACTGTCGACCAACTATCCTATATCTGAAAGAGTCATACAGACACATTAGAGTCCAATGTACCTTTGATTGATCAAATGATCCTGACAAATGAAAGTTTAGGAGTTGGGATGTACACGTCACCTATGGGCACCTTTGATTTTCCCACTCTGATAAACTATCTAGGAATGACTAGTGTAGGGAAGACCATTTGTATATATTGAGAGGTTTCTTTAATTACAAATAGAACTGATCCATGGGTCCTCCCATCACAGGTTGAAACTGATGTGCCCTTATCTGCAACAAAAGTATCCTACCAATCTATATATGATGTTGTCAATTCCATCTCGACTCCTTCTGTCTTAGAGGATCTAGATGAAGCTTACTTGACTGCATGGGCAGTGAACTCAACTTACTCATATGATTGCTTGGATATGGTATTACCATCCAATGAAGCCATTGTGGAGGCTATGATAGGACCTATTAAGATAGGGAAATATTTGCATCATAAGTCCCACTTCTTACCAGAACTAAGAAGAATTGAGAACTCTGAGTTCCATGTGATACCGAGTGAAGGTGTTGGAAAAACTATAAATCCTTTACCTACAAAAGGAGTGTTAGTTGAGGGGAAAATGGTGAAAATTTTTGCAACTATACTGATCAACATCTCCACCAAACTTGGCATCATGGAAAATGTATATATTGGAGCAAATTCTTCGCTCGAAGAAATTTCCATTTACACAACCCTATTCAAGGAATTTCGGGATGTATTTTCCTAGTCTTATGAGGAGATGCCAGGAGTAGACCTGTCTATTGTGGAACATGAAATAAGAACATACCCAAATGTAAAACCTGTTTGATAGAATCTACGTCCTGTTAACCCGTGACATCCGTTAAGGATGAAGTTGAAAAATCGTTGAAGGCTGGTTTCATATACCCCATTTATTGAATGGAATGGCTATCCAAACCTGTCCCGGTAGGAAAAAACAATGAACTATACGTGTATGTACAAATTTTAGAGACCCGAGTAAGACATGTCCAAAAGACAACTATACCACACCATTCATTGACCAAATAATCGATTCGTGTGTGAGTAGCATGGTCTTCTCCTTTATGGATGGTTTGTTAGGATACAACCAAATCCAAATCAAACCCGAGGACCAACATAAGACTGCTTTTATTTTTCCTTGGGGTAATTTCACATACAAAAATATTCCTTTTGGCTTAAAGAATGTCAGGGCTACCTTTCAATGGGTAATGAATTTTGCTTTTCATGACATTAAGCACATTGTCAAGCCCTACTTAGATGATCTTCCAACGCATTCTTGAAAGAGAAAATATCATCTGGATCATCTTCGTTTGGTATTTGAGAGATGTCGACGCTACAAGATTAATTTAACCCTCATAAATGTGTCTTCTATGTTGAATCAAGTCGATTTATAGGTTTCATCATTTACAACAAAGGCATTAGGGCCGATCCTTTGAAATTTGAGGCTATTTTTAATCTATCTCCTCCTAAAACCATTTGACAACTTCAGAGTCTGCAAGGAAAATCTAACTTTATTAGACGTTTTATAGTGAATTATGCCAAGATAACAAAATGATTCATGCAATTTCTCAAGAAAGACACTTTATTTCTATGGGATGAAGCTATGCAACAGTAATTCGAGGAATTAAAGAAGGATTTATTATTGTAACGAACCCAAAATTTCTCAATGTAAATTCTGAATAAATGGGGGTAAATTTTCACTTTTACTATAACCAACACGTCAACCATGTTAATCTCTTGAGAGTGTGAAATAACATAATTGTAAAAACTAGTACATACATTAAAATACTGACATCACAAGTACTCATTATTTTATCTTAACTCTTGGCGTACTTCATCTTTCTCGCATTGTAAATATTACTAACACTTTACCCTAATCTCAATCCACAGTAATAAGATCTTACAAATTATTAATTACTTACCTATAAATCCAGATATTGAAATCAAAATATTAAACAAAGGGTATTGAGTCATTTAACTATTCAAATAGCTTTCCTCCATAAAAAATATATACCTTTAACCATATGCTTGAGAGTGGTTTTCATAGACCATTGTACCAATAAAGATAATGTATCATAAGCATTTATTGTGCATTATCCATACATTAAATACCATTATGAAAAGGAGTATATACAAACGTAGAAACATAGAACAAAAAGAGATACATCATATACGTGGTTCACCCCATACATGAGGCTACGTCCACCAAAGCTTGTTAGTCTTTATATTAATCGAAGGGAAATAAATTACAATTTTGTCGCACATCCATTGCCATTTTTCCTTACCTCAAATATCTTTTACATAGAGATACTTCCAAATTATTAAATTTCCCTCTTTGTAGGACTTTCCAGTTAAATGGAAAAACCTTTTCCCTGAAACTTATCCCAAACTACAGGAATCACAAAACTTCGATCGTCTTACCTTCAAATAAAACATGTGGAGGAAACCCATCCCTTCATGATCTCAACAAAATGTTTACCACCGTACTATGGTGTTGTTCTTAACTAAATATATTATTTACACAACTCTTACTACCATATTATAGTTCTTCAACTAATTATATTATAAACCTCTTATCATAGGGTTCTTTAATTAAACCCTTCTCATTAAGATTACCCAAAAATCTACACAATTTATTTTCTATTCCCAAAAATGTATACAACTTATTTTATATTCAAACAAATAAGACATTGAGACTAAACTCTTCCTTCTAACCCCAAGACCATTTTATCTTCCTTTCAATTATTTTCATTCCATTGGAAGTATTATAATATATTATTTAAACTCCGTTTTAATTGGAAAACCTTTTCAATTCTTTAATTCAATTACTTCCATTCCATTGAAAATATTATAATATTTATCATTTAATTAGAATATGAATTGGGTAAACAAGAATCAAAATACATTATATATAATGGAACATATAACATCAATAAATAAAACAACTTTTTTCCAAGGGAAAATATCAATTCCTTGCTATTTCATTGAAATCAAAGGGAACATGGATACATCATCAGCAAGTGCTGAGCTCAAGGTGAGTGAAATTCATCAACAAAAATACTACAGCATCAGCTTCAGCTGAGCTCATGTAGGAGACACATCAAAACCATTTTCTGCTGTTTACATTCCATGATCAGCTTTACCAATAAGCTTCATAGTGAGTTGTAAGTTAGGAGAAATACTACACCCGCTTCCATACCCTTCAATACATAGAGAGTTTATACTATTACTAGGGTAGCTAATCCAAGGAAGCATTAAACAAATAGGTGCAGAAATATATGGGGCTCATCCACCACCATCATCCAAAGGATGTCAAAAAAGATCAGCACATAAAGGTCTAGTGTTGAGGGCTAGAAAAGTAAGAAAGAGCCCTGATCAATACATTCACCATTGGTGAACTCTGCAAACTGAAGCTGGCTTGAGGCCAAAGTTAATGCTTCTTTGGATAAGCTGTCAGCCTTAGTATTGTGCTCTCTATATATGTGAATGGCAGTGATTTCGATAAAGTAAGGTTCCAGCTCCCTAATGCAATGACACCATCCATCAAGAGTGAGTAATGTAAGAGCTGATCTTTGATTGAACCAGTTAATGATTACAGCAGAGTCACCATGAATATGTAAATTGGGAAGGCCCATGATTTTTGCATTCCCTGTAAGAGCCACATCATTCTATTAATATTTAATATCTTTTTTTCTTTTATGCATTACTTTAAAAAAAACACCACAATATATAATTATGATGGAGTAATTCTTTAATACCTTAAAGGTCGTTTCATACATTAGCAATTAATCTTAAATTCTTTCCTATAACAAGTGTACATATGCTGCCATGCCTTCATCATGAAACATACGCCATATCAGACCTTCAAAATGCAGAGATATCCAAAAAAAAACACAGAGATGAAAAAGTATCATTCCTTTACCCCTCCGTATCGCTTCTTCCTCGGTCGTATCGCCCCCCACTACACTCTGCAATGAAAGACTCGAATTCCAATTTGCTATTATCGTCATCGAGCACCTTTGCAATCTGAGACTCCTTTTCATTGATGAGATTTACGATTTGCGTGAGCTGAGAAGTCCTCCACTCACGACTTCTCGTATGGCAGGAAGAAAACGTATTCTGTAGCTCTCTGACGATGGATTTTGCGTCAATGGCCATTTCTAACACAAGAATTTCAGAAGGACCCCCCAAGAATTGTCAAAATTCCAAATTTATAACTTCATGAACGCCTGTAGAAGATCCAAAATACCATCCAACACGCGTGAATGAACAGATGACTAAAGGGGGTGAGAGGCCTACACTTTTTCTTCCAACACGGACACATGGCCTAAGTAGTTACACCAAAGTTTCCTATGAGGGGACAGATCCCAATATTCTCTCGAGGAGAAATCACACTATTAAAAACAATAACTTTTCCCAGTTAAGGTCTTCTTAGAAAAAAATTGATACTCCTTACCCAATATATAAATATATATATGTAATTATAATATAACCATGTATATATATAGGTTCTTTCACTTAATATATATATATATATATATGCTGTTATGATATAACAAATATACATAACGTCATAATTTCAGTAAGCAAAAATTACTTGAGAATTTGAGGGTGTTTGTAACACCCTGGTTTTGACCCCGTTGCATGATGTATATAATGTAGTTAATCGTGGTGAGGAGCTAAAGGAAAAAGCCCCACCATCGATTTGGTTGTGTATGTTTCGGCAATATGGATAGTTGCCGATGGTATATCGTGCTATCTGGCACATTATAGTTTGGAATCATGTAAATATGCACATCAATTAAACTAAACCTACAGTCAGCTACGATGGTGCAACGTTAAAATGAGAAGGGTATGATTCCAAAGGATAAGGGGGGGGGAATGATGAACCTTGGGTCATGGGGGAAAAAGCTACATGTCATCACCCTGTCTATTTTTCCCACCTTCCCTTGTCTCATCCAACCACCCTTTCTAATGTTCTGCTGAGTTGTTGAGGCATTTAATTGCTGGAAGTGGAGGGTGGCAGGACGGTCAGTCTTTGCCACATGCTTACTCCACCAGTCCTCTCTCCACCTTCACGTGGGTAAGGTAACCATCACTACACCTCTCTCTGGGTTTTTGGGGGTTCACTCTCATGCAGGGACGCACAGCAGGGGGCCGGTTCATCTTCCTCACGCAGAGCCGAGTTAAGAAGGGGGTGCGATTTCTTGTTTGGGGGTTCGTTCTCCCTCTCTCACGCAGTTTGTCAGTCTGTGGTGGTGTTCCTTCCATTCACGCAGAGCACCAGTTTTTCCCTTGGAATTATTGAGCGGTGTATTGTTTTCCATCCTTCATGGTGGATCGTGAGCTGTAGACAGCTGTGTTTTCTTCCATGTTTTTCCTGGGCTGTGTCTTTTCCCCTTTCTGCCTGTGTAAGTTCTCTAGCCATTACATTGGGGATTGTGTGTGTTATGGGCTTGTGGATGTTGGTTGGCTGAGTTATTCCTCTGTCCACGCTAGGAGTTTGGATTCTTTCCCAATTGCGGACTATGTAATGTTGCCATCGTTTCATTGTGAGTTTGTTGCTGTTGATGTACCCTAGTTTTGGGTTGCTGTTAAGTTGTTTTGGCCACGCTAGGGCCAAGAACAACCCTGAGTTGTCTTGTGGACCTGAATTGTATTCACCTTTTGTTTGGGATTGTCACCCAGTTGTCTTTGCCTTCCTCACAGAGTTGTGAATGGATTGTTTTGCCACGGTATGCAATGGTTGGTCTTCGAACTATTGAGAGTGGGATTAGAGGCTCGGTATACTTGAGAAGACTGGTGTTGAGGCCACCAGCTTAGCATTTAGCCTTTCCTAGCTTCTTGACAACTTGGTAAAACCCTACTGTGTGGGTTTGGATGATTGAAAAACCTTGGCTATGTGTAAGCCTGCATTGACCCTTATTCCTTGAGGATTCATGCCCAGCTCGGGGGTGGCAGTGTTGCTGAGAGATTGATGAGCACGCTGGCCTATGGTTGGGTGGAACGTTGCAACGACATAGCTGGTTGTGGGTTGAGTTATTCATTAAAAAGATAAGTACTCTTGACTATTTCATCTCTGCAATTATATCTACTGTTTCGTGAATTATGATGAACATGTTGATGCTGGAATGTATATGTTTGCTTTTGTTGTATGTTGAGTAATTATATATTCTTGTATGATGGATTATGCATCTTGGTATGTATTATGTTAAGCTTTTTAATATCAACATTTATCTCTGTTCATGTTCATGGGGGTGTTTTCCCTTTTTTTTGGCGTTAGTAGCGTCCTCCTCGCCGGTCGGAGGGTCGGGGACGTTACAGAGTGGTATCAGAGAAAATGTTGCAACATGGGCCTGAATGGGCCGTAAAGATGTAGTGATAGAGTGTATGTTGTAGCAATTGGGCCTCAGAGGGCCATGAAGGATCAATTAACAAAGGCAGGGTGCCTACTGCCCAGAAGAAATAGGAGAAAATTAAAAAAAAAAAATTCTGAGTCCGAAAATCATCAAATGAGCTAGGTGGAAGTCCGTCCGATGAACAATGAACATAACCTAGAGACGAGCCACAATGGCGGGAAGCTTCATGAGAAGTCTTCTGATGTAGCAACGGCGGCAGAAGAAAGGGGAGGCTCGCTAGAAGGGAGCTGCAACGACAGAAACGAAGAGGTGTTGAGAGCCGATGCCATCGAGCAAAATAAGCGGACAAAGAGGAAGTCCTTTGAAAAATTTTCTAAGTGTTGAGACCGTCGGATCGTCGGAGAACTTAGTTGGAATCCCCTCCGATACAGACCCTGGCGGCGGTGAGAGATAGAGGAAGTTTGAGCCGATGAAGCGGAAGAAAGCTGATGAAGACTACCGAAATGTCGGCACATTTAGATGGAAGGACTTTCGATGCCGTCAACGGAAAATAGTGGAAGCTAGAGCCGCAGTTGCGGAGGGAATTAGCCGAAGGCCGCTGATATTTTGGCAAAACTTAGTTGTTCGAGGTGCCGATAAGCTGCGAAGACTAGTTAGGCGGATCAACGAAATTTAGTGGATTGACCAGTGGAAACGTTGGTGAAGTATAGCTGGGGGAACTGCCGATGATACGATGGCGGAGGAAGAAATTGCGGAAAATCTTCTAAGTGTTCGTCGACTGTCGGCGGAGGATAGTGGAAGGTGGAGCCGCAGTTTCGGTAGAGATCAGCTGAAGACCGCTGAAACACCGGCTCAATCTAGTTGAAGGAAGAGCCGTAGTTGCAGCAGGGATCTCTCGAAAGCCGTCGAGACGTCGACAGAAAATAGATGTTGAGGGTGCCGATACGTTAGCGGAAGAAAGTAGAAAGGGAAAAATTTTGAAAATTTGAAAATTTCTCTAAGTATGGAAACCGTCGGCGAAATTTAGCTGTTTGAGCAGCCGATGTGGCGGCAAGAATCGGAGAAAAATAGAAGTTTGTATCGCCGATAATTAGAGGATGAGGTTGCCGATGCGACGACGGATGAAGGGAGAAGTTTTTCCGAAGAGCAGGAAGCGTCAAAAAAATTTAGATGATCGAGCAGCCGATGCGGCGACGGAAGGAAGAAGAAAAATTTCTGAAATTTTTTCTAAGTATAGAAAACATCGGAAAACTTTAGAGGATTGGACTGCCGACACGTCGGAGAAAATTAGAGGATCGGTCCACCGATACGTCGGAATCCAGAGGAGGATCGGTCCGAACGTCGAAAAAATTTAGTTGTTTTGACCGCCGATGAGTTGTTTAGCCGCGAAATCCATAGACGGTTTACTGCCCGACGTTGCGGATGTATAAGGAACTATCCACCCGATGGGTAGTGGTTCTGGTCGCCGACACAACGGAAAGGATTTGTTGTTTGAATTGCCGGTGCGACGGGAAAGACTAGTGGATGGGATTGCCGAAAATCAGTTGATGAGACCGCCGACGGGTTGTCTACGGAAACCACAGTCGGTTTGTTGGCCGCAGTTGCGGCTACCTAAATAATCGTTCACCTGAAGAATTGTGGTTTCGATTTCCGATGCGGTAAGGGTTAGTGGTTTCAATCATCGATACACTGCCATCGCTGATAGCGATTCAGAAGCTTAGACGGATGGGGATTCGAAACAGCGGAAGATGTTAGCTGTTTGACCACTGAGGGATAGCCTTAGCATCGCCGATAAAGTCCGGAAGCTAGATGAACATACCATCAATACCGCGGAAAGGGCTAGTGGTATAGCTGTCGGTGAGTAGTGGAGGAAATTAGTCGTTCTGACTACCGAAACGTTGGAGTGATATTTGGGAAGAGACTCGATTTAACAAAGGAAAATTTTGAGTTTTCAAGTGGGATTTTTCAGATATTTCAGGGGTTTTTCAGTGAAACTCTTAGTAGTATTTCACCAGCTTCAAGGCTGAAAAGGAGAAGAAAATCCTAGGTGGCTGAATTTAGCATTCCAGACCAAAATGGAGTTGTGTGTTTTGCCTAAAATTGGTGAAAATATTCATTTTTAGAAGTGGTGTGGTTTTCACACCCGAGGTGAGAATGAAGCATGTGGATAGGCGTTGGAAAGCTTATCCAGTAGGGAATAAGGGAAAGTCACCAGAATCTGAGTATGGAGCAGCAAAGTGCTAATGATGGCTGTTGCTGACAATATGGACAAATCCAAGAACTGCATGCCTAGAGGTAGCAAGACTATGAAGTCAAACCAGCTGTTGTGTGGAAGAGGAGTTCCATGCGAAGATATGGGACTTGAAAATGAATTTTTCTTAAACCCTATCTTTCTGATTATAACTACATTTTCTAAGTTTTATGCATGAAATGCATGAGGATATGCTTTGCATACATAGGATATTGAGAATTATACATCTATAATGAATCACTAATGATAGTTATTACATTGGTGTTGGCATTAGTGGAAAAACCAACGACAACATGGGCCTAGCTGAATATGTTGTTGATGCTGAAAAATGTGACTAGCAACCCTCTGGAGGATGGGATAAGGCAACCAGTCCATAATCAAAAGTTGGTGAGCAGATTCTACAGTCCTCTGCAAGATACTGACTAAACTGGTAATGTCGAAGGTGTAAGTAGGATCCATGCAGGTAATGGGTTAACTATGATAAATTCCAAGGAGTGGTAAAGGTAAGAGACATCATACCATGTGGATATTTGAATGTTATACTACGTTCATATAGAAAGGTGTCATGCCTGTATGTATGGATTGAGCTTGGTAGCCCAAGGAAAGTAAGTACTGATGATCTTGATTATAGTAATACATCCTATATGAAGTAGTCATGGTTATGCCATGCATGGTGTGTTGAATGCATAGTATTCCTGAATCAATGCAAGGTAGCATTGAATGGATATGGATTAAAAATATTTTATGAATCTTGTAGTCATGCATTGAATGGATGCATATGAAGGGTGTGAGAGATTGATTGCATAAGTATAGGTGCAAATGTTGTGATGCATTGCATGAATGCATTGAGATGAGTGCATGTGATATTATGAAGAACTAATGGCTGAAATGATGAATTGATGACAATCCAGGAACCATTTCAAAGGCTGTTATGAATGCAGGATAGTAAGTGCATAAGGAGGACAGTCATGATCAAATGGCTGCCGGAAATGCTCTATGGAAGAGCAAGGTGGTACAAATGATATGCTTGTGAAGTAAGGAGTATCTAAACATTTCATTTAATTGCATGAATGATGTGACTATACCTTGCAAATGTTAGTATGATGATGATTGCGTGAAGTAAATAAGTTTGGTAATATTGATGTGATTAACAGCTGGAAGTATTTGAATTTTATAAATTCTGAAAATGCTTCAGTGATGATTGCAGCAATGAAAAGGTTATATGCATCTAGACTTACCAAGTGTTTGGTTGATTTAAGCTTAGGTTTCAGGTAGATTATTTAGAGCATGGCAATGAGAGTAAGACCATGAAAAATGCCAGAATCTACTATGTGAAAGAGCCAGGACTTATGAGAAGAGTCTCATGGCTTTGAAGCTAGTTTGTATGCATAATGAGTTGTCAAATTTGAATTTGTGAATTTCGAATTTGAGAAATTGCTGGCAACCACTAATCACTATTGGCTTGCATAAGATTGTGTCAGGAGAATGCATTGTAAGCGGGTATTCATATTATGCTAGTAAGCATAAAATTATAATGGGCATAGTGGTGCTGCTTACAAGAGACCCACAATTGAGGATCACCTCATTGCCAAGAAAACTAATTTCTTTAGTAGACAGAATTGCAAATTCCTAATGAATTTGATTACTAATGTCATTGCTTGGTTATGGAACAATCAATTTGGATTGTATTATCAGATAATGATTGACTGTTTGGCTATTTGATGAATGTTCTAGGGGTACACACTGCAGGAAGATCACGTGTGATGGCCTGCAGGAGCCAAACTTCATGGGAAGGTTTTCCCTTATCTTGGAAATGGGTTTCGGGTGAAACTCCATTGGACATTTTGGAAATGTCTCATCTGCACTACATGTTTGGTAAGCAACATGAGTGAGATGGTATAGATTATGTCAGTAAGACATGTGTGGATATGAAATGTAAAAAGGATTTGGGATGGCTAACCGAGGGACTTTCAACTCGAAGAAGGGAGCCCCATTCCTCCGTAACGAAGGAATACTGCGTCGACAAATGGATAAGTGTTCTGTGACCCTTGCTAAGAATATGCATGTCAAATTATTAAAATTCCATATGCAGAACATGTTTTGATTTTATTTCCATGATGACTGATTGCTTGAGTATGAATAGGGCCTACATGGCGCACATCGGAAAAGGGTGCACACTTTTCCAATGTCGAGTCATGAAAGGGTTTTCAATATTGACTACACCCTAGGGAGTAGACACACTCCTGGTTTCTCAATACTTGATAGTGAATGTTATGAAATATGATTGCAGTTTTAGAGCAATAACTCTGATGATTTTGCTTATATTGCTTGTGATTGATAGGCTAAATAGATGCAGTTGGGTGTTGCACCCTAAAGAGAAAAGGCAAACATTTGTTGTGAGGGGTTGCGGAGTAAGGGTTATTGTTGATATAAGTGTGCATTATTGTTGATATAAGTGTATGTATTATTGTTGATATAAGTGTATGTTGATATAACTGTATTGTTGATATAAGTGTATGTATTATTGTTGATATAAGTGTATGTTGGTATAAGTGTATGTTGGGCTGTTATATGCCTGGGGATCCATGGTAGATCCTGGATCTGGAAATGGTCATGGTAAAGTTCCAAGCCCAGCTGACATGGGGGTGTACTGGCTAGACATTAATGATTTGATGTTGTGGAGCAGCCTGCGTGTTGACCTAACATCCAAGTCCATAGGCGATCCCAAGCGTTGCAAGGCGAAGCAGGATCCTGTGGACCAATGAGGAAACACACCATACAAATAAGTATTGGATTATTTTGCTTATGAATATACATGTGTATATGATTTGGTTATGATGTTTTAAGCTCTTGTTCTAGAGATAAAACCAACGAGAATAAAATAAACATGTGAATCTATTCAATGTTTGGATATAGGTATCGCTGGGAGCGAGGACTATGAGAGCATCCTAGGGGTGCACGTGGACATGTGACTGTCCTGGAGAGATCGGAATGAGTGGTAATGAAAAAGGTGCTAGTGGGACTGTGTCATGACCAAGAGGGATTGGTCCAGCATTCACGGTGAAGTGAAAGAGGCTGAGAGCATGAAAAGCCACAGCAGTGGTGTGGGTTCCAAAATTGAACAAAACAAAGAGGGGAAAAACTCTTGCTGTTCTCTCTCTTGCCTTTTGATTATATATACATATACATTTATGCATTGTGAAAACAAAAGATTGTTGAATGCATGTATGACTGAAAATGGAATGTGTGTATTTGCTTAAAGTAAATTGTGAATGCTGGAATAGTTAATTCCCTGCCCAAGAATGGACATGAATGAGCTCATGTGCTTGTTGGGAAGGCATGGAAAATATGAAAGTCTCCTTGATGAGACTTGGACTGTCATGCCAATTGGGTAGTTAACTGACTGATTTTAATGTCTATATTATGCTTGGCCTGACAGAATTTCAATGGTGCATTTCATAGGTGAGAAAAGTGAAACCCGGTGGTGCACATTGATCATGGCAGTAGATCAAAAGTTGTTGGACTTGGCTGGAAGTCTCCTTCAAATGATTTCTAGGACCCGAGAGAATCTTGGAGAGATGCTCAAGATATAGAAAAGGCAGAATGAAATGAACCACCAGATTTTGCAAGACTCTATTGGTTTGCAAAGGGAGGTGAAAAGCCTTTTGGGAGCAATCGACAAAGGAAGGTGGATCAGTGATGGCACATTCATCCAAGCAACCCGTTAAGAAACGGTCCAGGCATGAAGACTCAAAGGAAATTGAGCAGGTAAAGATGAAGCAGCCAGTGAAATGCTAGGATTGTGGAGGACATCATTTACGCTGGGATTGCCCAATGAGGGAGCATGAAGAGGGCAACAACCGCAAAGTTCCTAGACTTCGGGATAAGCTGAAAGTTGAGAACCAGCAGGAGAATTTTGTGGAAGCTGAGGGGCTTGGTCCTGAACGTTCAAAGTAAATAATTGAATGTGGGACAGATCTGCAAAATTTTGAAATTTTGGATGTGCAAATTGTATATGTATTCCTATGTATTAGAACACCAAGGACGGTGTTATTCCAAGGGGGAGGGGAATGTAACACCCCGGTTTTGACCCCGTTTGCATGATGTATATGATGTAGTTAATCATGGTGAGGAGCTAAAGGCAAAAGCCTCACCATCGATTCGGTTGTGTATGTTTCGGCAATAGGGATAGTTGCCAATGGTATATCATGCTACTCGACACATTATAGTTTGGCATCATGTAAATATGCACATCAATTAAACTAAACCTACAACCAGCTACGACAGTGAAACATTAAAATGAAAAGGGCATGATTCCAAAGGATAATGGGGGGGGGGGGGGAATGATGAACCTTGGGTCATGGGGGAAAAAGCTACATGTCATCACCCTGTCTGTTTTTCCCACCTTCCCTTGTCTCATCCAACCACCCTTTTTAATGTTCTGCTGAGTTGTTGAGGCATTTAATTGCTGAAAGTGGAGGGTGGTAGGACTGTCAATCTTTGCCACATGCTTACTCCACCAGTCCTCTCTCCACCTTCATGTGGGTAAGGGAACCATCACTACGCCTCTCTTTGGGTTTTTGGGGGTTCAATCTCACGCAGGGACACGCAACAGGGGGCCGATTCATCTTCCTCACATAGAGCCGAGTTAAGAAGGGGGTGCAATTTATTGTTTGGGGGTTCGTTCTCCCTCTCTCATGCTATTTGTTGGTCTGTGGTGGTGTTCCTTCCATTCACGCAGAGCACTGGTTTTTCCCTTGGCATTATTGAGCTGTGTATTATTTTCCATCCTTTGTGGTGGATCGTGAGCTGTAGACCGCTGTGTTTTCTTCCATGTTTTGCTTGGGATGTGTCTTTTCCCCTTTCTTCTTGTGTAAGTTCTCCAGCCATTACATTGGGGATTGTGTGTGCTGTGGGCTCATGGATGTTGGTTGGCTGAGTTCTTCCTCTGTCCACGCTAGGAGTTTGGATTCTTTCCCAATTGCGGGCTGTGTAATGTTGCCATTGTTTCATTGTGAGTTTGTGGCTATTGATGTACCCTGGTTTTGGGTTGCTGTTAAGTTGTTTTGGCCACGCTAGGGCCAAGAACAACCCTGAGTTGTATTGTGGACCTGAACTGTGTTCACCTTTTGTTTGGGATTGTCACCCGGTTGTCTTTGCCTTCCTCACAGAGCTGTGAATGGATTGTTTTGTTGCGGTATGCAGTGGTTGGTCTTTGAACTATTGAGAGTGGGATTAGAGGCTGGGTATACTTGAGAAGACTGGCGTTGAGGCCACCAGGTTAGCATTTAGCCTTTACTAGCTTCTTGATGACCTGGTAAAACCCGACTATGTGGGTTTGGCTGATTGGAAAACCTTGGCTATGTGTAAGCCTGCACTAACCCTTATTCCTTGAGGAATCATACCCAGCTCGGGGGTGGCAGTTTTGCTGAGAGATTGATGAGCACGCTGGCCTATGGTTGGGTGGAACGTTGCAGCAACATAGCTGGTTGCGGGGTGAGTTCTTCATTAAAAAGATAAGTACTCCTGACTATTTCATCTCTGCAATTATATCTACTGTTTTGTGAATTATGATGAACATGTTGATGTTGGAATGTATATGTTTGCTTCCGCTGTATGTTGAGTAATTATGCATTCTTGTATGATGGATTATGCATCTTGGTATGTATTATGTTAAGCTTTTTAATATCAACATCTATCCCTGTTCATGTTCATGGGGCTGTTTGCCCATTTTTTTGGCGTTAGTAGTGTCCTCCTCGTCGGTCGGAGGGTCAGGGACGTTATAGTGTTACAATTGTCAGCTCCTCTATTATGTCCATTAGGTTATACAAAAGAATTTATACTGTATATGGTTGCATCAGAGTCTACAGTTGGTGTGGTGCTAGTTCAAGAAGATGAACAACACCAAGAACATGTCATCTGTTACCTTAG
Organism: Pseudotsuga menziesii; assembly: GCA_001517045.1. NCBI lineage: Eukaryota > Viridiplantae > Streptophyta > Pinopsida > Pinales > Pinaceae > Pseudotsuga > Pseudotsuga menziesii. The sequence goes on along the minus strand of LPNX010344778.1, from coordinate 642,050 downwards.
TCTAGCTTTGGTCGGGCCTGAACTACGATATTCACAAGTCAATAAGTTGGATTTAGCCATAGTGTATGTCGTTCAAAGGTTGCGTCATTATATCCTACTCAAGATAACTACTACGGTCGTGGATGTGAGTACTTTCCAGTATTTTTTTATCTCGACACATAATCGGGGGAAAAATTCAATAAGTGGATCGTCATACTACAAGAGTTTGACCTGGATTTCCAATTTGCTAAATCCAAAAAGTTCTTATTGTTTGCGGAACACATATTTGAGTTTCCGAGTGACAAGATTACAATTATAGAATATGAATCATTTCCAGATGAACACATCTTCTTCATATCAACCAGCGATCCTTGGTATGGAGATGAGTCTAATACATCTTATGAATTTAAAGTGTCCAACAACCTTCTCATGAGAAGAATGATGAAATTTATGAATGAATGCCAAAAACTACCTCATCCTCACTGATACTGTCTATATAAGAGGGATATATTCAATCCTTCGTTGATGTCTTACTCATGAGGAGGTTGAGTTTGTCCTAAATGATGCTCATGGTGGAACGTGTGGGGGTCATTTATCTTGGTTAGCAATGACCCAACAAATCTTGCACGCTCGTTATTTATAGCCCACCATCTCCAAATATTGCATGGAAGTTGTTAAACATTGTCATCCTTATTATATTTATACCAGAAAGATGCGGTTTCATCCTGCTCCACTTTACCCCATCATCGTGGGATGGCCCTTCACTAAGTGGTGGGTATATTTCATGACCTGCAACCTAATTTTGACTGGGGGGCATAAGTACATCATTGTCGTTGTTGACTACTTTACTAAGTGGGCAGAGAAAATGCCTACCTTCAAAGTCGATGGTGAAATTGCAACCTACTTCATATTCAACTAAATTATCGCTAGATTCGGGATCCCAAAGCAGATTGTCATAGACCATGGTAGTAATTTCCATAATAGGATAATGACTTAATTACCTACTTTGATTGGATTTAAACAATATCACTCATGTTCTTTTTACCCACAAGCGTACGGACAAGCAAAATTGTAACGTCCCCAACCCTCTGACCAACGAAGAGGACGCTACTGATGCTACTATCTACTCAGGAAACTAGCCCCATGAACATAATAATAAAAATTGAAATGCTTTGAACTAAAACATGCATACATTATCACCATACAATGAAAGAAAAACCATACATTCAAGCATTCAACATGTTCATTGTAATTCATTATCAAATGAAATTGCATGGATTTAAACACAAGAATACATATCTTATGAATAATAACACCCCGCAACCAGCTATGTCACTGCAACGTTCCACCCAACCATAGGCCAATGTGCTGCTTAGTCTCTCAGCAACACTGCCACCCCTGATATGGGCATGATTCCCACAAGGAATAAGGAATATAAGCAGGCTCACACATAGCCAAAGATATGTCAAGACTCAGTCAAGCCAACATAGTTGGGTTTATCAGACCAAGAGTACACAACGACACATAACCAAGCCAACGAGTTGGGTTTATTAGGTTATCAGGAGATGGAAGAACTGTCTTCTAAACTAATGGGCTCACTGAAGAGCTAAGGATTCCTACACCAAAACTAGCTTGAATCCTAAGACATCCACACACACCCAACACAAGGAATCATTCCCATCTCTGCTGCACAGTCCCTTAGGCCATGACTTCCCTTCCAGTGCTATTCAGGGGGGTGTAGAGAAGAGATCCATCCCTCTAGCTCTATCTATGAGGCTTCTGCAAAATACTAGGTTTTTTGAGCAGAATCCTTTCCACTCCTACACAGTCCAAAGACTAATTGCATACACAACAATATACACACTTTCTGGGTTGAGGAAAACAATTCGGCAACAAAATGGATTGTCAAGGAGGGTAAGAACAACCCACTAATAACAAATCGTATACCAAGGACGTTTTGGCTGTAATGTGGCCAAAAATGAATTCATCAACAACACCTAAGAGGATGTGGTCTCTCCTCAAAATCATTGGGCAACACAAAAACGAAATTCTCAGCCTCAAGAAAAATGAAGAACGACTTCCCACGAGAGGAAGAAATACACAACAAATCCAAAAATTGTGGATTTCACACTCAACAAATTCACGCCATTCAAGAACCTTTTTTTTCTGCAAACAACATAAATTTTGGGTCATTTACCATAAAAAACCCATAACCCACAACATACGCGACTGCACTGTTTTGCACAACGCATACCATACACAGGTACCTCATTGTACACCCACGTATTTTTCTTGAATACGCAAGTTTGAAAGAGGCTACCTGTTTATCATGTGTGGTGGCCTTTTAAACTCACCAAAACACCTAAATTTGTAGGAAAAACTTCAAAGAAAAGGCAGCAGAGAGAAGACTTACCTGCAACTCGTAGAATTCAATTTCATCCACTAGTTTGAGCGTATGAAGCATTCGAAGCTCAAGTGTAAAATTGCACTATTCCAAGGTAAAAGTCAAAATGAAATAGTTTTTAACCCAAAATCATTATTTATGGTAAAAATTTCTAAAATTTTGCCCACTTTTGTATAGTTTTGGTTAATTCTAAATATTATGACTAGTGTTGCATCGATTTTTGCGTAGTTTTTAATGTCATGGATGAAAAATGAACATGATACCTCGACATATAGGGTAGGATTTGGTCCCACTACATTTTTCACTTATACCTTATCCCACTTCGAACCACAGGATTCCTTTTTCTCCATGGACTGCGATTTGCAGCTTCCTATTATCTTTCAAGCATCATTGTTCTTCCATGGATTAGACCTTACCTAACATGGGTTACCCTAGTTAGAATACTTCTTGCCATTTTTGGTACCCATGTTGCATGTTGCTAGGTCAGAGAGCCTTTGTAATTGTATTACATGCGAAAAATGAGCCTCATACTCTATCATTTTGTTGACTATCCTTTGTTATAAGGCTCTCGTCATATGGAGTTATCTTCAAGACCTGTTCTAACTCTTTAAAATTGACTAGTCTATTGCCAAGTTTACTTGTTCTTTCAGACTCGCTAAAGGAAGTGAAAGATCATCCACATTGGTATAAGTTTAACCTTTTTCTGGACCATGTGGATTACTGATGAAAAAGGAATACTCTAGTTCACTGTGGCTAGAAGAGTATTTCCAGGTATAGGTTTATCTCTTTTTTCAGGATTAGAGGACTAAATTTATGAAAAATGAACCTGTTTGAGCTTACTTTTTCTTTTTCATACTCTAGTTTAAACTATGAGAAGTATTTTGAACGTTCTTTATGTCATTGTCATGCTTGTTAAAAAATCAGTACAAAGCATCGAGTTTACTGTTGGATGCCCCATACTCATAAATAAAAGGAACATCTCAAGTGATATTGCCTTCCTTCACACTCATTAAACTAATGCTATATGATTTCTTTTGAAGGAGCGTGAGTTTGGTGATAGTCTACCCCTTTTTAAGAACTTGTCGACCAAATACAAAATAGGCATACCTTAGTTCCTTGGAAGCTAAAAGACTTCTCATGTGGATTGTTTTATACATTTTTTAGATTCAGGAGACTAACTTTACGAAAAAAACACCTTCCTAGAGTCTTCTTTGGAGTTTTTATATTCTCAAATTATGAAAACACCGGTGAGCATTTACTAATTTGGGGTCATAGAATCCATGAATCATTGCTATATCAAGAAATATTCTATCTCTTCTTCAATCTTGTTAAAAAACAAAGAAGGTCTCAAGTTTTATTTCTTTGACTCGTTAAAAATTAACAAGAAAGGAAGGAAGGAAACACTCTCTTTACATTGTAAGTTATTTGGTAGCAAGTTCACAATAATCCTTAAACAAAGAACTAGTTTTGGATCTCCCAACAATCAAGCCTCGATTTTATACTTTCTAGTTTCAACTTGTACTCCGAGTTATTACTCCTCCATTTGATCACATTAGCCCATATAATGTAGCGCATTACCCCCTATATTGTGGTGCATTACATATTATTTATGTTGACTTGGGTCTATTAGCGGGTCTAATAGTTTTTATTGTACACCTTTGTCTCTTATATATAGGAAGGATATATTCTCATTTTAGTAATCATTGGATATTGTCTTGTCTTGGGTACACAAGTACTTTGTGTAAGGAGGTTCCTCCCTCGAAGAGGATTGTTATTTATCTCTGTTATTCATTATTAATGGGTGGGTTATTCTCTTTTTGTCTATTTTTTCTATTTTTATGTTATTTCTAGGACTTGGTTGCATAACAGTTGGTATTAGATCTCTTTCCTCAGGACTGGCTTCTACAAAACGAGTCATATTGGATTTTTCTCTACAATTTTTTTTTATACAAGGATTCAGAGATTGAGGTTAAAAACCCACTTCTAAAATAGTCTAAAACAACTCCATCCCAAAATTTAGATCATGATACATTATAGTTTCAGAGATAATTGCAAAGGAATCTAGGGTTTTGTACTAGTCTAAAACCTAGTCTAAAACAAGTGTTATAGGGAAAAAGGTCATATCTGAGGCATCCGAGATCCAAATTGAGTGATACCAATTGCATCCAAAAGAATACATAGCATGGTATATGTGGTAAAATTTGAATCTATAGAAACAAAATATTGGACACGTGGCATACCGTACAATTTCGCTCTTCTGGATAGGTCAAAAATAAGAAGCTTTGGGATATTTGCAATAAATTTTTTTGGAACATCCAAATTAGGTTAGACCTACAAAATTTGAAAGAGAAAACATCAGGGTAGCACAGGCCAAACTTTTAGACCTAGAGAAGTCGAAATTAAAATTTTACCTCAGTTACAAGTCAGCCATATAACAATATTCTATTCATGGTTTGAAAAAGGCTTGTCATTTTGCATTTGAATAGCTTCGAGTAGAAGGATCTATTTGTGGTAAACACTAGGGTGTGATATATAATTATTTTTCAAAATTCCACCTAAATGAAGTGGAAAGAATCACACTCCACTCAAACCCCCATAGGATTCATCCCTGACATACGATGAAATGAAAGACATATCTTTTAGAGTGTCAAAGTTGGAAGATATGATTAAAGGAAATGTGAAAATTAATGACTTAGTTAAATTGGAATAGAATATTGCTAGTAAGGAGGTTCTCAAAGGGATGGCTAGAAAATAAGACCTTTAAGACTTGAAGGAATGGATGAAGGATATACAAAATAGGTTTATTCCTCATGTATCTACTTAAGAAGAGGATAAGTAGGAAAAAGAGGACTTATTCCAACCATGTATGGAGAAAATTGAAAAACAATTGGAGAGTAGGAAGTTTGAGTCCTCAAAAGTTGATGATTCACTACAACATCAGGGGTTCAATTCAGGTCCAAGGAGCTGCTTTATTCCCAAGATTGACATGAGAAAATTTGATGGCAAGTATCCAATCACGTGAATTTTTCATATGGGGCAATTCTTTGATCTAGACCAGGTGCCCACTTTGCAAAAGGTAACTATTGCATCCTTATATTTAGAACTTGATCAATTTGTATGGTACCAATAGATTTGTGACCATAAAAAGGACTCTATTATCTATTGGTCTATATTCACAGAATAATTGATAGCACATTATGGGGATATAAATAACAACACCTTCTTTAGAAAATTGGTAAATCTCAAGCAAAATGGTCCAGTTATCGAGCACATTAAGCAATTTCAGCAGCTAAGTCTTAGAGTGAAGAATATTTTAGAAGATAATTTGTTAAATCTTTTTATTGGAACCTTGAAAGCTAACATCCAACATGAGGCACGTCTCTTTGAACCATCATCCCTAGAGAAGGATTTCATGATGGCAAGGAAGGTTGAAAGTAAAAATATGGCAATGAATACTAGAAAGGTCTTCAACTCATACAGAGAAAATAATGTTCCTTCTTCTAAACCACCACAAAGGATGACACCCCAACAACTAGATGAAAGAAGAGAAAAATGATTATGCTTTAATTATGACATCAAGTATAGTAAGGGACATAAGTGCGGTGAGAAGAAATTATTCTACATATATTGTGAAGAGGAAGCATCTAAATAAGAGGCGACTTCAGAAGAAATAGAGGAGGATACTTTAGAAGAAATTACTTCCACCATATCCTATCATGCATTGGTTGGAATTAGCAGTCCTCAAACTCTCAAGATCGAAGGATACATAAAAAATAAGAAGGTATCGGTTTTAATTGATTCCGGTAGTACTCATAATTTCATTCACTGTAAATTAGCCAATGTTAATTGCTTTGTATATCCAACACCAGAGTTTCAAGTTATGATTGTATATGGAGGAATTGTAAATTGATCAGGGAAATTCCATAATATGAATCTTGCTATGGGGGAATATGTATTGAATATTCCAATGATTGATATCCCAATGGGTGGTGATGATGTTGTATTAGGTGTCTAATGGTTACAATCATTGGGAACAATGGATTTTAATTTTCAAAAACTTTTCATGAAATTTTCATGGGAAGGAAAAGAATATGAGTTAAATGGCATCACAAGAAAACCAAGCAAGGTGATAAGATTTTAATGGTATGACAAAGTTGTTGAAAAAAGGACATCAAGGTGTAGTTTCACAATTGCACGCATTAGATGCTCAAACCTCAAAGTTCCCTATCTCACCGGATCTCCAAAGGGTCATTAATAAGCATTCCAAGGTATTTGAAGATATTCCAAAAGGTCTTCCACCTATTTGAGACTTTGAACATGCTATTAACTTAATTCCAAGCAGTGTTCCTCCTACTTCCAGGCCTTACCGATATCCCTATAGATATAATAGTGAAATTGAGCGTACGCTTGTTGATATGTTAGAGGTTGGCATAATTAGGCCTAGCCAAATTTATTACTCTGCACCAGTGGTAATTGTACCCAATATAGATGGGTCATGGCATATGTGTCCTGATTATAGAGAGCTCAACAACATCACCATTAAAGATAAATTAATTCCCATTCCTGTCATTGATGTATTGTTAGACAAATTGTATGGAGCAGTTGTGTTAACAAGGTTGGATCTTCGTTTCGAGTATCATTAGATTCAAATGAAGGATGAAGACAACCCCAAAACAACATTCATAACTCATGAAGTTCACTATGAATTTTTGGTCATGCCATTTGGTCTCACAAATGCCCCTTCCATATTTCAAGGTTTGATGAATTCTATTTTCAATCCTTTCCTTAGAAAATTTGTGTTGGTATTCTTTGATGATATACTAATATATAACAAGTCTTGGGAAGAACATCTTCAACATGTTGATAGGGCACTACAACTACTAAAGGATAAATAAGTGTGTGCAAAACCCTCAAAATGTTTCTTTGGGATAAAGGAGGTAGAATATTTGTGTCATATTGTATCTCATGAAGGTGTCAAGGTCGGCCCTAACAAAAGTAAAGCCATGATGGACTGGTCGATTCCAAAAACCCTAAAGAATATTAGAGAATTCTTAAGTTTGGCAGGTGGTACCATAAGTTTGTTTGGAACTATGGAAGAATAACAACACCTCTAACAACATTACTGAAGAAATATGCATTTTCTTGGACTCCAAAGGAAAATCAAGATTTTCAACAACTCAAAGAGGAAATGTGTAAAGCTCATGTTTTGGCAACACTAGACTTCACAAAAACCTTTATTGTGGAATGTGATGCTTCAGGAAATATAATTGGAGCTGTACTAATGCAAGAAGGACACCCTCTTGCCTTCCTAAGTCATCCAATCAAGGGAAAGAACTTAAAAACGCCCATTTATGAGAAGGAAATGTTGGCAATACTACATGCCTTGAAGCAATGACACCCCTAACTTATGGGGAGACATTTCAAGGTTAAAACTGATCATGATAGCCTTAAATACTTCTTGGAACAAAGGCTATCTTCAGAAGAGCAACGAAAATGGGTGACAAAGATGTTGGGATATGACTTTGAAATCATCTACAAAAAGGGGAATCAAAATGTTGTCGCAAATGCACTCTCTAGGAAAGATGAGGATGTTGAAGCATTACTCTATGCTATCTTGATCATCCAACCACATTGGATAGCCAAAGAAAGGGATGAATGTAAATTTTTGGTGTTCACCCCAACTCGGTTTCAAGTCAAATTTAAAAGAGTTTAATGCCCAACCCACATATGAATGATTGTTGCAATTTCATATAAAATATCATACTTAAAAACGTTGAATGAACATCACATTATACATGAAGAAAATAATTAATAATTGCACTCCATGAAATTTCAGACACAAGGATTTTTTGGCAAATAGCCCAGGAAAAACCTAGAATGGGAAAACTTGTTAGAGAGTGAGAGAGGATTTTTTATTTTAGTAAATTTCAAGTTACAACATTAATGATAAAAACTCAGACCAACTTATCTCTGCCCAATGCCTTGAATTTCATGCCAAAGTGAAAGTAAACAGAGTGTACGGACCAACAAAATATTCCTCGATTTCTGTGCCTGTTGTATGGTCCTTTCTGTACTTTGATGTATGGTCACACCTCAAAATTCATGCCTATGCAAATCTATAAATTTATGCCAAACCAACAAACAACCTCCTCGATTTTCATGCCCTCTTGAAAAAGAAAATCGTAACATACTGTATTGTACAATGGACTGTACGGTGCAATTAATGCAGAAATACATTCCCTGATTTATGTGCCAGATGGATTAGGAATCATTCCAATAAACTTGTTGTATATTCACCTAGAAATGCATGCCTGGAAAAAACCCCTTCAAGCTGCATTTTCTCTTCTTCTCAGAAAAAATCGACTCTAAAAAATGAATACTCTGCCTCTCCACATGGAAATTTTCCTTTTAAGTAAAATTACATGGGCGAGTGAAAGGTCATCTAATCCAAGGGCCCATATTGGATAAGATGAGTGGTTATGATAAAATAAATTTCCTTCAATAAAATTAAATTTTAATTCACTCACTTTTTAAATTTTTACTTAAAGTGCACTTTAATAACTAAAGTTCATTTAATGCTCATCTCAAGTCATTAATATAAATTCCATGCGACATGACCCATTTTTCCTAGTGACTTAGGAAAAATTCACTAAGGGGAACAACTTCCAAGGTATAAAACTTCAGCACTCCCTCTTACTGAGGAAGTTTATCTTCACCACTCCCAACTTATCTCTGAACTGAATGAACTTTCCTCTTCCAAGAGACTTCGTCAGGATATCCGCAACCTACTCATCAGTGGAAATGTACTATAACTACACAACTCCTCTATGAACATAATCACATATGACATGGTACCTGATCTCAATATGCTTTGACCTGTGGTGAAATACATGATTCTCAGAGAGCTAGATGCAACTTTGATTGTCACAATAAATCACCGTAGGCTTCAAATCCTGATCAAATAAATCCACCAATAACTTGTGAAGCCACAACGCCTAACAAATATCCTGACTAGTTGCCATGTACACAGCCTTTGCAAAACTCAATGCAACATAATTATGCTTTTGGTTGAACCATGACACTACTGTTGAGCCCAGACTAAAACAACATCCGGAAGTGCTCTTCTGGTCCGCCACATTGCCTGCCTAATATGAATCTGTGAAGCCAATCAAACTAACCCCATATGATCTCCTATAATCCAGACCATAATCCACAGTACCTTCAAGGTATCTCAAAACATGTTTCGAGGCAATCCAATGCACTCTCCTAGGTTCCACCATGAACTAACTGAGAGTGTTCACCACAAAACACAAATATGGCCTAGAGTTGACTAGATACATCAATGAACCTATGAGCTGACGATATAATTATGGATACACCAACTCTCCCTCAGAAGCATGAAGGTTCTTCCAGTTGGTAACCATAGGTGGAGATACTGGCCTATAGCCCTCCATCTGAAATCTCCTCAAAATATCTACTACATACTTTCCCTTCCCCATGAAAATATTACCAGGCTCTTTCCAAACCTCCAATCGCAAAAAATAATGCATCAACCCAATGTCAGTTATCTCATACTCTGAAGCAATATCTCTCTTGCAAACTGCAATAGGCCTCTCCTCACCTGTGATAAACAAATAATCCACATATAACAAAAGAATGAGTGGATCATATCCAACCATGATGAAGTATATATTCAGATCAATCTCACTCTTCTGAAAACCCATCGACAATAAGTAAGAGTCTATCCTGGAATACCAAGCTCGAGGATCTTGCTTCAACCTGCAAACATGAGACTCTCTCCCATGAATCTCAAATCCTTGTGGCTACTCCACATAAAAATACTCTTGTATGATTCCATTGAGAAATGCAGTCTTCACATCATTATGATGGATCTTCCAACCCATTTCTGTAGTAATGGAAATCAATGATATGATAGAAGTGTAACGAGCAATTGGTGCAAAAGTCTCATTATAATCAACTCCCTCTACTTGTGAAAACCCCGCGCCACAAACCAAGCTTTGTATTTCTCCACACTACCATTTGCAGCATGCTTTACCTTGTAAAGCCATTGAGAAGTCACCATTGACTTCCCCTCAGGTCTCAAAAAAATATCCCAAACATCGTTCTTCATGATGGAATGGTACTCATCCATCATGATATCTCTCCAAACATGATTTTGAGAGGCCTCCTCAAAAGTAGATGGCTCCGAATCACAAAGAATAGCAACCAATACCATACCCATCTTATCTGGCATCACTATAGTCCTCACTGGTTCCTTGGGTGTTCCAAAATCCTTAGCTTCCTTCAAGGTCTCACAAAGCCATTTAGGATTCCTCTTTCATGAAGGTTTCTCCCAAATAGGTCTATCATCATCTAAAGAAATCCCAGATGTAGAAGGCCCATAAACTTATGTACAAGGAGCTGGTGAGCCAACAATTAGTGAAATATGTGATTCGGTTGCTATGTATGGTGAACCTACGACCTGAGAACCAAAACCTGTCCCCGAAGTACCTACTAGCTGAACCACTGAACCTGAAGATCCTATGCCTGTAACATGTGGCCCAGTAACCCCAAAAACTTGTGAAGATGAACTATCTATTGAAGGTACCTGTGAAGCTTCCTGATGTGTGGGAACATGCTGCTCCTCCTGCATTGACTCTCTGTACTTGTTGAAGGCCTCCTCCTCCTCAAATATCACTTCCCTCCTCAAAAAAACCTTCCTCAGAGTAGGAAGATAAAAAAACAAGGCCTTCAAAGTCTCATCATACCCCACAAATATTCCTCTCTCTGTAGTGGGCTCAAGCTTTTTCCTCTTCTCAGAAGGGACATGTGAAAAATTTAGGCAACCAAATATGTGAAAATGACTCACCTCAGGCTTCTTTCTTGTGAACATCTCCTCAGTAGTCTTGTTCCCCAAGGAACGATGGGGAATCCTATTATGAAGGTATACAACTGTACTACATTCCTCCACCCAAATAAATAAAGGAAGTGACTGATCATGTAACATGGCTCTCGCTGGTCCAACAATGGATCGGTTCTTCCTTTCTGCAACTCAATTCTTCTCAAGAGTGTATGGTAATGTCAATTTCCTTCGAATGCCCTCCTATCTTCAATACTCATCAAAATCCTTGGAGGTGTACTCACCCCCATTATCTGATCTGAGTGTCTGAATCCCCCTCCATGTATGGTTCTCCACAAGAGCTTTGAACTCTTGGAACCTCTGCAAGACCTCCTTAGATTTCTTGCTCCTTAGGAAGTAGATCTAGGTCCTCTTGTAATGATCATCGATGAATGTCACATAATACTCAAAACCTCTCAGAGAAACATATGACATAGGACCACATAAATCGAAATGTATCAAATCAAGTACTATTGCTGACCTACTATCACTACTTAGAAAATCAGTCTTTGTGTACTTTTTCAAAGCACACCCTCTACATACATCAGTGTGCTTAGTGCTGAACTTAGGAAATCCAATAACCATGTCCCTCAACTTCCTCAAAGATGAATGATGGAGATGAGACATCCTCCTATGACATAGCTCACAATTTCACTGCTATTTCTACGTGTCAAAGCATGCTAGGGCTAACACAAGTTCTTGCACAGCTTCCCAAATATGACTCCAATGGTGTAAGAGGTAGATGGTCCTATAGTATTTGGGAAAAATCACACATGTCCATCTAGGAAAGTCACCCCAAGTCCTCTATCCTTGATCATGGAAACTGATATCAAGTTCTTCTTTAGCCCAAGTACAAACAACATGTCCCTCAAGGTCATGGGACTCATGGAATCCCTTTGAAATGTGATGGTCTCACACCCAACTTCTTTGAAAACTATGTCAACCCCCAACACTACCTCCACATATATACCTTCCTATGAAAGCTCAGAGAACATCTCTCGAGCACTTGTCATGTGGCTCAAGGATCCACTATCAATATACCACATGCTGGTGGTGGATGCACTGAATGAATGGTTGGTAAACAAAGAGTACTTCCTCTAAAACTCAACGCATGTACTGGTAATGATGGATTCCCTATCTCTCTCAACATGCTCAACACAGAGATATAAATCTCTCTCAAATCTAGCTATAAACTCCTCAAACTCTGCTGAAGCTGCTGTCTACTTCTTCTTCTTCTTCTGTGGGCACTGTCCAACACAACGCCTAATATTCTAATAAGAAAATCACTTTACAATTCTCATTTCCTTCTTCTGTCCCCCTGCTTCTTGGCCCCACCTTCTTGAACTTCTTCTTTCCCTTGGAAATCAAAGCCAAATTCTCCTCATACTTCCTGCTAGTAGAAGAGTTTCCCTACATAAGACCTCTCTGGGCCTCCTCCTGAACAAATTCATCCCAAATTATGTCCCAAGAAGGAAATTTCTCCCTGGTTACTATATCCTCCATAAAAACAGTCCAAGGATTTGCAACCCCATTCAAAGCTGTTCACACTAGCTCAGTTCCAGAAACAACCTCCCCCACTACTCCAAGCTCATATCTCACCTGAGATATCCTAGTAAGGTAGGAAATCACTCCCTCAGCCTTGGCCATCTTGATACTCTTCAATTTATCCCTCAACACCATTTTTATGTTCTTATTTAAGCTTTGGAACAAGCTGGTCAAAGAATCCCACATCTGATAAGCACGAGTTTCACTAGAGATGTGTGGGATAACATGATCTTTAATTGCATATAGAATAATCATTCTGGATTTTATGTCCTTTTTGTTGAAGGATGCAAGTTCTTATGCATCGATGGAAGCGAGAACTGTGACAGGGTTGGCTTGTGTACTATGAACCACTTCATCCCAAAGTTCATTTTCCTCCAATATAAGCCCCAACCTGGATTTCCATGGGATAAAATTCTCAGCCCCATCTAACCTATCCTCCAACCTAAGTCCCATTTCCATTTCACTCCAAAGTTCAAGTCTCAACAAAGTGCTTCCCACTGAAAAAAGAATTCACTAACAGTCTAAAAATTTCAATGCAAAAATCTGCCCCCCAAGCTCTCATACCATGTAAATTTTTGGTGTCCACCCCAACTTGGTTTCAAGTCAAATTTAAAAGAGTTTAATTCCCAAACCACATATGAATGACTGCTACAATTTCATATAATATATCAAACTTAAAACACTGAATGACCATCACATTCTATAGGAAAAAAAAATTTAATAAGTGCACTCCATGAAATTTTAAACAAAATGATTTTTTGGCAAATAGCCCAGGAAAAACCTAGAATGGGAAAACATTTTAGTGAGTGAGAGAGGAATTTCTATTTTAGTAAATTTCAAGTTACAACATTAAAGACAAAAACTCGAACCAACTTATATCTACCCAACGCCTTTAATTTTGTGCCAAAGTGAAATTTAACAGACTGTACAGACCAACAAAATATTCCTCAATTCTGACACACAAAACAAAGAAGTTATTTATGCATGAACTTATCTCTGACAAAAACTCAGACCAACTTATCTCTGCCCAACGCCTTTAATTTCGTTCCAAAGTGAAATTAAACAGACTGTATAGACCAACAAAATATTCCTCGATTTTTGTTCCTGCTGCATAGTTCTTTCTGTACTTTGTTGTACGGTCACACCTCAAAATTAGTGCCTGTGCAAATCTAGAAATTTATGCCAACCCCAAAACCAACCTCCTCAATTTTCATGCCCTCCTGCAGAATAAAATCATACAATACATACTGTACTGTACGACCTGAAATGTACAATGCAATTAATGCATAAATAACTTCCTTGTTTTGTGTGTTGGATGCATTGGGAATTGTGCCAATAAATTACTGTATATTCACCTCAAAATTCCTACCTGGAAAAAAACCCCTGAAAAAATCGTCTCTCTCATATATGAATACCCTGCCTCTTCACATGGAAATTTTCCTGTTAGGTAAAATTAGATGGGTGAGTGAAAGGTCATCTAATTCAAGGGTCCATATTGGATAAGATGAGTGGTTGTGATAAAATAACTTTTCTTCAAAAAATTAAATTTTAATTCACTCACTTTTTGAATTTTACTTAAAAAGTGCACTTTAATCACTAAAGTGCATTTAATTCTCATCTCAAGTCTTAATATAAATTCCATGTGACATGACCCCTTTTTCCTAGTGACTTAGGCAAAGTCACTAAGGGGAACAACTTCCAAGGTATACAGCTTCAACAATGAATGGAAAAATGACGAAGAAATATGGACATTCATTCAAAAGTTGCAGCAGGATCCCAGTGCCTCTAATACATTTAGGTGGAAAGATGACTTTCTATGGTACAAGAATCCCCTATATCTTGATAAGAGTTCCTAGCTCAAGAAAAAGGTACTTTTTCGAATTCCATTCCTCACTGATAGGAGGGCACTCAAGTTTCTAAAACCTACCACAGGGTAAAGAAAGAATTGTTTTGGGATGGTCTTAAAACTAATGTTCAAAAATTTGTGAGAGAACGTTTGGTTTTCCAACGAAATAAAGTGGAAACAATTAAGACCCTATGTCTCCTACAACCAATTTCCATTCCAACCCAAAGGTGGATAGTGGTCTTGATGGATTTTATCACAGGTTTACCAAAGTCAGAAGGAAAGAGTGTCATCATGCTAGTTGTTGATAGACTTACTAAATATGCACACTTCTGTGCACTATCTTAACCCTTAAAAGCAAGCATGATCGCCAATTCTTCTATGGAGACAGCCGAAAAACTACATGGTACTCCAAATATTATAGTAAGTGTCAGGGATCCCATTTTCATTGAAAACTTTTGGACCGAATTATTTTCTTGTTTGGGTACTCAACTGGCTCATAGCTCACCTTATCATCCTCAATCTGATGGACAAAAAAATATCGTAAACAAATGTTTGGAAGGGTATCTTCGATGTTTTGTAGCTGATAAACAAACACAATGGGTCAAGTGGTTACCCTTGGCAGAATGGTGGTATAACACTTCCTTTCACACGTCATAAAAAATGACCCCATTTATGGAACTTTATGGCTATCATCCACAATCCATCACATCTTCAATAACAAACTCCTATAAGGTTAAAGTAGTGGAAAACCACATGAAGCATCAACAACAAGTTCTTCAACTCTTAAAGGACAACCTGAATCTAGCACAAAATCAAATGAAACAACAAGTAGATCAAAACCACAGTGAACAAAGCTTTAATGTGGGGGATTGGGTGTTTTCAAGACTGTAACCATACAAACAGATGTCCCTGAAGAACCCTAATAAGGATAATAGATTATCACCTAAATACTACTGTCCCTACAAGGTGCTACACAATATTGGTAGTATGACCTACAAATTGGAACTACTTGCATCTTCACGAGTCCATTCAGTTTTCCATGTTTCTTATTTGAAGAAGGTAATCAGTGACAAGCTACCGATTCAAACGATATTACTATAACTTTACGAGGAAGGAAAAAAAATATTGGAGCCTCAAGAAATCATTGAAATAAGAACTAGACATCTTCAAAATCGATCAATTACAGAGTCTCTCATTAAATGGAAGAATTTACCCGCGAAAGATTCAACATGGGAATATGAGTCATTTATACAACAACATCCAGTACTACTTCAACGTTGAGGACAACACTTTTTGAAGGGGAGGGGCATTTTAACCCCTTAAAGATGGCACATTACCCCATATAGTGTAGCGCATTACCCCCTATATTGTGGTGCATTACATATTATTTATGTCGGTTTGGGTCTATTAGTTTTTATTGTACACCTTTGTCTCCTATACATAGGAAGGAGATATTCTCATTTTAGTCATCATTGGATATTGTCTTGTCACAAGTACTTTGTTTAAGGAGGTTCCTCCCTTAAAGAGGATTTCTATTTATCTCTATTATTCATTATCAAGGTGTGGATTACTCTCTTTTGGTCTATTTGTTCTACTTTTATGTTATTTGTGTGACTTGGTTGCATACAAAATTGAGTATATGGATTTGGACGAAGACCTTAGGTTTTCAGCTTATAAAACCTAAGTTGCGCAAGATCGTGTCATACTTTGTAACACAAATCCAGTTATTGAAGATTTTTGGCTATGATCCACTTTGTAAATCATGCGCCACCTTGTATCCCATACTATATGAATTATACATATCTTGTAAAGGAGCTAGTGTTCCACATTATTGAACATATCATCCTCAGTGATGATTTTGTAAAAGTGACCTCTATTTGTTTGTTTCAGGTACTTCCTTGCGGCCTAGATTTTGAGTCCTCTGAGCTAAAGATTGTAATGTATTTTGGCCATCCTTACCCCCTGACCTCACACATTAGGAGGCATATGTTATACCTTGAAATGGCACTTCTCCGTCCGAGTGATGACATAAAATATGTCACCACACAAAAGGACTTAATGGATAGAAGATCCTTAACATTATAAGAGGTATGGACCCTAAATACACAATGTTTACACCACTATCAACAAATTTGGCTTACGAGTTTAACTTGAATACATGACTTTCCTCTTGACAACCTGCATATCATACGCGAGATACACACATGCAACCCGTGTATTGATCCCAAAAGTTGAATACAGGAGTTTCGTCAAGGAAACCCACGTACCATACACAATATGCCTTCTTGTAACCCATGTATTCCATTAAAAATCATTAAAAATAAAAAGTAAACTAATCACGAGGCAGTTGGGGTCAATTTGGAAACTACCCCAACTCGCCTAACCACCCTAACCTCGTAACTCCTCCTCCTAATGAACTATAAAAAGAGGAAAGGGGCTAGACGAGGGGGGGACCTTTTGGAGGTAACATTATGGTGGAGGATTTATTTTGGAGAAGAGAAGCAAGAGGGATCAAATCTAGGTTTCAAGGAAGCTTGAGCAAGATGAGGTATATGTAATTGTTCCAGAAACTTCACGAATAATTCAAGTCTTTTCCTTCCATCTCTATTGTAATGCATGTTTCAATTGGTTATGGACAAGATCTAGATTGTGATTTATATTTAAGTTGCATTCATTATATATGTTCATATTTCATATTTTATAACAGTTGAAGGTGCTTTGAGGAAGGTTATTTCTTTGTTGTAGGTGTTGGAGCTTCAAAGCAAGGGAGCATTTGGAGAGAAGATCAAACTAGGATCAACCTTTAGAATAAGGTGCATCCTCCTTTCCACTAAGATTTTGATTTAATATATGCTTGTATAATCTCACCTGTCTATCAATAGAACCCTTAGTATGTTGGTGGCCTCAAACCCCAGCCATAGGATGAATTTTCTAACAACACGTATTGTTTCAATCTTTCCATCATTCTCAGAAAGACATTGTTCTTTGATATTTTTGAGAGCATCTGTCATAGATCTATCAAATTTGGTCATGTAAGAGCTTACATATGTTGTTGTAGCATAGGAATATAACATATATTGTGCATCTGCATTTTCTTGCCAGGATCATGGTGTCGCTTTTGCAAATGAGTTGATCCAAATGTCAGCAGGATCTCTTTTTAGTATCAAGGTGGGATGAGGAAACAAAGATAATAGTAAAAAGATGTATTCATCTCTGGTCAGCTATAGCTCTAGCAGAAGTTGTCCAAATGACATGTTTTTAGATTATTCTTAATACAATAAGTGTTAATACTTGTTTTTCTCTTTCAATCAGATTATAAGAATTTTCTAGTGGCTTTAAAATTATGGTATTATCCATCAGAGGCAATGGGAAATTGAATTTTCATGTGTAATGTCAATGTTTTCTCCATGTTCTCATGTGACAATGTGTTTGAATTTGAACAAGGTTTTGATCAAATAATGACAAGTCTATGGATATATAACAATCAACAAAAGAAGTAATCTCCTCGTTAGAGATTTTGCTATAAACACACGCATTTTGAATCCAAATTAGTCCATGTTCATGCTCATTTCCTCTTTGTTTAAATCCAGTTGCAAAGAAAAAATATTGTACTTTTCCAAAGAATGTGTTATTATTTAAGTTGAGAGACTTTAGTGCTACCATTCTATGTCTATAGTAGTGATTACAAAGCAAGGGGTGTCTTCTTATTAACGTGTCAATATTTCTTATGGGGAATTGTCTTGCAAGTTTCCTATATATTTTTTTTCAATTTGTTTCAATGCATTTCATAAAGATGTCCAAAGAAGTTCAACACTTGTAAAGGTTATAAAACTCGCGAGTGGACCAAGTTATTGAATCATTGCAAAGAAATCTTTTTCATATTTTCAAAGTAGTTAGGTGATGTTCTGATTGCTTTCAAAGTAGTTAGGTGATGTTCTGAGGGGACCAAAGATCGAAGTATTTTTTTTGAGATTGTTTTTTGACTTGACATCTTTTGCCAATTAATTTTTTCCCGTGTGAATTGATATCCAAGTAGTGTTATTTACTTGTTTTTATATGACTTTAACTACTTTAAAGAAAATGTTTGTGGTATGTGATTCAAAGTCTGTGCTTTCATTCTCTAGCTCCCACTGTGATACTTGTTGATGAGAAAAATGATTGAAACTTTCTTTGGGTCGATTGGATCCATAGAAAAGTGTATGAAAGTTTAACTCTTTAGAATATTTGTCTTGGAAAATTCTCAATGACCAAAAATTATCAAAAGATGCAATTTCTATGATTTTGTTGTTTCCAGATTATCTATTAGATGTGTTTCTCCATATACATGTATCAAAGTTTCTAATACTGGTTCTATGTTTATTTCATTTTTGTTATCATCTAGTGATTCCATTGTTGGATGCGTGTTTGACTCTTGTTTGGCCGTTTCATTAAATACTTCTTCCCAATTAGTATTGCTTACAACGCCTTCAACTTTGTAAAGTTTGATTTTGCATAGATAACGTAGAGTAACCATGATGATCTTTGGCTGGACATTTCGAGTTAGGTATGCATTTTTTGTATTTCAATTTTTGCTTTATCATAATTGCAACTATCATATTTCCATCTAGAATTCTAGGCAATGTTGTTTGAACTCTATCCAAGTTTGTAGGCACATTAATAAATGATCCGGTGAAACCAATTTGTGCTCTTTTATAGCCAAGTTGTCTTATTTGTGCAAAGGCTATTCTTGGTGATACCAATCGTTCTTGCAAAGGATTTAGAATAGATACAAATGACAATATGTTATTGTGTTGAATCTTTGCAGGTGATGTGAACATATGCAATTCCCCATTGGCGATTGCTCTCTTGCAAGGATTGCAAATATATCTAAGCAGCATGAGGCATCTTGCAACTTCTGTACTTTCCAAATCTTCAAAGGCTAATTTAGTTACATTGTTGATACAACAAAAGTGTTTTTTGAAATGTAGTCATTTATAGACAGAACATGCATGGATAGGTGTGTCTTGATTTTTTTTTAAGTATGTGACAATTGCTTTGTTTTGATTTCTAGATTCCTTCAATTTTTGAGGAGTGTCCATTCCTTGTTTACACATGTTTTGTCTCAGCAGACGCAGGTTTTTTAGCGTATTATTGTTAATGCATGTATGTACACTATTTTTGTTTTTTGAAGATTTTTTAACAATGCAAGGTATATTTTTTTGTGTGTGTATGTTAGTTGCATCTATGTTTATTGATTCCTTATAGAGGCCATTGTTAATGTTTTTTTTGTACAATGCTTTCTTTTGCGATTGTGTCCTTGCATTTGTTGGAATTAGCACTTGCAATTGCATTAGAAGTGTTTGTTCTGTAGTTGAGCATCAAGGGTGATTTTTTTTCACAAGGTTCTTGTAACAAGGGTTGAAAGTGCAAATGAATTATATCTATTGCTTGTTACAATAGGCATAGAACTTCCGACGTGATATTTGCTGGATGGAACCTGACAAGATTTTATTGTAGGCTATTGCTCCATAGGTGCATGTTAGTGTCTAGTAGCTCTCATAACCATTAAAGAGAAAACTGATCTCCCTCTATGTGGCCAATGATATATGGGTTTGCCAAATGAAAAATTAATGTTTCCCATCTAGAAACAAGAGTTGTATCCGCTAATGTGTTTTGATCAAGATAGATGTTCAAGCATTTTATTGCTCTAATATCATTTGAAGCAATACAATTATAAAAACTTTGTGCAGTTTCTTTTCTGACACTTTTCCCATCAAAGAACAATGTTAATTTGGAGATAGATTCAAACAAGGAGTCGTGGAAATGGCCTCCAATGGGAAGAAAATTACAGAGAGCTGGTTAAATAGATGACATTACTGTTTTGAAGATGACATTTCATTACTAGATATTGTTTTGGATTTGTTCTTTGAGAAACTATATCGGTACCTTGTCTTTTGCTTTGCATTATTTTTATATGACAAGAATGGTTCAAAGTGGCCAAAAGCTGGTGTCTGGTCATGGAACATTCAACCATTTCAAAAACCAGTTGATGGAAAATATATTACCCCATAGTCCATATACATTTTGATCATTTGGTTGCGAAGTAGATTGATACATGCGATTGAGATATTCGTCAACATTTTGTACGTTATGAAATTCTAGCAAGTATTCAATTGTCAAGTCTGTGTGCATTGATAACAACGAATCAAAATATTTTTTTGTCTATCCAAAGGAGAAAATGATTCACAATCCTTTCTCTTTATCTATATGATGTATACCAAAAATGCAATAATATGGTAAGTGCATCAAACATGCAATTTCCTAGTTGACAATGGAAATTTTTTATCCGAAATAAATGACTTTTTTTTTCCCTGGGAAAAAAACATAATTTTATTTCATCTTTCAAGTAACAAAATTACATTTTGCAGATACACATCACTGTGTATTTCAAAGAAGAACCTTGAGTGGGTCTAGTATAAATATTTACAACAAAAATCAAGATGAAGATCAATCCCTAACAATCACAGAAAATCATGTAACAAATACTGCCATATCAGCTAAAAAGAACTGAGTGATAAATAGAAATATAATTTCAATACATGCAGAACGATAGATCTGAAACAAATGAATTATAGCTAAGGCCACATAAATTGTTTTCTAGATAGAAAATTTGATCCCAAGACCATCTACCCTTAGAACATAGTCGCTTCTACATTTGTCTTGTTTGATATTGGCTACGACAACATTCACAACATCGTATATTTCTTGCTCTTTTACTCAAGAAAGCACTCTAAGCGATTGGGATTGAAAAGCACACCTACAAAATTTTGGTCAAGATCCTATTAGCAAATGAGTAGTGAAATCCTGCAAGCAAGTCAAGGGAAGTAGATACCGAGGAAAAGCAAATAAGAAAATAACATGGATTTTTTTTTGAAACCGTGATATTCTAAACATTGTGAACTGTTTTTGTCATTGCAAATAAGCAAGGCAAATCCAGGAACATATTCACCATTTTTTTTCATGGGATATATTTTTTCCTCTTCTTTTACATGCACAAAATGAATCTAGGAGAATAGAAAGAAACAACATGGACATTACTAAGTTGAGATTATTAAACACTCAATATTTGGCATCAATTTTATAGAGTGCCAATGCTGAAACAAGAAAATTCTATGTATGTTTGTAACTATATTTCACTTGTAAAAATTCTATGTATGTTTGTAACTATATTTCACTTTTATAGGTTACAGCGACTATGATGGATCTATAGCTATTGCATGATCGTTTGAATGCTAAAAACAAAGAAGGTCAAGCAAGAATCTATCCAAGAAGGAAAACATTCCTTAAGGTTAAGTGTGAACTACTAAATTATTTGTACCCTTGAATAGAGTATTTTGAGAAGTTAGAGGTAATGGCCATTTCATATATGAAAATGTGTGCTTTGATTTTGCATTGCAATACAACAAAATCCCTTGCTAATTTGTTGCTTCGTTCCAAGTTTTCATTTCAAATATTCTATAGTTAATTTCATATATTCTGAAATTTATTATAATGAATATATGCTTCTTTAACCTATACATTTTTCTTTTCTTTGGAAAATGTGTAAATATAGAAAGGCCTGGTTGAAAAAACCCCCATTCAGTATAATTGATGTCGAGTTTCAACGAAGGTTATTTGTCCTAGATATATTTGACTTGTTCCATTTATTATGGTTATATTTACAAACAAAAAAGGAGTATTGTTTCAATGAGAAATTGGTGGTTAGTTATTGACCAAACTGACTACTCCAAGACATCCCAAATTTCCTTGGGCTATTTTGACATCGCACAATGGCATGTCTTAGAGCGAGTTCTAAACACTAAACCTGACCTTACCATTCATGCCTTGATCTTCCATGTAGTTTTAGTTTGAAATCACTATTGTACACAATTACCCAATGAAGTTTACCTATATTGAATATGCTATCAATCATTTACATTGATATAATAGGTTTACAGCACATTGTATGTATTTCTAAAGCATCAATAGTTCAATATACATGAAATTGTTGTCCAATGGCAACAAGAAACCACTTAATCTAACATGCCAATCAACAATGAACATGTATTTGATCCATTATGGAATTACACCTTGTTCATTGTTAAAGACGAAAGTTTACCAAACCAGAAAAATATATTTAATCGCATTGTAAATTCAAAAGCTAGGAACTTCAAATTTTAGCAACAAGCACCAATGCTTCTTCACTATAACATGCCTTTAGTTGGGTAAAGAGAATCCATACCTCTACTTAATCCTTTGCATATGTACGAAAAGTAGTACAAGTGATTTTAGGATTTAAATGAGCATACATATAGTTAATAATTAGAGAACACAAATCCACATAGTAATACATTTAAGATAGACACACAATGTTTACGTGGAAAACACAAAATCAAGAAAAACCACCATAATAGATCTATTATCTCCCTTGACCTAAATTGGCGAAGATGGGCCAAGTGAGCTAGACACCACTCATAATAGATCTATTATCTCCCTTGAACTAAACTAGCCAAGCCGGGTGAAGTGATCTAGACACCACTCATAATAGATCTATTATCTCCCTTAACCCTAGCAATCCCCACTTTAAGCTTGACTTGGGGATCTCACATACACCCCCTATCACTTAGGTATATCTCCCAACTTTACCGATGAGTTACCATGGGCATGCATGCATATCTTACTAGGTCTTACGATCGTATTCCCATTTATATGCAAAATGCTCCATTAATTTTTTCATGTGTCTTCATGATGACTTCAACATCCATTACTACATCCTCTCGCTTTTCTATGCTCGATTTCTTACTCATTTTCTACCTTGCTCCTTTTGTACCTACATCCAACCTTGTCATTGGAATCCATATAAAAAGAATCCATCTACCGTATTACGTGGGTCCTCGGCCGTTGTAACTTCCGATTCTCTAGGAATTATCTTCACATACATGGTTCATCAATCTTGGTCCCAAAATTGATATTAGACTATCTCACATTCCTCCCACAATCGAAGACTCAACCTCTCCAATACACATCAAGCTAGGATACGAGTACACCTACCACCCTCATACCTACCCAATGGTTCATTCCACACTTGATGAACATCTCTTCTCTGCGCACAAGAGGGATACCTTTTTCTTCTAGCACCCGAGGAAATTACATTCTAACCAGGAAACCAAAAAATAATACTAGGGTGCTGGGTACCACCGAAAATGCACCCCATAATTAATTTAAAAAATTAGGTACAACACAAAAAACACAGCTATATTCCAAACCATGGCTATGATACCACTTTTTAGAATTTAAACGAGTATACATATAATTAATAATTAGAGAACACAAATCCAAATAGAAACACATTTAAGATATACATACAATGTTTACACGGAAAACCCAAAACCAGGAAAAACCACCATATTAGATATATTATCTCCCTTGACCTAAATAGGCCAAGCCAGGCCAAGTGAGCTAGCCACCACTAACGTCCAGGACACATTACAATGGATCCTCCTCAATCCTTATAAAGGCTTCTTTACATGTAATACCATGGGACAATACCATGGGCCACTAAATACCATTGGCCACCATTAGCATGGAAGCATACCATGGGCTACACAAAACCATGTTCCCAAAAACTATGTGTTAGAGCTCAACCACATTTGACTCATTCCTAAGTCAAGGTTAAACCTAACAAGTGGATCAAAAGGATCAACTACTATTGCATCATTTAGAAATGACCCAACATTTAAGTCAACGTCATGTTTAATGGTATTTCTTCTACTAGAAGAGTCGTGCCCTTCATTATTTATAATATCTGAAGCCAATACTAGAACATTTTCTTCACCCTCATCAACATGGTTGAGATCCAAATCAATCCTTGAACTTGATGAATGATGAGAAGGATGACAAGCAAGTCGTTACCAATTTTCCCTCCAGGGCCATTGATCGACACCTCCATCACTAAGCTAAAAAGGATGACAATGAAGATATGCGAGTTATAGAGTTTTGAACTAAGGGAAATACACCATGTGTCACCATATAATGTAACATGTACACATATATCAACCATCGTAATTAAATCTCCATAGTACTGTGTATTGGTTATAGTTGCAAACAATCCAAGTGTTATGTCCTTGCAATTGTTAGATAAAAGTATATTGATCTCCATTCATTACCACATTAATATTGATCCAAATACAAGAATGAAGAAAAATTATATCAAAATTTGTACACACCACATCACCGTAACCTGGCTGGCATCTTCCCACCATGGAGGCCTAGGAGAAAAAATCTAGATGGATGTCAGCTACAAAAACCCAATTATCATTTAATTAAATATATTTTAAAAAATTAGATTTAATATAAAAATTAAGTTTAGAAAACAAAAAAAATTCGCCCATGTACAGGTGATAACCCTAACCCTTGAAGTTTCTAGTTGACTCCTGTCACATCCCCATCCCTCAATCCGACCGACTAGAGGGGACAAGAACTGATTTAGGCTATCCAAATTTTTCCCATCACCATGATTATGAATTCTAAAATGCCCATGCAGATGTATGAATAAAACACACAACGGAATAACTAAACACACACACACACACCTTGCAATTTCAAGGAAAATCATTACAAAGATAGAAATAAAAACCATCACACATCACAAACAAAAGAATATTTATCTTTAGCAAAGAATATCTAAGAAAATAGCCGTGTAAGAGAAATTTTCCACCCAACCATAGCCGCTATGTCCAACATATACTCTTTTTGCTCTCATAGGCCTCCCCCAAGCTGGGATATGAGACCACCAAGGTAAAGGAAATCACGTACAAGATTCTCTCACTCAACCCACAAACCATCCTACTCTCTATGGACCACACAACACAAGGAATTAATTCCCCTTCAATGATCCACAGTTCCCTCATGGAATCCAACCCTTGCAGTGCTTACCAGTGTGTGCAGTAAGAGTCCAATCGACTATATGTTGTTGGAGAACCTCTTGCAGCCTAAATTATGGATTCTCAAGCATCCAAAAGTATAAGAACTCAAATTTTAGGGTTCCCTACCTTTCCCAACCTCTAATTTCACCTACATCCATTAATCTTCTTTTCCAAATTCATCTTTGTCTCTAAATTCAAATTTCTAGGTTCAATACAGTTTGGTAGTGGACATGAACAAAAGTGGGAAACTCTACGTAGTGTAGGAATGTGCATGAGAGAGTGATAAAAAAGGGTGTTGACTCTAAGGAATATTATATGATGGTGAAAATACAATTGACATAGCCTCTGACCATAGAAGAAAAGGAGAACTTACAATTGACATAGCTCTCACAACCCTCATGTTTTAATAACTGCTTGAACTGAATTTTCCCACCAACCTCACACATGCATCTAATGAATGGATTTACTAGTCAAACATAATTAATTGGCTCATTTAAAGCACATGAAATATTTTGGATGATTTTTAAGGCTGACACCTGGCATCATAAGATTTAGTTTCCCCGTAAATCGCTCCTCTTACCCTCTGGTGGAATCATAACCCCTCTAGTGCTCTTTACAAAACCATCTTGGACCATTTTATTAATTTCCAACATCATATTTACATCAAAATTTTCATGAAAAGCAAACTATAGGGTCCAAATAAAATATATACATCATACATGCATAGACATTCACTAGTCGGGCCTTGGCCTTGAGCTCTACACTAGTAATTCATACTAGCATATTTACATCATTTACATTATTTTTATTAATTACATTCCAAGTCAAAATTGGGGGTATTACAATCCCCTCCCCCTTGGAATAACTCCATCCTTGGTGTTTGCTCAGAATCAGAACAAAAATGGGTATGCCTCTTTCATGGTATCCTCCAACTCCCACGTAGCCTCAACGGAACCAAAGTGATTCCATTGTACCTTTACCTATTCGATGGTTCAGTTTTGGAGCAATGTTACCTTCTTGTCTAGGATGCATAGTGCCTTGGTATGGAACTCTCCCTTGGGGTCCACCTGAATCACATCCCAATCAATCACATGGTTAATATCGTGTACATATTTCTTAAGCAAAGAAACATGAAAAACATTATGAGATATATTGCTAGTAGGAAATGCAATTCTATATGCAACTGGTACTATTCTTTCAAGCACTTCAAATGGCCCACAATATCTTGGTGATAGCTTGTCACAACTTTGAAGCTTCAAGGAAATATTCCTTGGCCTCACTCTAAGATAAACATGATCCCCAACACTAAATTCTCTATGCATTCTATTCTCATCTGCATAGCTTTTATGTCTATCTTGGGATTCCCTTAAATTCTGTCTAATTTTTACCTCTTGTTCCATTTCTTTGAGTATTTCTGGCCTAAGAACAATTATGTTTACTAGATTATCCCAAGTAATTGGTGTCCTTTACTTTTTTCCATAGAAAGCCTCAAATGGACTGATGCCAAACAAAGCTTGTTGTCCATTGTTAAATATGCAAATTATAAAAAGTGTAAATAGTCTTCCCACTTGGATAGTTAGTCCATCACATACATGAAAAGCATGTCCTCAAGAACATGATTTACTCTCTTTGTTTGTCCACCTGTTTGTGGATGGTAGACAGTGCTAAAATTCAGCTGTGTTCCTAAGTCTGTAAAATGATTTTTCCAGAAATTGGAAGTAAATTTTGTACCTATGTCTTAAATTAATTCCTTTAGCAATCCATGTAATCTAAAAATTTCCTTCATAAAGATATTCGCAACGACATTTGTTTTATATGTATATTTGACTGGTATAAAGTGTGTTTATTTTGATAATTTATCCACCACAACCATGACGGAATGATGTTGCCTCGTAGTCATTGGAAAAGCTGTAATAAAATCCATGGAAATTATTTCCCATTTCCATTCTGAAATTGGAAAAGGGTCTAGCGAACTTGTTGGGTGTTGATGCTCAACGTTTACTTGATGGCATTTCATGCACTTAGAAATATAATCAACAATGTCTCTTTTCATCCTTGGCCAAAAATATTGCTTCCTAGATGTAGCAATTGTTTTATGATATCCTAGGTGAGCAGAATATGGCATTTTATTGATTTCATCCATAACAATCTTTCTAAAATATGCTTCATTAGGAATATAAATTATATTTTTAGAAATGATAATTCCATCCTCTTCCACATGATACCCTTCATACCTCTTTTCTAACTTAAGCTGCTGCGATTTACCTTTTGTTTGCACATACAGTTCATCTTCAGTAAGAGAATTAACAATCTGCTATCTTAAATCTGATTGAAAATACTAATGGTTGTCACTTGCATTTCTTGCACCTTTATGTTGAGTGCATAATCCACTTTATTCTCTTTTCCTTTTATGTGTTTAATTTTGAAATCAAATTCACATAAAAATTCCAACCATCTAGCTTGCCTGGAATTTAATGTTGGCTGCTCAAATAAATATTTTAGACCATAGTGGTATGTTCTTAACTCAAATTTTCTACCCATTAAGTAGTGTCTCCACATTTTCAAAGTATGCACTATAGCTTCAAGTTCCAAGTCATGGGTAGCATAATTATTTTCATGCTCCTTTAATTTACTAGATTCATAACACACCACATAATTGTCTTGCATAAGAATTCCTCCAAGTCCATGTTCACATGCATCTGCACACACCACACAATCTCTTTATGGGTATGCAATTTTCAGAATTGGAGCACTTGTGAGAATATTTTTCAATAGCTAGAAGCTTTCTTAACATTAATGTGTCCACTCAAATTTTATTCCCTTCTTTTGCAAGGAAGTGATTGGGTGTGCAACCTTGGAGAATCCTTCAATGAACCTCATGTAATAACCAACAAGACCCATAAAACATTTCACATATGCTACATTCTTTGGAGTTGGCCAATTCATAATGGCTTCAATCTTTTATGGATCCACTGATACTCCTTCATTTGAAATGATGTGACCCAAATAACGAATCTTCATTTCGTAAAAGCCACATTTTTTTAGATTTGCATACAACCTATGCTCTCTAAGCAATTACAAATCCATTCTCAAATTTTCTTCATGTTCCTCTTCATTCTTAGAGTAAATAAGAATGTCATCTAGAAAGACAAGAACAAACTTTTACAAATACTTGCTGAAAACACTATTCATGAGACACATGAATGTAGTTGGTGCATTAGTAAGACCAAATGACACCGGTACAAATTTATAGTGTCCATACCTTGTTTTAAAGGATGTCTTGTGAATGTATTCTTCCTTGATCCTTACCTGATGGTAACCAGACCTCAAGTCAATATTTGAAAATAAATTTGCTCCTCTCATTTGATAAAAAAGATCATTAATTTGATGTAATGGGTACTTGTTTTTCACTGTCACTTTATTCAGATGACTGTAATCAATATATAACCTGAGTGTTCCATTTTTATTTTTCACAAATAGTACCGGTGCTCCCCATGGAGACAAAGTTGGCCTTATATACTTATTTTCTAATATTTTTTGCAATTGCATTTTAGCTCTAACAACTTTGGTGTACTCATTCTATAAGGTGTCTTAGACACTAGTGATACTCCTGGCATAAGATCAATTGTGAAATCAATGTCCCTCTTTGGAGGAAGTCCTGGTACTTCATCAAGAAACACGTCTTTGAATTCTTGTATCACATGATGATCCTCTAATTTGGGGATTTCATTTTATGATTTGTCCAAAACATGGGCTGCATACAATTGGCAACCTTTCCTATATAACTTCTTTAGATGATGGCTGAAATCTTCCTAACATAAATTTCTTTTGAATTCCTTTCACAACTCTTGGGTTTCCTTCCTCATCAATGCATTCAAAAATCTTTCTATAGCAATCAAGTTTAACTCTATGTGCTTCCAACTAGTCCATTCCAATGAGAATGTCATATGAACCTAGTGGTAAAATGTTCAGATTTGCACAAGTGGACAATCCACCCATTTATAGTGGACATTTTATCCACCAACTCACTAAATTTTCTCTTGGTTCCTGTGGCCAATTGGACCAACCATGATTTACTATGCTTAGTTTTTTTAAAAGCATAAATCTCAACAACTTTAGGACTGATATAACTATGAGTAGACCCAAGGTCAATTAAAATAGAAATAGATTGTTTAACAATCTTACCTTCAATCTCAACCACAATTGATTCATGATATGCTTGGAGGTCCTCTAATGAAACATAAATTCTAGGGACAATCTTTGCAACTTGACCGATATTTTTAGCTCCTTGAATGTTGTGAACTTGCTTTGCACTCCCATTCCAATGTGGACTGTTTCTAAGCAAATGGTCCTCTCCACATCCCCAACATTGAAGTGTCTCTATTGGCTTATCTTCCACCATCCTGGATGACTTTGTCACAACTTGTGGTGGATGCCTTGGATGATTTCTAAAATTAGGAGGCTTGAACCCCTTCTTCCTTTGGTCAAACTTCTCATTCTTCTTGTACTTCCATGCCTTATGGAAATATGGCTTGCTTTTGGATTGATCATAATAATACTCAGCCTTTCTTTTGGTCTCATCTTGAGTTTGAGGCTCATTAAACTCAATTTTGTCTTCAAAATATTAGGGAAGACCACTTAGGAAATGCTGAATTTTCACTTTATCATCCCTGATATACTTGACATACCTTAGCAACTTCAAGAATTTGTTTGCATATCCCTCCATAGTCATTTGGCCCAATTTCATCTCGTGAATTTCTTTGATTATTCCATCATAGTACCTATCAAAAAGGTACTTTTGCTTGAAGTACTTCTTGAATTACTTCCACACAAGCTTCCTTTTATTGATCTTCTTCACTTTCCTAAGGTGATTCCACCATATAGATGCCATTCCATTCATATTGAATATGGATACTCTTGCTTTCATATTCCTAGAGTAGTCTTGGACTTGGAAACACTTCCTCATTCTAAGAAGCCAAGCCTCAACTTCTTGACCAGATTTTACCCCACCATCAAATGTAGGAGGTTTGGCCTTTTTGAATTCTCCATGTAAACAGATCTTTGAATACCTCTTCCTCTTCTTATTGTTAGCACTGGTTTGGTTAACAATTGAGATGAGCATGACTAAGGTGAAATAAGGGTATGATATGTGAATTTTTTTGATAATATGACCGAAGGGTGCTTAAAAATTTCTAAATTGAAGACCAAGGTCTTTATCTACTCATAAAAAACCATAGGACAAGGTTTGGAAAGGGATACAAAATAAAAATAGTGCTTGTGGTATAGACTGAAAATTTTTATGGTCTAGATATTCAGGCGGGGAGATATANATCTACTCATAAAAAACCATAGGACAAGGTTTGGAAAGGGATACAAAATAAAAATAGTGCTTGTGGTATAGACTGAAAATTTTTATGGTCTAGATATTCAGGCGGGTAGATATATGACGCTTAGTGGATCTGCTGATTTAAGTTGCAAAGAAAAGAAAATTCGATGATCAATGTAAAGGATTACATCCCACTCAGATCCATGACAAAAGATTAAAGGAGATGAGATCAACGATGCATATAGAATCTGCTGTGGGAAGATACGTGAAAGAAGATGAATCGAGGATGGGCGGAAAGTTTAAAGCATGGATTAAATTGTCGATGGAGATTAACGATAGATAAGATCAATGGCAGACATGGGGTCTGCTAGAAAAACATGCATGACAGATGATAAGTTGGAGATCAACGGAACTATTAAAAAGAATTTTTATCAACGATTACGATCACATGTGGATGAGATCAATTGTTCTTAGGTGATTCACCCGAAGAAGTTACGCATTGTTTTAAAAAGAAAAGGGGAAATACAAAGTAAATGCGTGGATTGAATGGTGGAGGAAATCAATGATGGGCGATGATTGTCTAGTATATATATGGCGACAATATGGTATGATAAGGAAAAGTGCAAGGAGGATAGACAACAAGTTATGTAGCAGAATAAGGGAAGGATAAGGTTAAAATGTGATCAAGATCGACGGTTAAAAAGAGAAGTGGATTGAATCTATGGGAAGAAAGGGATCCAACCTTATGACATGCATGGGGATTAACAAATAATTCCACTAACAAAAAATAAAACTGCCACCCTATATCCCAAAACCACTATTTCAAGAATATAAAAAAAGGAAAAGGCATGTGTTAAAGGATTATTTGTCTTTTGTGCATTGGGAGAAGGAAGAATTTTCTGCGTGGACAAAGACAAGTCAAACAACTATCTTTCCAGCCATTAGTTTTCCAAGTAGGCCATGTTTTCACCTGCCTACTAGTATTTGAAAATGGATAGTGGAGGTGAAGTTAAGGCTCAGGCCTTGGAGTTTGAGAAAATAGATGAGGTTTTTGATGATAGAGATGGTGACATTTTACATAATATTTTATCTTTTGGCACTATTCACCAATTGAAAAACTAAGCTAGAGGCTTTTAAGGACTAGGGAACTGAACTACACAACATTTTCCAGTCCCATTTGTATTATTTATGTCCAGACCAAACCCTAAATTTCCAAGACTTTATTGACTGGTGTGCATTAAATTACTCTTCCTTTGAGAGAGTAATCATGGACTCTGCTAAAACCAAGATCCTATTCCATGTAAATTCCTTTGTTGTTCAAGATTCATTCACACTCCCACATTCATTTACCCCGAGTCAAGAATATTTCAATGAAAAATACCTAATTCAGTCCTTCAAGCATGCAACCATTGAGGGAAAACAAACCTTCTTCTCAAAATGTTTCAGACCTGACGTGTCCCTTACCAACCAACCCTTTCCCTTGTTAGTATTTATAGTCCTCCCTTGTCCAAACTGTCTATTAGATTATATTTTCCTAACATAGGAGTCATTTAGTTATTATTAGGTCCATTAGTACCATTGGGTCCACTTGGCCTAATGGGGCCACATGTACCAGTCACTAGAGTGTGGGGAACACCGATAGAGGATAAATGGAGCTGACTGCACTTGCATGCATCAATTTAGGCACCTCCTAGAACAATCCCTACATTTTAGGAGCCACTAGGAGTGTTGACACAAACCTCCTTCAGTTGTTGGTAGTTAGTGACTAGTCAAGATTAGTTATGCTTCAGTTAGATTTAGTTAGATGTCCTCCAGTTTAGTTAGCACTAGTTATGCATGGATGCATGTGGGAAGGCACCAGTTCTCACCTAATTCTCACCTACCACTACAGTTAGACTGGTTTAACTGATTATAATTGATTTAGAGACTAGATTAGATATCTGGAGTTATCCTGTTGGACTCTGGTAGTGATTTAGACACTTCTAGCTAGCCATGTAGTTAGTCTGAGTTGGTAGATTTGGATTCATCTCTCATGATTCAAATTCTCCTTTATGTAACACTGTTGTATACTACTAGTATTAATGAAGTTGATACTGTAATTATACTAAGCAATTCTTGTCTGTTTCCCGTGAGATTTGTTTTGTTCAGTGGGTATTATTAATTCCTTTTCATTGCAAATAATTAAGAATCTAATAACACTCATTTCTTGAATATCAATGGAATATTAATTCTAACATGGTATAAAATCCATATAAGGAAATATTGAAGTCTGTCTACTCTCCATTGTACACTAGAAGCAACAAAGTTTCCACATAAGTCCTGCAAAGATTACCTTGCTTCCTCTGAATTTATTTAGAGTGGCGGTACGGGTGTGACCCTGAAAAAGTGTACATGTCAAGAGGGAAGGCTTGATTCTAACATAGTGTGAATGGTTTTGGTTTTGCAGTGAATTTTTACAGGTGCTACGTATCTTAATTGAAGATATTGTCTGATCAACAAGATAATTATGGATTCTCAACCTTCCACACCCTAGATCCTAACACCCTTCAATTATGTTGATTGGATGGAAGATACACAAGTTTCCTTGTGCAAGCATGGCCTGTTGAGGATGATAATGGGAAGGGAGGCTGAGCCCCATCATCCAGCTGAGAAAAACAAGTTTCTGAATCGCTTAGATGAAGCTTCTATCTTTCTATGTGCTCACATATCCAGAGACCTCCTATTTCACATTAAAGGTTTGAGGACTCCCAAAGAAGCTTGGGAGAAGCTTGAATTCTTGTTTGGAAAGCAAGATGATATTCAAGGAGAATTTTTGGACAACGAGTTGATAGCCTTATATCCAAGCAATTTTGAGACCATACAACAATTCTTTACAAAATTCAAGTCTCTTGCACTTAAATGCAGACAATGCAGAATAGAAAGAAAGGATGAGCAACATGTGCTCTCCATACTCAACAAAATAGGTATCGAGTATTTTTTATTTGTCTCTATCTTCCATTCCAGAAGGGCTTCCATTCCCAATTTGAAGATGCCCTCACTTGATACCTTTGTCAAGTCCTTAATACAGGAGCAAGAGAATTTGGTCTAGATGGGAGTCATCCGAACTTCCAAATATCAAGCTCTCCTAGTGACATACTCTACCAAGGTGCAAGCTAAAGGGAGGAATAAGGGGAAGGATCTTAAAGCATCTGATTCGAAGCTTAAAGAGAATCAAAATACTTTCGAAGGATCTTCTGGATCCAAGAATAAGAAAAGGTTTGAAAAGAAAAAGTGTCCCTATTGTATGAGGGGTTTTCATCTAGAATACTCCTGCATGAAGAAGACCCTCGACTAGTTGAAAACTCTCCTTGTACAGAAAAATATTTCCCTTCCACAAGGTGTTGAGATGTTTGATGATGGAGAGCAGACTAATGAACATGAGAGATTCCATTCCTTGAAGGCAAGCCTTACTCCATCTAAGGCTTACTTGATAGACTCTGGAGCATCCAAC
The DNA here is from genome assembly GCA_001517045.1 of Pseudotsuga menziesii. Lineage (NCBI taxonomy): Eukaryota > Viridiplantae > Streptophyta > Pinopsida > Pinales > Pinaceae > Pseudotsuga > Pseudotsuga menziesii. Next base: position 607,618 of record LPNX010344778.1, on the reverse strand, counting down.
GACATGGTTGTCTCCAGGGAATCCTTCATCACTTTCACTCTATCAAGAGGACCTAGTAGTCATATGGGAGATGAATCTAAAATAAAAGATGTTGAGAAAGGTTCAGATAAAATCCAGCATGTAGATTTCAAGAATGGACTCTATGTGCCATTTCCTACAACAAAGAAAATTGTTGAAGATGAATAAAAAGAAAAATATTCCACACAGTCAATTCGAATTGAAGAAAGTCTCCTTGGAGTGACTCCTTCTCTTATTGCTTCGAAAGTTTATGAGATATATGATATCTCATATTCTCATAAGGCTGATCTAGAAGAATACATTTGATTCTCTGTTATTGAAGAAAAACTCTCCTTCCATTCTATGAAAAAATTCTCCAATGATTCTTCTATTTTAAATTTTGTGCATAGTTTACCGGTGATTGTTTTAGAAAATAAAGAGGAATTTGATTTCTCTATCTCTAATGATGTTGCTCGTGTGCAGAAAAGAAATAATTTGTATATTTTGGAACTAATATCATATTGTAGGATTGATCCATTCACTCTCATTTATCTAGAGCTTCCAACAAATTCCTACATGATTGCATGCACCGATACTCAGAATTTTGAAGAAGGAGAAAATTGTGCATCTACCATCTCAGTGGAGCACACTCTTGGATATGATACGAACCTATTTGGATATTATATGATCTTATTTGGATATTATATTATATTATTTGGTTCAATTTTTAAGTTTCAATAGCTTTCAGTAATGCTTGTAGCTTCTCTCATCAATTTTGGTGTGAAAAATCAAGTACCGCAAGTCTCCTTCAAAATTGCCGCAAGGGATTTGACATAATTCCACACTCTCAGATCTGATATGAAATTATTTGAATATGATATGATATTATTTTGTTCAATTTTTAATTTCCAAGAGCCTTCATTCATGCTTGTATATGGTCTCATCAATTTTGGTGTGACAAATCGAGTACCGTAAGTCTCCTTCAAACTTGTTGCTGGGGATTTGATGTTAGTTTTCTCTTATGAGTTTGATAATATTTTATTTTGTGAATCATTGGTTATTTATGAAGCTATATCATATTATGGAGCTCAAGAATTTTCTCTCCACAGTCCTAGGGATTCTCTACCTATCTATTTGATCATATGCTCATCTCCTCACAAAACTAGTAAAGATGGAGACATTTTGCATTCGCCTAGACACTTGCTCCTAACACTTGTGGCTGATTTTACCTCACATGGTTTAATGTTAAAGGATGAAATACATCAGTTTCTTGGGTGTTCCTCACATGGCTCTAATTCTCAAGCACCTTCTCTCTCTCATTAGTTGATTTCAGTTGTTCTACATGGGTCCAGTTTTCATCTAACAGTTGTCTGTATTTCTGATTTAGTTGAGCATATTATTCTTCTTCCAAAGAGGAATATTCCTCCAAAAATAATCATTTAGTTTGATTCATAGGTTCACATGCAAATATACAGGATGCTGCTACACAGAAGAACCAGAATACTGCTTTGTTGCTACATAGTGCTACGAATTGCAGCAAAAGATTTTGCAAGTTTTTAACTTGTATTTCTTGATTCCTGCTTATCTTGAGGGGGGGGATTTCCATGAGTTGTTTCCATATTTCCTCTATTTATTAAGCAACATTTTTTTATCTTTTATATTGTATATGGGTGAAATTTGTCCTTGTTTCCAGGGCCCACAGTTGTCCAAGTTAGGATTCAAGGGGGTGTTAGGATTTATAATCCTCCCTTGTCCAAACTGTCTATTAGATTATATTTTCCTAACATAGGAGTCATTTAGTTATTATTGGGTCCACTAATACCATTGGGTCCACTTGGCCTAATTGGGCCACATGTACCAGTCACTAGAGTGTGGGGAACACCAATAGAGGCTAACTGGAATTGACTGCACTTGCATGCATCAGTTTAGGCGCTTCCTAGACCAATCCCTACATTTTAGGAGCCACTGGGAGTACCAAGACCAACCTCCTTCAGTTAGTGGTAGTTAGTGACAAGTTAAGCTTAGTTATGCTTCAATTAGATTCAGTTAGATATCCTCCAGTTTAGTTAGCACCAGTTATGCATGGATGCATGTGGGAAGGCACCGGTTCTCACTTACTTCTCACCTACCACTGCAGTTAGACTGGTTTAACTGATTATAACTGATTGAGAGATTGTATTAGACATCTAGAGTTAGCATGTTGGACTCCGATACTAATTTAGACACTTCTAGTTAGCCATGCCGTTAGTCTGAGTTGGTAGATTCAAATTCATCTCTCATGATTCAAATGATCCTTTATGTAACACTGTTGTATAATACTGGGATTAATGAAGTTGATACTGTAATTATACTGAGCAATTCTTGTCTGTTTCCTGTGATATTTTTTTTTCAGTGGGAATTATTAATTCCTTTTCGCTGTAAATAATTAAGAATCTAATAACACTCATTACTTGAATATCAATGGAATATTAATTCTAACATCTCTTAGATGTTAACCTGTTCAATGAAGAAACAAACTTGATTATTTCAATGATAAGTCAATTATTAGGTCTAGATATAGACAGATTTGTCCCTGAGCTATTAATGAGTCTGTTATTCAAAATCAACATAAGTCAGTTAGAGTCTCAGTCCCCTCTACCCACTTGTCTTAAGTTTGATGAATTCGTAGCCGAAAAATATTCATTCTCAGCTAGTGAATTTCCACAATACCAGGCACTTCAGATTTCAATCATACTTGATTTGAATGTTCTTATTTTTCAATGAAGAACATATACAACTCCCAGAATGTTGCTTACAACATAAATTAGTAGTGACTTTCTCAAACACATGAACCTGTAGATGGAATATGTTTAGAAAGTATTATTTCAGAAAAAATTACCTAGATTGTTACCATAGATGCAAGAGGCTCTATAATTTTCTCCAGACAGGAGAATATGGGATTGGTTTATGTTAGAAGAGCACACTGTCATCAGGGTGTATGGTGTTATGTATGAGCCATATATTTTTCCATCATTCCTTACTCCTAGAGTGTTTGCTTTGGAGCTTGTAAGACAGAATTTAATAGTAGAAAATGAACATTATATCAGTTTAAAAAATGCTTCTGAAATTAAGTTTCCATGGGTGTTTGGCCCATTTATCATAAAAAGTAAAGCTGCACTCCCTGTAGTTGAAAGTTAGCTACAGGAGATAGCTTTTAAGAAAGCTTTTGCTTTAAATATGATCCACACCATGTTATCTCACAAAGAAGGAAAATGAACAAGAACAAGGCTTTTGAGCACTAGGTAGTAGAAGGATTTCCTACACGAGTCAATTGGATGGATTACCCATCACCAATGAAGGATGCAAAAGTTTCATAGGAAAATCCATTGGTTGTGATAAAAACAATAGAAGTAGTAACTCCCATTGCAAGCGATTCATAAGTAACAGGTAAAATAACCTACTCAGATGCCATGGAGACAAAAGAATAAGAAATCTCATAAACAACTAAAAGACAAAAAACTAAGTCTGAAGGACAATTGGTAGAAGTAAATGAGCCTGAAGTCAAGAAAAAGTAGAGAAAGGTCAAAGGACCAGCTTTTGAACTACAAGAATATGAATTCTTAGAGGTGCTTGAAACATCAAGTTCTAAATTTAAATCCATAACTGACTTGTATGAAAAGTACAAGGATTATAGGTATATTTCTTTAAAGGAATCTACAAAACTATACTCAGAAGTCAGGAAGATATCCAGTAAAGAGGTCTCACTGGTAACTGTCAAAGACCATACTAAGAATACTTTGAATTTAGTAGTTTCTACTAAGAATAAAATAACAAAAATGAGGTTGAACTTGAAGGATATCCCAATGCTTGACATGATTCACTTGCACAAGCATACTAAGGAGGTGATTTGCAATGATTTGATGAAAGCCACCTTGAAAGTATCCAAATTCCAATCTACACAGACAAAAATAGAAAATCAGTTGAGGTAGAAGAAGGTGGAGATTAAAGTGCACCAACAACAGATAAATAAGCTTCAAGGATATTTTTTGGCTATAGACAATGAAGCAAATAAAGGAGAGGTCACACAGAAAATCCAAGCATAGAAAGAAAATACAATTCAATTGTTAAAAACGAAGTTGAAAATCCCTGCAACACAATTAGTTCAGGCTTCTGAATTGGAAAAATTAGAAAAATAAAAAGAGTTGCTAGCCAAAGAGCTGAGTGACAGTAAGGAAAGGCTATTGAAGCTTGTTGAGGAAAATAAAGAATGGGAAAAAGAGAAAGGTCATTTAAATGCAAAAATTGATGTTCTAAATGAAAGACAACTGGTTTTAAAAGAAGAGAGAAGATAAGCGTAAAGAAGATGAAGTACAAATAATCCAACCTATTGCACAAACAAGTACATAATCCATTGTACAGGCTATGTCCCTAGTAAGGTTGAGGGACTTGCAAATTATTGGTTTGAAAAACCAAAATAAAAATTTCGTTGAAGCAATTTTGAAGAAATAAGAGGAAAGGAAAACATTAGAGAAAAAATATAAAGAGTTGCTCGATAAAAATGACAAACTAGTAAAGCAATTATCTCGACAATTGCCAATGAAGGGAGCCGGAAATCTCATCTGGGACATGATCATTTGCTGAAGCTATTAAATTCAGACCTTATTTGAATTATATTATGGAAAAAGAGATGGTAATAAACACTGCTAGACAAAGTTGTACTGTAGTAAAGGAAGCTTTGAATAGAAATCCTGTGGATACAACCAATAATACAATTATTTTCCTAAATACTTTGTCAGAGGAAGATTTGAGGACAATGGGAATTAAGGACAAATTCACAGTGATCACCTAGGTCAGGAAAATAGTGGGAAAGCATCAACACATAGAAATTGTGCAGAAAAAGATTGACATAATGCAACAGCATGTGAAGATTTTCAAAAGCTCATTTATGTCCCTTTTTTAGAAAGGTTTTCCTTCCTTTTGGGAAGATGATGGTAAATTTTTGTTTCAGGTAGAGTATCAAGATTTGTTAGTCAAACGTAGATTGGATCATAAGAAATTTGAAGATATGAACCAATATTTGTCAAGGAAAACAGTGGGTGACAAATTAACTGTGGATTTTGAGATAATCAATACTTTCAGAACATTTTGTTCCCAGCTGCCACATATTTCATATGTAGATCATGTGGAATTGATAGTATTGGAAAAAGAAATGGTGAATCTGGAGCTGCCATTTGTGGACTAGTGGAAGACAATAGAGAAGTTTGGCAGAACAAATTACAAATTACATCAATAAAGAAGTTCGAGAAATTTTGAAGAGAAGTTTATTTTTAAAAATGTAATAGATTTCTGAGTAATTAGTTTGTTAGGAGTTAAGTGACAAGTGTAATAAGGAAACTATTTTTGCTTATTTTTAGCATGTAAGTAGTTATCAACTCAAGGAGCATTTTTTAATGTATTTAAGCAACATTTTGCAATGTATTAAGGGTTGGGACCAGTGAGAAATAATTTATTATTGTAGCAGAGCTTCAAAGATTAATAAAGGTTTCAGAGCCAAGCAGGTTTTCTTCCAGATATTATTGTCTTATTTATTTTACAGTATGTATTTTCTCTCCTTGATGTGAATGTGTTTCCTGTTTAACTTTCCATTATGTTATCTTTTCATGCTTGCATGAGTGTATATTGGGTTAGAATTCATATTCTTATGCTCTGATCCTTTACTTTCAAGCAGTCACAAACTTATTTCCACTAAAGTTAATATTGGATTCATCTTTAGATGCCCATATTAGTGGACTATCTCTTATTCTTCCTTACCACCAAAAAAATAAGTGTTTTGACTGTAAAAGAGTAACTACCATGCCTCTGTTAAGAACTCCATTGCAAAGCAATGTAATTGATTGTTTTTCATATTTGACTCCATGCCGAATGACCACCGATTTCGGCCATTGTGACTATCAAATTTTATTTATTTTGGTTTTGTGGTTACCTTGGGATTATTCTTTCATAACTGAGGGTAAATTCCGAGTGCTACATATTTGGCGTTGTTGTCAGGGAACGAGAGTTCAAATATTCCATGGGAAGAACGATAATATTTTTCAAGAAGACAAGATTTATGTGGGAAAACAGAGGTTCTTGCATCCAAAGTCGGTTGTGTTTTTTCTCGAGTGACTCCACATTAATTTTCAAGAAGGTATTCCAAAGACGACATCCTGGATTTCAAGACAGTGCATACAAGAGGTAACCCTAATTATGAAACTTTGTATAGCGTGGAAGATCCATAAATTTTTATTAGGAAAAGAAAAGGAAAGTACTTCTCAAATTGAAAGATCATTTTCTCAAACTCAAGAAGAATTTCTCAACTTTCTCAACTTTGATTTGGAAAAAAAGTTTGAACAATCTCTGTTAAGGTCTAAATCTAAAGCAGATTTGAAATAAGTTGAAATCAATCCAAATAGAATTCATTCATATCTTTTAGATTCACTTTGGAAAAATCTCCAGAACATTGTGAAAAAAGAAGAAAGAAACTTAAAAATACAAACTTCTCAACCCCAAATTCATAGTGTTGTTCAAAGTCCTCCTGTTGTTCAAAACCCTCCTAGAGCCATGGATGCTAGGTTTGCTCCACTTGCCTTGCATGATGTCTTACATGACCTGCCACATAATTATCATTATTTGATGGGGAAGGAAATTTCATAGCTAGACAGCATATGGATAGGTTTGATGATTTCATTGATTTAGAAGAGGTGGACTAAGATGATACCAAAATGAGATTGTTTGCACAAAATTTATCTAGAGAAGCTAAAAGGTGGTTTAAATATCTTCCTGCAAGATCCATTGCCACTTTTGAGGCATTTTGAACTATTTTTTCTGGATAGGTGGAAAGATAAAAAGAGTCCTCTACAGGTTTTATCCCAATACAACAATTTAAAGAAAGGAAATTTTGAGTCGGTGCATGAATTTTCTAGTAGATTTATGATGGTTTATAATTCAATACCAACTGATATTAAACCTCTTGTAGGAGCTTCTAACTTACACTATGTTGATGCATTTGACAATGATTTTTCCTTTTTATCGAGAGAGAGGAAATATGCTAATATCCCTGCCATGTTTAAAGATTATTTAGAGGTAGAAGCTAACCTAATGGCATATGGAAAAAATAAATAGAGAGTGGAGGTAGATAGGAGAAAAAATAGGGAAGAAAATTAACCCTTCACTTATTCCTCGACTAATGCAAAATTTGATATAATGACAAATACCATGGAGAGGTTAATGGATAGATTAGCATTGGATAATAGGCATCCAAACAAGGATAAACCTGAGCCACAAATTAGGAATCCAAATTTCAGAAGATCTCCTCCTTCTCCTCAAATTAGAAAAAGAGATCAAAGGAATCCAAGGAATGATGAGGATTAACAAATAAGACCACCATTTACAGAGAATTTTGTAGATGATGAAGAAGAGAATGATCCCCTTGATAATCATATTCACCATTTTGATGATCTAGATTCTTAAATTTATCTTACAGAAGAGGAACATAATATGTTTGCTAAGGAATATGATTGTAATCCCCTTGAGTTAGAAAAATAACAATACCAAAGAGGGTATCAGAATGGTATAAGTGATTTTCAGCAAATAAATAAATAAATTTGAGAAGTAGAGAGTTATAAATAAAAGAATGTCCATTCCAAATCAACCTTCTAGTAGTCAACAAAATGTAGAAAAACAAAAACAAAAACAAAAATAAAAGATTGTACAAAAGATTCCAGAGAATAAAAAAGAGGCATTAAAATAAAATAAAAAAGAAATTCCAATTGAAAGTGACATAACAAACTCTTCCTCCAGTTCATAGAATTATATTTCCAAGACAAATATTTCCATTCCTTTGAATGAATTATTGAAGAACAATGAATATAGAGAAAATATTACCAGAATGGTTAGAACTGATGGAGAATGCCATCCAGATACACTAGAGTTGACAGACGATGCCCCAACAATAGTTCTTGGTCCTAGGATTGAATATACTGATGAAGAAGATGTCCCACCTTTCTATGTTAGCCTTAATGTTCACAATGTGATATTTTATAATGCTATGATAGATTATTGTGCATCTCATAATCTCATGGCCAGAGTGGTGGATGAAATATTGAGATTAGAAGTCACACAACCCTATAAATATTTGTTTTCCTTTGATACCAGGAAAGTAAAATGTCTAGGACTTATGAAAGATTTGGTAGTTACTCTTGCACAGATTCCTGCCAAGAGTATTATCATGGATGTGGCAGTGGCTGATATTCCTCCAAATTTTGGTATGTTGTTACCAAGGTCTTGGGATTCAAATATCAAAGGAACATTGCAGATGGACATGTCCCATGAAATGATCCCTTTGTTTGGAGAACATAGAATATTATACAGGGAAAGCAATTTAGCATATGTGGCGAGCAGCCGAGATAAGCCAAATAATCATCCCATATATGTTGTTGATATTGATATGGGATCTTCTATATTTTTCAATGATCCTCATATTGAACAAGACTTGCCAGTAATAGATGAAAAAATAGAAGATCAATAATTTGCTAAGAAGCAAGAAGCAATGAAGCAGAAACATAATGATGAGGGGTTATGGACAATGTATTTTGATGGATCAATAAGCAAGGAGGGAGCTGGTGCTAGTATTTGGATTATTTCTCCAAATAGTGATTCTAAAGTATATTCTTTTAAATTGACATTTGAATGTACTAATAATGTAGCAGAGTATGAGACTTTGTTACTAGGATTGAATGCCTTGAAGAAATTAAAAGAAAAAATAATAGATGTCTTTGGAGACTATGAATTAATGGTGAATCAAGTGAATCGTAGTTATCAAACTAAACATCCAAGTATGCGAGTTTATAGAAATGAAGTTTGGGATATGCTGGTGTTGAGGCCTGGAAATTTGCAGGCAACAACATCAAGGGATTCTCCCTAGTCAACGTTCCCAACTAGTCCGTGACTGTTTTGTGTAGGGAATCCGTCCGGTTTGCAGTCCGGCTACCGTAGGTCAAGTAACAAAAGGGTTTACCGGTTGCGGCCTGATCCACCGTATGTTTTTTGTATTTTTTTGACTTAACGTATGATATGCACATGCCTAATTAACAATGCAGGGTGATAAAGATGCAAAGAGTAGTCACAATGTGATGCACGGGTTCTTACCTCTCGTCTTAGAACTCACAAGCATATAAATCATTTATGCACGAAAATAAATACTAACTAAGCTATCTCTAAAGAGGGGGTTATTAATTCATGAGTAATACATCATTGTCCATGTGTTATGGTAAATCACAGATAGTTTTTCTTACAACCAAACATATAAACATGAATAAAAGTATACATGATAAGGTAGCTCATCAACAATTAACTCCCATTACTCATAGTGGAAAAACATCATAAATGTACTGAAGAACATTCAGACAAGAACATAGGTTCAGGAAGTTAGAACGCTCTTACAGCTAATGAGACACAGTTGAAAATGAAATAGTTCACATTCAGCATTGCTCATTTAATCACATTGATACATTCCACATATCACTTTCTCCAACAGGCAAAATTTGCAGTCTCTGGTTTGTAAAACGAAATAGTTCCTCTTACAAGCAATAGTTTACAAGTTTTTTGAGAGGGAAAAATCCCCCGTAAGTTCTAACTTTTAGATATTTAAACTACAACAGCAGATCGTTTGGGCTGCCCCCCAAAACGTGTGACCTTTCGGTCCCTCCTGGCGTCTCATATCCTCATTTTATTATTATTATTATTTTGTACGCATTCATGATCTGAATATTAACGGACAGATCTTTCGGGTCTGTGCCTTTGTCGCTATTCATTTTGTCTTTTCCTTCGCTTGTCCTCCTTACGACCCTGCATGTTTTAGTTTGATCTTTGTATAAACTGTCAAGCTATGCATTCGCACCGTGGCCACCTCCACAGTCCCTTGAGTCCACCTGCGATTAATCAATGTGCATCATTCGTTGGGATTGCATTTTAAAATGAAACGTTAAAATCTATCAATCAAACGGCTGCTCAACAAGAAAGATCATGCGTTGCATTACTGCCAACACGGTGGGGTAGACTTATCCACAACCGCATAGGCGGGCTTTAACAGGCGATGGGCGATGTGAAACACTTAATCACGTCGGAGTCGGAAGAGTTAAAACCTAAGCTGCGGGTGGGAAAACTTCAAATCGGAAGTCGGAAAGACAACGACATCAGAATCCAAGTGCTTCGCACAGTCGCAATGGCGGAAAAGGAAGAGACTATAGACATGTGACATGCATCGACGGCGGAGCACTTTTCACTTCGGGTGCCTAGTTGATTTGGGAGCCACAACGGCGGAAGAAAAAAGGTTATAAACATGCGATTAGAAGGCTGATATGCATCGGCGGCAGAGCGCTTTACACATCGGGTGCTTAGCCAATTTGGGAGCCACAACAGCAGAAGCAAAAATGTTATAAACATGCGATTAGAAGGCCGATATGCATCGGCGGTGGAGCGCTTTACACATTGGGTGCTTAGCCGATTTGGGAGCCACAACGGCAGAAAGAAACAGACAACAACCTCCGGTCACATAAAATTGCTAAGTGTTTTTTAAAAAATTTAAAATTCGGCAACAATTGAAACTGTTTCACCTCCGAAACATCGCTTTTCAACACCTGATCCGATTCATCTTCAACTTAGCAAAAACCAACTCTAAAATCTGTGACCCACAACAATTCCAAACACGAGCAATTTCTGAAAACCAGGATGAAATGTAATCTTCAAGAAATTATCCAAAATTAAAGCATGCCCCAAAAATTCAAGGATCTAAACGATTAAAAACAGTGCTAAATCATAAGGGGGGAACCAAAATTTAAGAAATTTGGGGAAAAACAGCTGCAACTGCAACAATTGGCGACTACCTAGTGAACCTAGATCTCTGGACAATTTCTTCCTTAAGTAACAGACTGTTTAACAATCAAACCAACATGTTGAATTCTTCTAGATGTATGGATTTCCCAAATGGCAAATATATGTACTTTTAATCATTGAGGGTAGTCCAATTTAGGAAAATGGAAACCAAGATTTCAAAGTCAAGATAAATCTTTCGAGGCCAGGAATATGAGTTTCATTTTTTCCTCTGTCTTCGGGTAGCTTCCAGCTTGAGCACCACAGGATTGTAACATATGGTAAACAGAAATATTCATTTGTTCCTCATTCCCATGCCATTTTGCACCCTTTTTGTGCTTTTGGACTTTTTGTCCTTTTGAGTCCTCCTCATGCCTTTCTTTCTGAATTTTTCATTCAGGCTCCTCTATCCATAGTGTCCTTTTGTGTGAGAGATGTATGTGATTTTCAGCTCACGGACGGAGAAGAACTTTTGGCAATTTTATACTCGTATGATTTAGTACTTTGTTTTGATACATATTGCTTTCTTAGGAGTTTTGACTCTTCTTAGCCTTTTGGCTTTCAATTCTTGGCATGGGATCATTTATATATAATATGCTATTTACCTTGCTTCCTTTCCATGCGTCTTTTGTTGTCACCCCCTAGGACATTTTTTAAGTGTGAGATGGATGGAGCCTCGAAATAGTATTCCAGACCTTTTAATCTTGAGCTAATTTACAGGGATTAAGCAGGAATTCAATGCGGACATAGCCATTTAGGAAAACTGCTAAACTAGAAGAAATTCTATCAGATAAAACCATAATACACAGTCTTATAATCAAGGATTTTAATTAGTCTAGAATTCTAATGCTCTCCATGCAACCAAATATTGCTTCCTTTTATTGAAATCAAATAGAAAATTTAAACTAAAACAAAACTAAACTTCATGACTCAAAGACTAAAAAAAAACAGCCAAGCCAGATTATTTATATACAAGATAGAAGAAGACAAATGAAACTCAGGAAAAATAAGGCTTGAGAACCAAACCATTTACTGGTAAGTTCTCTTCCCACCCTTGCATATCTTGTAACTTATAAGTGGAAGGGCCAAGTTTCGCCGGAATCTGGAAAGGACCTACCCACAACTGCTGGAACTTCGTGTGTTTTCCTTTCTCATCATGGGGGTGATCCCACTTGAGAACCAAATCTCCCACCTGAAAGTCTTTTGTTACTTCCTTATGTTTGTCGAACCATCTCTTTATGACCTCTTGCTGCTGCTTAAAGCGCTCTCTGGCTTTAGATCGAGCCTCTTCTGCTTTCAGAAGATTATATATCCTTATTTGCAAAACTTCATCATCCGACCCTCTAGATTCTTGAGCTATTATGGAAGAGGGAAACATGATATTGGGAGGAAGAATGGCTTCTTTACCGTACACAAGGGTATACGAAGACACTCCTATCGAAGACTTGGGGGTGACTCTATCGGCCCAAAGGGCGTTTGGTAGCGCTGAGTGCCAACTCCTCTGGTTTTCTATCACAGTCTTCTTTAAAATTCTAATCAGATTTTTGTCAGTAGACTCAGCCAGCCCATTTCCTTGTGGATAGTAATTAGCAGAATAATGCAACTTTATTCCTTTCTCATTAGCAAAAGCAGTTAATTTAATCGATGAAAAGTAGGTAGCATTATCAAAAACTACAGAAACTGGAACTCCAAACCTGGTCATGATATGGTCCTGCAGGAAGCTGATGACCGTGTCCTCATTTATTTTGCGCAATGGGATGGCTTCGACCGAGCGAGTGAAGTAATCGGTAGCGGTCAAAATATACTTGTGTTGTAGGGAAGAGTTCGGCTTTATCTCCCCAATAATATCCAACCTCCATTGCTCGAACGGTTCCGTGATTATTACAGGTTTCAGTGGTGTGGCCGCTTTAGATTGTCTTCCACTACACCTTTGACAAATGTCACATTTCCTGACATGGGCGTGTGCATCTTTGAAAAGCGTGGGCAAATAGTAACTGGCTCTGAGAATTTTGTGAGTTGTAGTATCTCCTGAAAAATTCCCTCCAACAGGCCCGTCATGTAACTCTGTCATTACTTTCGTCGCATCTTCTTTCTCTAAGCATCTAAGAAGAACCCCGTCGTAATTTTTTTTGAATAATACTCCTTCAACAATTTTATAGGAGGATGATTTGAGACATAGCGCTCTTCTTTGATTAGAATTCCAATGTTCTAGAAACAACCCCGCCTGCAGGTAATGCAAGAGGTCTCTATACCAATATTCAGGAGCCGTAAACAAAGGACATACATCCATCAAATGTGATTCAGCCTCGTCTTCCCAGGCGTGTTCGTCATTGTTCCCATTTTCAGCCATTAGTCTGCAAAACCCCTGCCCTTTGACTATAGAAGCTGGCTTGAATTCGAGGTCATACTCTTGAAGAGCTGTTACCCAATTGCCCCTTCTTTCTCCTAATTCCTTCTGTACAAATAGGGACCTTACAGCTGGGTATGGGACGATCACCTTAGTGTGATTTTTTAATATGTAGGGCCTGAATTGTTTCACTGCTTTGAATACTGCATAAGCTTGTTTATCAATAGCTGGGTAATTTAATTCAGCCCCTTGTAGACCAATGCTCATGAAAGATATTGGGAATTCATCCCCCCCATCTTCTTTTTGAGTAAGCACAGCTGCTAACGAATCATCAGATGCAAAAGTATACAAAATGAAATCTTTATCGAAATCTGGACTTTTTAGGGAAGGTGCGTGTGCAACAACAGTTTTAATCTTGCTGAATGCATTCTTCTCAATCTCGTTCCATTTGAACTGTGTGCTTTGCTTCACCATTTGCTGTAGAGGTTTGACAATCTGGGCAAAATCTGGCACGAATCTTCGTACGAAGTTTATTGTTCCCATAAATGATTGCATCCCTTTTTTATTATGGGGCAAGGGAATCTGTTCAATTGCTTTGATCCTTTCCGGATCTATAGATATTCCTTTCTTTGAAACTATGTGCCCCAGCAACTTACCCTCTGTGACAACGAACACACACTTTTTGGGATTGAGTGAGATGCCATATTTCCGACAGCATTCAAAAATTTGCCTTAGATGGAACGCGTGTTCTCCTCTCCTCTTTGAGAATATCGTAATATCATCGAGGTATATCACAACACTAAGGCCAATCAAACCACGGAATTCTATGTCCATAGCCCTCTGGAACATGGCCCCAGCATTTATAAGCCCAAAGGGAATTCTTCTGTAAGCAAAATTTCCCCATCTGGTCCTGAACGTTGTCTTCAACCTGTCTTCTTCGGCTACTAATACTTGATTGTAGCCTGAGAAACCGTCTAATAGCGATAATAGTTCAGAGCCTGAGACCATTTGTAGTAGTTGTTCCATGGGTGGAACATGATAGTTATCCTTATCTGAAGCGCGGTTCAAATTCCTGAAATCCATGCACAACCTGATCTCTCCAGAATTTTTCCTCACTGGCACCAGATTTGAGACCCATTCAGAGTGTCTGACCTTAAAAATGATTCTAGCATCCAATAATTTCTTAAATTCACTCTAAATGAGTGGCTCCAATTTGGGGTGCATTTTCCTCAAAGGTTGCTGATAAGGTTTGACGCCAGCTTTGATTGGGATAACATGCTGGATGATGCTGGTGTCATATTTCTTTAAATATGCATAAGTCCAGGTGAACACATCTTTATATTGATTAAAAAGATTGATGAACTTATCTCTTTCTGCTGGTGAACAACATTTTCCAAGATTCACATATTTAGGATTTGTCTCAGTCCCTAGATTTATCAGCTCGTACTGTAGAGATGAGCTGTGAGTCTTCACGTTTGCTGGTCTTGTGAACTTTTCATTTAAATCGAACATTCTTTCTAAGGTTCTAACTCCTTTAGGGATGAAATTATCATACTTCAGCTCGGCCTGATGTTTTTCATCATCTATAATTACTCCTTTAAATACCTCGTCATTGGTTAAGCATTCTATAATCTGCTGATCATCGTCGAACACTCGTAAGTTGGTAATCATATCAGGGATCGAGGGCCTGAAAAGCAATTCAATGGAGCATTGATTATGAGTAGGCACAAGCCTAGAAGCTGATGTGGCTAAGAAGTCAGCCGCTGCATTTTTAAGTCTTGGAATTGATGCGTTAAAACATTTGAGTAGGTCCCATACCTCATTTTGATAAGCCTTTAAGTGAGGAGAAACACAATGTATTTGATTCCGGATCTGTTTAACAATTATTTCAGAATCTCCAAAAACTTTTAGATTACTTAACTTTAATTCGATTGCTTTCCTTAAACCCTGCACCAGCGCTTCATACTCAGCCGTGTTATTTGTACATTCAAACTCTAATCTACATGAAAGAAAATGTTTATTATTCTTGGGGTCGATCAGGACACAGCCGGCCCCTGACCCTTCTAACGTCTTAGAGCCATCAAAAAACAATGTCCAGAAATCACTAACTATTGCATGAGAATCTAATCCTACCGCTAAGTCTACTATTTTACAGTCGATTTCATCAGCCTGTTAGAATCGAAGGAGATCAGGCTGGGTGTCTGACGTGTTGCTGGCTTCTTCTGCTTGCTAATTTCCTGGTTCCAACTCAATAAAATAATTTCCCAACACAGAATCCATTGGTTCGTTCTTCTCCTCAAGTCGAGTAACGTTGTATTTCATGTGCGACTCCCTCAAAATCTTAATTTGGTTCGGACTTCCTTTATATGGCAGCCACAGATGTGACCAATTAGAGGCAAAATATCCGTTTAGTTTCACTGACCAATCTCTGCTAAGGACAAGCCCATAAGCGTTTGGTATATCAGCTACCACGATATCAATGACTTGGCACACTTTATCATTTGACGACAGGCATACTAGGACATCCTCCATCTCACCAATTACCTTTACATCTTCCCTGTCCAATTGAACAACCCTCCACATGGATGGCTTAGGCTGCCCATTTATCTTTTTAAAGAATGATATTGGCATGACGTTAACCGATGCCCTTGAGTCTACCAGGAAATTATGTACGTTGTGATTAAAAATTTCAAAAGTGAGGAGAAAAGGTGGATGTTTGCTCTTAGACTTACCTCCAATGCTGGTATCTCTGATTTCTTCTTCCTCTTTATGCTGATTGTCAATGGACAGCCTCTCATTCGATGCTTCAAGCGCTTTCAACAGTCTTTCCTTTTGCTGCGACACTTTACACATTTCAAATAGTGAAACATTCACCTTTACCTTCTTTATATCTTCCACGATGTCATAATCCATCTGCGGTTCAATGGGGTGCAGTTTATTAGCATTCATTTTTTCTTCATTGGGATTGGCCAGCGTATCATTCTGCCTAGGATCTTGGCTGGTAATGGTGAATTCGGGAATTTTATCAGCTGCAGAATTATTTTGGAATTTCTTAACATTTTTCTGCAGCCTTTTGATCTTCGGGAGTATGAGACTGTCTTCTTTAATCGACCCTTGGCTCCTTGTTGTTACGTTGGTTTCCATGACGTCCTTATGGCCCCGATTCTTTTCCTCTTCAGCATCAAATGACGAAACAGAATTCCACAGAATCATGGTTTCCTCTTCTTGTTCCTTCATTGAAGTAGTACTCTCCCTTCTTTCTTCATCTCCATATTCTGTTAATTTAGAATCCAACAGTTGATTCATAACCAACGTCATCGAGTTTATCCATTGAGGACAATTCTTTTTCGAGTGTGGTTGTTGATGGAAAGTGCAAAAATTTTCCATGCCTACCTTTGTTAAATTCATAGCGGCAGAATTGTGTGGAGGAGGTTGGGATTGATTGTTATCCTCCCTCTTCTTATAATAGGGCTTGTAGAACTTTTGAGCTTCCTTTTCTTTTTCTAAGTCTATGATTTTGTTGGAAAGTGTTTGCATCATTTTTGTCATACTCTCGAAATCTGGTGATTGTTATTCCTTAGGCTTAGCGAACAACAATGCTTTCCTTCCCACACTTTTCTCTCCTGATCGTTCTGGATAATATTCAATACTTTCTCTTTCAGCCTCTACCTTTTCTACCTCCTCATACGTCTCTGCCAATGTGGGCTTGGCCTTTATTTTGGAAAACATGGCCAGCTCGGGTCCTAAAGCCGAATTATAATATTCATTCAGGACTTTATCTGAAAGTTTGTCAGCTTCAGAAAAATTCTTGAGGTATGCTGCAAATCTTTGAGTAAAGCTGTGCACCTTCTCATTTCTCTCTTTATTCAAGGCGCATAGTCCTTTCATGAGGGCTGCATGAGTCTTTTGAGTCGCATACTTACTTCTGAATATTCTCTCGAAGGTATCCCAATCAGGGATAGAGTTTGCAGGAAACCCAAAATACCATGATGCTGCAGCTCCTTTAAGGGTGTGCGGGAAAAGTCTGCAAACTACATCCTCATGCTCCCCTACCCTTAACCCGTCTATGGCCAAGTAAAAGCTTTGCAGGTGGTCATCTACTAGTATCTTCTCACTTGGGTCGAATTTGGGCAGCATCTTTTCAAAGGATTAAGGTAAATCATGTAACGGAGGTGTTAGGTTTAAAGGTGATCTGGCTCTCCAGGCAGGTGGCGGATTCGGTGGGTTGGGTGGTTGATTGGTGTTTACGCCTGCCATGAGTCTGGGTGGTGAGTGAGGAGGTGACCAAATAGGAGTGTGAGTAGGAGAACTGTGTGGAGTATCTAGGCCTTCTTGATTCAAAGGCAGTACAACCTCCGGTAGGGCTATTTCTACAAGCTCTTCCCAATCCTCAACCAGCACTGAGTCTTCCAATATAGGACGGTCCTTCCTTTTATATTCTCTTCTGGGAAATTCAGGGATGATCGACAATCCTCCAATATTCTTCACATATGCCCTGGTGTGTCTTCTCAGATTATTAACAACCTCGTTGTCAACAAAAAACAAAAGTTCTCTACTCTTTTCTTCCGGAATTGGATTGTGAAGCCCACTTCTTTCAAAACTCTTACCGGTGGAATAATCTCGGGAAAACGGGTTTCCTCGGCCAACCATACACTGGCGTCCCTCCTTCTAGCACCAGTAACTGTTGAGGCTTGGAAATTCGCAGGCAACAACAGCAAGGGATTCTCCCCAGTCAACGTTCCCAACTAGCCCGTGACTGTTTGGTGTAGGGAATCCGTTCAGTTTGCGGTCCAGCTACCGTAGGTCAATTAACAAAAGGTTTTACCGGTTGCGGCCCAGTCCACCGTATGTTTTTTGTATTTTTTTGAATTAACGTATGATATGCACGTGCCTAATTAACAATGCAGGGTGATAAAGATGCAAAGAGTAGTCACAATGTGATGCGCAGGTTCTTACCTCTCGTCTTAGAACTCACAAGCATCTAAATCATATATGCACGAAAATAAATACTAACTAAGCTATCTCTAAAGAGCAGGTTATTAATTCATGAGTAATGCATCAGTTTCCATGTGTTATGGCAAATCACAGATAGCTATTCTTACAACCAAACATATAAACATGAATAAAAGTATACATGATAAGGTAGCTCATCAACAATTAACTCCCATTACTCATAGTGGAAAAACATCATAAATGTACTGAAGAACATTCAGGCAAGAACATAGGTTCAGGAAGTTAGCCTACGCTCTTACAGCTAATGAGACACAGTTGAAAATGAAATAGTTCACATTCAGCATTGTTCATTTAATCACATTGATACATTCCACATAGCACTTTCTCCAACAGGCAAAATTTGCAGTCTCTGGTTTGTAAAACGAAATAGTTCCTCTTACAAGCAATAGTTCACAATTTTTTTGAGAGGGGAAAATCCCCCGTAAGTTCTAACTTTCAGATATTTAAACTACAACAGAAAATCGTTTGCATTGCCCCCCCAAATGTGTGACCTTTCGGTCCCTCCTGGAATTTCATATCCGCATTTTATTATTTTTTTTGTACGCATTCATGATCTGATTATTAACGGACAGATCTTTTGGGTCTATGCCTTTGTCGCTATTCATTTTGTCTTTTCCTTCGCTTGTCCTCCTTGCGACCCTGCATGTTTCAGTTTGATCTTTGTCGAAACTGTCAAGCTATGCCTTCGCGCCATGGTCACCTCCACAGTCCCTTGAGTCCACCTGCGATTAATCAATGTGCATCATTCATTGGTATTGCATTTTAAAACAAAACGTTAAAATCTATCAATCAAATGGCTGCTCAACAAGAAAGATCATGCGTTGCATTACTGCTAACACGGTGGGGTAGACTTATCCACAATCGCATAAGCGGGCTTTAATAGGCGATGGGCGCTGCGAAACACTTAATCACGTCGGAGTTGGAAGAGTTAAAACCTAAGTTGCGGGCGGGAAAACTTCAAATCGGAAGTCGAAAAGACAACGACATCGGAAGCCAAGTGCTTTGCCGCACAGCCGCAATGGCGGAAAAGGAAGAGACTACGGACATGCTACATGCATCGGTGGCGGAGCACTTTTCAATTCGGGTGGCTAGTTGATTTGGGAGCCGCAACGGCGGAAGAAAAAATGTTATAAACATGCAATTAGAAGGTCGATATGCATCGTCGATGGAGCTCTTTACACATCGGGTGCTTAGCCGATTTGGGAGCCGCAACGATGGAAGCAAAAAGGTTATAAACATGCGATTAGAAGGCCGATATGCATCGGCTGCGGAGCGCTTTATGCATCGGGTGCTTAGCTGATTTGGGAGCCGCAACAGCGGAAAGAAACAGACAACAACCTTCGGTCACATAAAATTTCTAGTTGTTTTTTAAAAACTTTAAAATTCGGCAACGATTGAAACTGTTTCACCTCCGAAACAACGCTTTTCAACACCTGATCCGATTCATCTTCAACTTAGCAAAAACAAACTCTAAAATATGCGACCCACAATAATTCCAAACACGAGCAATTTTTGAAAACCAGGACGAAATGTTATCTTCAAGAAATTATCCAAAATTAAAGCATGACCCAAAAATTCAAGGATCCAAACGATTAAAAACAGTGCTAAATCATAAGGGGGGGACCAAAATTTAAGAAATTTGGGGAAAAAAAGCTGCAGCTGCAATAGCTGGGAATTTTTTTCACTAAACATAGAGTAATGGAAATTCCCAGAATACAAAATTAAATAGATGATTCTATTGCCACTACTGCTGGGAATTTTAAGGTTTTTATCCATTCCAACAAAAAATATGAGTTTGAAGTTGTAAATAGACCTTCTATCCCTGACAATTCTAAATATTGGCAAGTATTTGAAGATGACATACAAATAAAAATATTTTTAGAAACGTCAGATGAGTTTGTAAATACAAATATTGATGTAGAAAATTAGAATTCAGAAAATATCCAAGATGATGAATAGTTTGTAGATGAAGACATTGAGCAGGGAAAATTGAAAAATATGATTGGGGGTAAGGATATTATCCAGTTTAAAGGTAATTATATTCCCAAAGGCCTTATACCTCTAGAAAAATGGTTTGAACAGAATGATGTAGCCAAGGATGCTAAAGTACAGCCTAACGAAAATGATATTCATGATCAAAATATTGGAACTGAGGATTCCCCGAAAATAGTGAAGCTTTCAAAAACCTTCCCGCAGAAGAAAAGAAGAATTACATTGATTTGATGAAAATTTACACTGATATTTTTTTCTTGGAGCTACAAATATCGAAAAGAGTATGGCACATCCATTATACACCATACTATTCCCATTAAGCCCGGAGAAAAGACTTTTAGACACAATCTTAGAAGAATAAACGCAATGTTGTTGCCTTTAATTGAGAAAGATGTAAGGAAGTTATTCAATGTAAAAATTATTGTAACACTCATATTTTCAAGGTGGGTGGATAATCTGGTTCTTGTCAGAAAAAAATGGGGAAATTAGATTGCATGTAGACTTCAGAAACCTTAACAAAGTTTAATTAAAAGATCATTACCCTTTGCCTAAAATGGATCATATACTACATAAAGGTGTTGGTGCTGAGAGGATTTCTACAATGGATGGATTTTCGAGGTGAAATCAAATAAATGTTCTTTCTGAATATCAAGAGAAAACAATATTCACCACGCCAAGGGGAACCTTTCTGTATGCCAAAATTATATTTGGGTTGATGAATGCAAAAGAAAATTTCCAGAGGGAAATGGACATAGATTTTGCTGAAGAAAAAGATAAATTTGTTGTAATGTATATGGATGATATTACAGTCTACTCTAAATCTGATAGGGATCATTTAAAACATTTGGAAAAGGTAATTCTGAAATGCAGAAGGTATGGTATCTCCCTAAATCCTAGAAAATCTAACTTTGCTATGAAAGAAGGGAAGTTGTTGGGTCATATTATTTCAAAGGATGGGATCAAAATTGATCCAGATAGGGTAAACACTATTTTGGAGGTATAAGTACCAATAAATAAGAGGGAGATTCAGTCATTCATAGGGCATGCAAAATTTTTGAAGAGGTTTATTCCAAGTTTTACAGAGATTTTAAGGAATGTAACAAATATGATGAGAACGGACTTTGAAATCAAATGGACCATTGAAGCCAAGAAGTCTTTTAATGACATCAAGAAAGCAATAATAGAAGCCCCTGTTCTCATCATCCCATATATTTCTAAAGAGTTTATTGTTTCCTCTTTTTCTTCTGAGCACATAATAGCTGGAGTATTGCTACAAAAGAATCAACAAAATGTAGAGCAACCCATTGCTTTCTTTGGCAAGATATTGAGAGGTGGAGACTTAAAATATGACATTATGGAAAAGCATGCCTATGCATTGGTTAAGTATTTGAAATATTTCAAGGTGTATATTTTACATTCTCATATCCTTTCTTGTGTGCCCAACAATGCGGTGAAAAACATTCTTACTCAGTCTGATCTAGAGGTAAAAAAAGAAAAACGAATAGTTGTATTTCTGGAGTATGATTTAGAAATTAAACCTACAAAGTTGGTGAAAGGACAAGGATTAGCTAAGTTGATGACTGATTCAAACTGTGAATCTTTGCAATTTATTTTTTTTATATAATGATTCAAATCAGTTGGATTTAGGATTACATGTGATCAAAGACTTCACTTTATTTCCTTGGTATAGTGACATTGTGTATGTTTTGCAGAATTTACAAGCACCTCCAGGATTAAGTAAAACCAGAGCCAAGTCAAGAAAGTTAAAGGAAACAATTTTTTGCATTATGAACCAATATTTATATTGGAAGGACCCATGAGGTATCTTGTTGAATTTATTATTGGAGAATGAATCCCAAAAGACTATGAGGGAATTTCAACAAGGAGTGTGTGGAGGGAATCACTCTTGGAAAGTGATTGCAAATCAAATTTTGATGGTTGGTTTCTATTGGCATACCATTTTTTTTTATGTTTATAAAGAGATCTCAACTTGTCATCAGTGTTAGATATTTGATGGGAAGAGGAAATTAATGCCATTACCACTTAATCCTATTTTAGTAGAAGCACCTTTTCAACAGTGGAGGTTAGATTTCAGTGGAGAAATTAACCCAAATTCCTTTGGTCAACATAAATGGATCTCGACTGCAACTAATTACTTTACCAAATGGATTGAATAAATACCTACTAGGAGGGATACTAATGCTGTTACTATGGATTTTCTGGAAAACAATATTTTGTCGAGGTTTGGATGTCCCAAGAGACTCATAACTGATAATGCACAATATTTCAATTCTAATAAAATGATCAATTTTTGTCACAAATATCATATCAGCTTAAATAATTCTACTGCATATTATCCTCAAGGGAGTGGGCTTGCAGAATCCTAAAATAAAAGTTTAGTAAGGATAATCAAGAAGTTGTTGGAGGAGAACAAGAGAGCCTGGCACACAAAATTGAAGTATGTTTTTTGGCAGATAGAATACGTTCTAAAAGAGCTATTGTTATTTCACCTTTTCAATTGGTATACGGAGAAGAGGTGATATTCCAGTGTCTTTCGGTTTTCATATAATGAAGCTACTACAGGAAAAAGTAGGAAGAGCCAAATCATATGTAGAGAAGGATAAATTATATCATTGAATTGAATGAGGTAAGAGAAATAGATTATGATAAAGTGCATGTACACCAGAAAAAAATGAAGAAAACCTTTGATAGGAGGGTTAGAGAAGAACAATTTCAAGTTGATGATTTGGTTCTAAAGTGGGATGCAAGGAAGGAAGACAAACTTGGGAAGTTTGATAATTTATGGAAAGGGCCATATATCATTGCTGATTTTAGAGGAGATAATTATTTTATTCTACAACATCAAAATGGCGTTCAACTTAAAGGAGGCCTTGTTAATGGAATATTTCTGAAACATTACTTGTCTTAAGGATGGAGGTATTTTGTATACTAGCTGTATATATTTGTTTTAATTGAGAAATGAGTACAGATGACAAATGAAAGGATTTGAAGCTTGGAGAGAAGGCCATAAGATATGAAAATTTGTCATTTTCTTTTATTTATGTGTGAAAAAATAAAAGAAAAATTAGAGTTGTTATTTTTTATATTTTGTACAGAGAATAAGATTGGCATTGGTCTATGGGTTCTTTGGTACCTTACAGGGAGGATAGCATCCCCAGTTGGAGCCAGCTGTTAGCACTATTTTGGTTAACAATTGAGATGAGAAGGATTGAGGTGAAATAAGGGTATGGCATGTGAAAGTTTTGATAATATGACCAAAGGGTGCTTAAAAAATGCTAAATCGGAGAACAAGGTATTTATATCCTCATAAAAAACCATAGGCCAAGGTTTGGAAAGGGATACAAAATAAAAATAGTGCTTGTAATATAGACTAAAAATTTTGACGGTCTAGATCTTCAGGCGGGAAGATCTACGACGGGTAGTGGATCCACTGATTGAAGTTGCATGAAAAAATAATATTCGGTGATCAACCGAAAGGATTATAGGCCACTCAGATCCACGACGAAGGATTAAAGGAGATGAGATCGATGATGCTGATAGAATCTGTTGTGGGAAGATGCGCAGAAGAAGATGAATCAGGGATGGGAAGAAAGTTTAAAGCATGGATTAAATCAATGATGGAGATTAACAATGGATACGATCAATGGTGGAGATGGGGTCCACTCGGAAAACACGCACGAAAAATGATAAGTTGGAGATCATCGAAACTATTAAAAAACATTTTTGATCAACGATTACGATCATAGGTGGATGAGATCAATGACTGTTAGGTGATCCTCCTAGAGAAGTTACACACTATTTTAAAAATAAAAGGGGTAACGAAAAGTAAAGGTGTAGATAAAATGGCGGAGGAAATCAACGATGGGTGATGAAGGTCTAGTATATATACGACGAGAAGATCGTTCGCTAAGGGAAAGTGCAAGGAG
Organism: Pseudotsuga menziesii; assembly: GCA_001517045.1. Lineage (NCBI taxonomy): Eukaryota > Viridiplantae > Streptophyta > Pinopsida > Pinales > Pinaceae > Pseudotsuga > Pseudotsuga menziesii. The sequence goes on along the minus strand of LPNX010344778.1, from coordinate 583,435 downwards.
GATAGACAAATGCTTATGCAATAGAATAAGGGAGGGATAAGGTTAACATGTGATCAAGATCGACAGTTAAAAAGAGAAGTGGATTGAATGTACAAGAAAAAATGGATCCTCCCTTGTGACATGCATGGGGATTATCAAATATTTCTACTAATGGAAAATAAAATCATTTCCCTAGATCCCAAAACCACTATTTCTTCAAGAATATTATAAAAGGAAAAGGAACGCGTTCAAGGACTATTTTCCTTTTGTGCATTGGGAGAAGGAAGCATTTTCTGTGTGGAAAATTCTAATTCAGACAACTATCTTTTTGGTGGACAGTTTTCTAGTTAGGCCACATTTTCTCCCTCCTACTAGTATCTGAAATGGATAGTGCAGGTGAAGTTAAGACTCATGCCCTGGAGTTTTAGAAAAATAGACGAGGTTTTCAAAGATAGAGATGGCAACGTTTTTTATACTATTTTATATTTTGGCCCTATTCACCAACTGAAAACCAAAATGGAGGATTTTAAGGACCAGGGCACTAACCTACACAACCATTTCTATTCCCATTTGTATTATTTATGTCCAGACCAAACCCTAAATTTCCCAAACTTTGTTGACTGGTGTGCATCAAATTACTCTTCCTCTGAGAGAGTAATCATGGACTCTGCTAAAACGGAGATCCTATGCCCTATAAATCCCCTTTTCGTCCAAGATTCACTCACAATCCTGCCTTAATTTACCTTGAGCCAAGAATATTTCAATGAAGAAGACCTAATTCAATCCTTCGGACATGCAACCATTGAGGAAAAACAACCCTTCTTCTCCAAATGTTTTATATCTGATGTGTCCCTTACCAACCAACCCTTTCGTCCCTTAGATGTTAACATGTTCAATGAAGAAACAAAGTTGATTATTTCAATGATAATTCAATTCTTAGGTCTAGATACATACAGGTTTGTCCCTAAGTTGTTAATGAGTCTCTTATTCAAAATCAACATGAGTCAGTCCGAGTCTCAGTCACCCCTACCCCCTTGTATTAAGTTTGATATATTCTTAGCTAAAAAATTCCATTCGTAGCTAGTGAATTTCCACAATACTAGACACTTCAGATTCCAATCATACTTGATCAAAATGTTCTTATTTTTCGATGAAGAAAACCTACAGCTCCCAGAAATGGTGCTTACAGCATAAATTAGTAGTGACTTTTTCAAATACTTAAACCTATTGATGGAAGAGGTTTACAAAGAATTATTTTAGAAAAAATTTCCTAGATTGTTACCACAGATGCAAGAGGCTCTACAATTTTCTCCAGACAAAAGAATAGGGGATTGGTTTCTATTAGAAGAGCACGCTATCATCAGGATGTATGACTTTACTCATGAGCCATATATTTTTCCAGCATTCCTTACTCCTTGAGTGTTTTCTTTGGATCTTGTAAGACAAAAGTTAATAGTAGAAAATGAACATTTTATCAGTTTCAAAAAGGCTTTAAAAATTAAGTTTCCATGGGTGGTTGGCCCATTTATCATAGAAAGTAAAGTTACACTCCCTATAGTTGAAAGTCTGCTACATGAGATGGATGAGAAATATTTTGCTCTTAATTATGATCCACAACATCTTATCTCACAAATAAGGAAAATGAACAATAACAAGGCTTTTGAGCACCAGGTAGTAGAAGGATTGGCTTAAAGAGTCAATTGGCTGGATTATCCATCACCAATGAAGGATGCAGAAGTTTCACAGGAAAATCCATTGGCTGTGATAAAAGCAACATAAGTAGTCACTCCCATTGCAAGCAATTCAAAAGTAACAGGTAAAAGAACCTACTTAGATGCCATGGAGACAAAAGAACAAGAAATATTAGAAACAACTAAAAGACAAAAAACTGGGTTTGAAGGACAATTGGTGGAAGTAACTAAGCCTGGAGTCAATAAAAAACAGAGAAAGGTCAAAGGACTAGCTTTTGAAGTACAAGAATATGAATTCTCAGAGGTGCCTAAAACATCAAGTGATAAATTTAAATCCAGAGCTGAATTATATGACAAGTACAAGGATGATAGGGAGATTTCTTTAAAAGGAATCTACAAAATTATACTCAAAATTTAGGAATATATCCAATAAAGAGGTCTCACTAGTAACTGTCCAAGATCATAATAAGAATACTTTTAATTTAGTAGTTTCCACTAAGAATAGAATATCATAAATGAGGTTGAACCTGAAGAATATCCTAGTGCCTGACATGATTCACTTGCACAAGCAGTATGGGGAAGTGATTTATAGTGATTTGATGAAATCCACCTTGCAAGTATCAAAATTGCAATCTACATAGACCAAAATAGAAAATCAGTTGAGGCAAGAGAAGGTGGAGAATAAAGTGCACCAGAAGTAGATAAATAAGCTTCAAGGAGATTTGATGGCGATAGACAATGTAGAAAATAAAAGAGAGGTCACAGAGAAAATACCGACATTTAAAGAAAATACAATTCAATTGTTAAAAAAGAAGTTGAAAATCCCTACAATGCGGTTAATTCAAGGTTCTGAATTAACACAATTAGAAAAAGAAAAAGAGTTGCTAGCCAAAGAGATGAGTGACAATAAGGAAAGGCTATTGAACCTTGCTGAGGAAAAGAAGGAATGGGAAAAAGAGAAAGGTATTTTAAATGAAAAAAATGATGTTCTAAATGAAAGACAATTGGTTTTAGAAAAAGAGAAAGAATATAAGAGTAAAGAAGATGAAGTGCAAATAATCCAGCCTATTGCAAAAACAATTACACAATCCATTGTATAGGCTATGTCCTATGTAAGTATGAGGGACTCGGAAATTGTTGGGTTGAAAATTCAAAATAAAAATTTAGCTAATGCAGTTTTGAAGAAAGAAGAGGAAAGAAAAACATTGGAGAACAAATATAAATAGTTGCTAGATAAAAATGAGAAACTAGTAAAGCAATTATTTGGACAATTTCCAATGCAGGGAGCCAGACAGCTCATCTAGGACACGATCATTGCTGAAGCTGTTAAAGTCATACCTTATTTGAATTATATTATGGAAAAAGAGATGGTAATAAATGCTCCTAGACAAAGTTGTATTGTAGTAAATGAAGCTTTGAATAAAAAACTTGTGGATACAACCAAGAATACAATTAATTTCCTAAATACTTTGTTAGAGGAATATTTGAGGACAATGGGAATTAAGGACATAATTACAGTGATCACCCGAGCCAGGAAAATAGTGGGAAAGCATCAACACATAGAAATTGTGTAGGAAAAGATTTAGATAATGCAACATTGGGTGAATATTTTCAAAAGCTCATTTGTGTCCCTTTTTCAGAAAGGTTTTCTTTCGTTTTGGGAAGAAGATGGTAAAATATTGTCTCAGGTAGAATATCAGGCGTTGTTGGTCAAATGTATATTTGATCATAAGAAATTTGAAGATATGAACCAATCTCTGTCAGGGAAAACTGTGGTTGAAAAATTAGCAGTGGATTTTGAGATAATCAATACTTTCAGAACAATTTGTTCCCAGCTGCCACATATTTCATATGTAGATCATGTGGAATTGAGAGTATTGGAAAAAGAAATGGCGAATATGGAGCTTCCATCTGTGCACCAGTGGAAGACAATAGAGAAGTTTGGCAGAACAAAGTAAAAATTACATTAATAAAGAAGTTCAAGAAATTTTGAAGACAATATTATTTTGAAAAATGCAATAGATTTCTGATTAGTTGGTTTGTTAGGAGTTAAGTGACAAGTGTAATAAGGCATTTATTTTTGCCTATTTTTAGCTTACAAGTAGGTATCATCTCAAGGAGCATTTTTTAATGTATTTAAGAAACATTTTGTAATGTATTGAGGGTTGAAACCCGTGAGAAAAAAATGATTATTGTGGCAGATATTCAAATATTAATAAATATTTTAGAGCCAAGCAATTTTTCTACCAGAGATTATTGTGTTATTTATTTTACATTCTGTATTTTCTCTCCTTTATGTGAATGTGTTTCCGATTTACCTTTCCATTATGTTATCTTTTCATGCTTGAATGAGTGTATATTGGGTTAGAATTCATAACCTTATGCTCCGATCCTTTACTCTCAAGCATTCACAAACGTATTTCCACTAAAGTTAATATTGGATTCATATTTAGATTCCCATATTAATGGGCTGACTCTTATTCTTCCTTATCACCATACAAACCAACATTTTAACTGTAAAAGAGTAACTACCTTGCCTCTATTAAGAGCTCCATTGCAAAGCACTGCCATTGATTGTTTTTCATATTTGACTCATGCCCAATGACCACCTGTCTCAACCATTGTGACTATTAAATTTTATTTATTTTCAAAATATTTGGCCTCTATGTTATCTATTAAGAGATCCCTCTCTGGAAGGAAAGAAGCCAACTTTACTCTTAAAGGTTGGTTTTGTGGTTACCTTGGGATCATCCTTTCACAACCGAGGGTAAATTCTAAGTGCTAACACTTATCATAAGATGAAGGGCTTGATCCATTAGTGGAATCCTTAGATTTAGATTAATCACTACAAGAGAATTCTGGAGTGTATGATCTGCCTCTAGAAACTCTTCTTGAACTATAGGACCTCTTGTGAGAGTGCCTCCTTGAGCTAATCCCACTCTTTTCTTAAGTTTCTAAGTGATTTCTAGAGTTAATTTTCTCTGAATATCTATTAAAATTTGAAGCATATATGCATTTAGTTGATTATGTTCTTCTTGAGACTAATTAGCCTTTTATTGTCTACTCTACAACTTTGAAATTCAACCCTTAGGCTCCTCATGGTTTCTGCAATGTATTGCGGAGTCACTTGGTATCTCCTATTGTTAGATTCTATCTCTACATTCTCAATCTGTATGTTCTCTCCCATTGCATCTGCCTCAAGTTCATAAGGATCATGTGCATCATCGATGATGATGACCCTCTTGGCACAACCAAGACAAAAGATTTCCAACTGGACTACACTGAATGATGAGATTTTAAGTGACTCTGATATAATTTTAAATATGAAAAAGTGTTCAGATAAATACAATTGTTAGATTTATTACATCCTCATAGAATGCAAATCATTTTTATATATTTGGAAAATTTCCATATTGATTTTTTTTCTCAAAATATGGCTATCAACATTTTTCCTGTAGGTGCATTTAACCTTAGAGGCGAAATTCATACACCCGCAGAAGATCATCTATGGAGAACCATAAATGATTCTCTAATAGTTCTGATAATACCCATGACTAGGGTTACTAAGAAATTTCATTTCTCTGATCTAATGCTCCATTTATATTTTATAAATTTATGGAATTTACTACTTATGTGTGTTTCCCACTTCCTCCATACTTATAAATTTTACAATCTTGTAGAATCCACCCTTATTCCAAAACATGTCAAATTTTATGATGCTCCAATGGCCACGGTTGAATCCCCAAATACAACTTTGTTGAATTAAAAGAAAATGAATGGGGGGTCAAGGAGGCTTTCCCCCTTGCAGCCTCCTTGCACTGCTACAGGGCGGGTCAAGGGAAACAAAATTGTTTTATTTGTTGTAAATCCTTCAATTTCATGAAATTTGGTGCATGAGTTCACTGCCATTTTCTTCCAGTGAGGCATGGGTACTGATGTGGCCTAACTCATACCTTTTGAGGTGTCAGACAAGTCTGACTTGTCATCCTGTGATGGCCATGTCACCTACCAATGATTACCGAGGCACAATACCACTTGACCTTAAGCAAGAACGTGTCGACGATTTCCCTTTTACCATAAGAAGTATTGTTCCCTCGTGCAAGTGGTTTTAAAAAGTTGATCGAGGATGTGTTGTCGATTATATAGCAACACATTTCTTGGGAGGTTTTGGTCCCGACGCATGCTCAACACATTTTATTCGGGATGCACTTCACCGATGTGTTATGAGTTCTGACTATTTATCTTACCTTTTATCCAATGGTCATATCTCTTCCCACAACTATTACCCTATGTGCATGTTTCTCGTGCACTATGCACCACAACCGTTGATCTCCCTCATCATCCAATGACCAGATCCTCATCCACCCACTACTAACAACCATAATCAATCACTTGTGTGTGGGTCCGATGTTGCTGATCCACATAACGAATATGGCTCCTCCATGTCACTCATCGATGTGGCATGGGCAGGACCCACTTAAAATTACCAATATTTTAAAGTTTCAAAATTATATGAAATTTCAATTCAAGAGAAAAGGGACTAATTCAAGATTGCGTCTTGCCCCTTCTCCATCTCTTGATAGGAACCTGACTTCCGTAGTAGCATTCCCACTGTAGATCCACAATTTCATGAATTTACCTGTAATTGTACATTTATAGCCCATACAACTCTGATATTGCAACTAGATGCTCTAATACCACTCTAACACATCCCCATCCCTCAATCCAATCGATAGGAGGGTACATGAACTTATTTGGGCTCTCCAAATTTCACCCATCACCATGATTATGAATTTGTGACTTCCATAATGCATGTGCAGATGTATGAATACAACACACGACGTAATAACTAAATCCACACAAGCACACAACTTGCAATTTCAATCAAAATAATTACATGCATATAAATAAAAATCATTGCACATCACAAACAAAATAATACTTATCTTTAGCAAAGAATATCCAAACATTTGGCTGTGTAAGAGCGATTTTCCACCCAACCATAGGCACCATGTCCAACATCTACTCTTTCTTTGTTAGGAACCCGTGTCAACCCTTCTCTTTACTTTGTTAGTATATTGTTGTCAGACGAGTATTCTTTGTAATTCCTCCCATGAGTATATTGTATTATCCCACATTCATGGGGAGTAACAGTTGTTTATATTATACTTAGTATATAAGTACATGTTGAGGAAAATGAAGTCATCCACGAGTTATTTGTATTGAGCTTGCTCAAAGGAGGTTGCCACCTCGAAGTAGTCTGCAATCAATAAAATTCCTTCTATGTTATGCTATTTATTTTATATCACGAATTTCCATTATTTATTGTAGGATGTTTCTCACATATGGTATCAGATCCCTTTTCTTGGCACAAGTGGGAACCTTTTTCTTCTTTTTGGAAAAAAAAGGGCAAAATTGGGCGGCGAATTTGATATCAATTTTTGAAACTTTTTATGCAGTTAAAGAAGAAACAAGTTGTATATCTGAATTACTTTTGCAAAAATACGCAACTTAAAAAAAAATCTCATTTGGATTTCAAAATGTGGAGACATCGCTGATTTAAAATCAGCTATTTTTCAGAATTCTGGTGACGACCGCAAAAATTGCAGAGCAGATATCTTTTGACAGGGTGCCCAGATTTTTGTTCCGATTGTGAAGGTAGATGCATAGTGGTTGTTCCGGTTCCAACAACATAATAGCGATTCAGAGCAATACTGATCGGGTTACGCTCATTTTAAATTTTTTGTCTCAAAACCTATCTCTATTTATGCGTTTTTGGGTTCATTGGGTGAAATTTCTGCCAATTTTTTTTCTATTCACAGTGGCTGTTTGGTGCTTTGATTATTGCAGTAGTTCTTGTTCCTTGCATATGCATTTTTCATTTTAATTCCAAGTTTGAATTAGGGAATAACCCTATCTGCTTCATTGTGGGAGGCACCTGTGCATAACCCTAAAAATCATTGTGAGGAGTACCACAGGAACCCTGATGTTGCTTGCCATTGAGAGGACCTACCGAAGAAAAAAGGAAACAACCATAACCTGATTGACTAGTTCCCACCCATGAGGTAAACCAAGAGATGTTATTTATTGCAAAGCAATTATTAGTCTTACCTGGACCATGGAGTGAGGGGTACTACCCCAATTCACAAGCCGTTAGACAACATTGGTGGCTGAGTGAGTCCCATGAAACTTTAGGAATCTGAACATACGTGGGGTCCATATCTATTTTGAGTTGAAAAAAAGTAGATTGAATATGTCCAGAGCCGTCACAGATCAATTCCACCAAAAAAAGACTATAAATTTCTGTTTTTTTGCAATATCTTCTTTGGTTTAGCTCTATTTCCCCTTGAAAATTCACTAGAACCCTTGCAATTCCATTCTGCATATTTCCTTCCTTGAGGACCCTATCCCAAATTCCACTTTCTAAAGCCAGAAATCCCCATTTTATGCTTCCTTGTCTCTCAGAAAGCATCCAAAACCTAGTCAAACCCCAATTACCCATCAAATTTTTTCCCAACTCCAATTTTTCCTTTTCTAAAAAAAAATATGTTTTTGTTTTTCTACCCTTCCTAAACAAAAAATCTCGATTATGGTTGTCACCCACGCCGAAGAAAAAAAACAAATGAAAGATGAACTTTCCACCCTCAAGACCAAACTTCAAGATGTGGATGAAAAAATTCTCAGTCTCCATCTACAACATTTAGCCATGAACAATAGACGACAACCAAAGTCTTTTGCAGACATTGGGTTTTCTTCTTCCAACAATTTTCATGGGCCAAAGCTTGATTTTCCTTGCTTCAATGGTGATGATTCAACTGGAAGGATATACAGGACATAACAATATTTCAGTTTGCATAACACTTTTGATGTCAATAAAGTCCCACTTGCACCCTTTCATTTGGAACATGAAACTCTTCAATGGTTCCATTGGTACATCAAGGTTCATGAAGAGCCAAAATGGACATATTTTTTCCAACTGCTTTTGCAACGATTTGGCCCTAGTGCTTTTGATGACTTCATAGGAGCACTCACTAAACTTTTCCAAACTGGCACTGTGAGAGAGTATCAAACAAAAATTGAGAAACTAACCAATGACATAGAAGGATTATCTGATGCATTCTACTGGATTTATTTTATCAGTGGTCTAAAGGATGCAATCTAATTTGATGTTAAATTATTATGTCCCAACACAATGATGGAAACCCTAGGGATGGATAAGTTGTCAGAGAACACGATCATAGCTCAACAACACTCTAAATCCACTTTTGATCCATTCATAAATATGGTTTCCGAAAGACCTCCAATCACGTGGCCAACTCCTAAAACCAATATTATCAATCATTTGTCTAAATCCAAGATACAAGCACATAGAGAAAAAGGGATTTGTTATAATTGTGATGAGAAATTCACCCAAGGAGATAAATGTGTTGAGCAAAGACTCTCTCTCTTTGATGCGGATTCTTCGCTTGCACTTGAAATTTGTGAAGATGCTCAGGATCTAGTAGATGATTAGGCCGACATTCAATAGCTTCCTATTGACCCTCCTTCTCAGGACAACCACCCAGAGATATCTCTCCATGCATTAGTCGGAGTCACAACCCCACAAACCATGCGGGGAAATGGTTTCTTTAAAAATATCCCTCTTACAATACTCATTGATTCTAGTAGCACTCATAACTTCTTTGACCCTTAGATCATCAAACATGCTGATTGCTTTTTCCATCCTTACTCCAACTTTGAATTCATGATTTCCAATGGGGACACCTTACCTTGCAAGGGGAAGTGTCACAATGTGTGTATCTCTATTGGATATTATAACTTTCACTCCAACATGTTTTCCTTTCCCTTAGGTGAATGTGATGCGGTTTTGGGTGATCAATGGTTATGCACACTTGGACCCATATTATGGGATTTTCCTAAACTTTGGATGCAATTTTCAATCAATGGGAAAAAACACACATTGAAGGGATTACAACTAGGGTCTCTCAGGATCATCAGTTAACATCGCATATAGAAGCTCCTTAAGAAGAATTCACATGGTGTCATTGCTCAACTCCATTCCATTCAGATGCAACCATTAGCAGTATCCACTACTCCCTTGGATCTACAACAAATTTTGGGTAAGGACCGTTCTTGTGGAAGATGCTCTTTCCCACACATTTGATGACCATGTTTCTCTTTCAACTATTTATATGCCTATTCAAAATTGGTTGCAATATGTCATCAACGCTATGTCAATGACTATTCATTATCTGAAATCATCCAATGGTTGGCCAATAACCCTTATGCTATACCACATTACTCTTGGGATAGTGCTCCTTTGAGATACAAAGGTCATCTAATTCTTCCCTAGAGTAGATCTTCAACATGTTTTCTTCTATGAACTCCATGCTTCTCCATCGGCAGGGCACTCTGGGTTCCTCAAAACGTATTTGTAGACACGACGTAACTTATTTTGGAAGGGAATGAAAAGGAAAATCCAATATATAGTGGTTGAATGTGATACATTCCAATGCCACAAGGGTGAAACGACACTCCTTTCGGGATTGCTCGAACCCTTTCCCATCCCTACACGGATTTGTACAGATATTTTGATGGATTTCATTGAAGGGATCCCTAGATATGGAGGGAAGACAATGATCTTGGTTGTGGTTGATCGCCTCTCCAAATATAGTCATTTTTGTTCCCTCAACCATCCATATACCGACTCATCAGTCGCATAAATTTTCATGGACCAGATATTCCATCTTCATGGATTCCCTTCTTCCATTGTCTCAGATCGCAATGCAACTTTCATAAGTCATTTTTGGACAGAATTATTTTGCCACACTGACATTGAACTGAAGATGAGTTCAGGGTATAACCCACAAACAAATGGTTAGACTGAAGTTATCCACAAATTTTTGGAAACTTATATTCATTTCTTCACCTATGAACAACAACATCAGTGGGAAAAGTGGCTCCTTATTGCTGAATGGTGGTACAATACTTCCTACCATAGTGCATCTAAAATGACACCATACAAATCATTTTATGGTTAGGCAACGCTAGTGCTCCCTCCATTCACCCCCAACAGTTCACAAGTTCAGGAAGTTGACACAGTTCTCCGAAACCGAGATCATATTCTTCACATTTTGCAAGACAATATTCACATGGAAAGAAACCAAATGAAACAACAAATAGATCAACACCGTTTTGAGTGCACTTTTCAAGTCGATGATATGGTTTTTCTTTGGCTACATTTCTTACAAGAAATACTCCCTACAACTCAAATGGAACCATAAGATGGGTCCAAAGTTTTATGGGCCATATAAGGTTCTTAAGAAGATTGGGTTCGTTGCTTATAAATTGGAACTTTCTCCATCTTCTCCTGTTCACCCAATATTTCATGTCTCTTGTGTTAAGAAAGTTATTGGCACCAACATCACAGCGCAAATTGTTTTACCAGAACTAGATAATGAAGGACCCGTCATTTTGGAGCTGGAGGCCATTCTCAATAGGCACAGACATCAGCCTCATTCTTGATCCATCACAGAGGTATTAATTCAATGGCACGACATTTAACTAGAGAATGCTACATGGGAACCACTGCTTCAGATTCAACAACATTTTCCACATCTAAATCTTTGAGGACAAAGATTTTCTAAGAGGGAGGGGATGTTAGGAACTCGTGTGAACCCTTCTCTTTACTTTGTTAGTATATTGTTGTTGGATGCATACGCTTTGTAAGTCGTCCCGTGAGTATATTGTATTATCCCACATTCATGGGGAGTAATAGTTGTTTAGATTAGACATAGTATATAAGTACATGTTGAGGCCAATGAAGGCATCCACAATTTATTTGTATTGATATTTCCCCCTCGAAGTGGTATGCGATCAATACAATTCCTTTTGTGTTCTGCTATTTCCATTATATCCTGCATTTTCATTATTTATTGCAAGAGGTTTCTCACATTATTATCTTAGAGGACACCTCCAAGCTAGGATATGAGACCACCAAGGCAAAGGAAAATGCGTACAATCTTCTCTCACTAATCCCACAACCCATTATGCTCTTTATGCTTAGCCAAAACTCATACAAATATCTACAGAGATATCACTCAACCATCATAACCATGGCACTCCTTCCAACTACCCCAAATAACACAAGGAAGGCATTCCCCTTCACTCATCCAAAATTCCATCAGGGAATCCAAACCTTATAATGCTTACCAGTTTGTGTAACAAGAGTCCAATCGGTTGTATGCTATTGGAGAACTTCCTGTATCCTAAATTATGGATACTCAAGCATCCAAAAGAAGAAGAACTCAAAGGTTAACATTCCATAGCTTTCCCAACCTCTAAGCTCACATACAACCATCAATTTTCGCTTCCAAATTCAGCTCTGTCTCTAAATTTGAATTTCTGGGTTCATTAAAGTCTGGTAGTGTACATGAACAATAGTGGGAAACTCTAGGTAGTGTAGGGATTTGCATGAGAGAATGAGAAAAAGGGGGGCTGAATCCAAGGAATATGATATGATGGTGAAAATACAACTAACACAACATATGACCATAGACGAAAAGGGAAACTAACAGCTGACATAGCTGTCACAACCCCCATGCTTCAATAACTACTTGAACTAACTTTTCCCACCAACCTCACACATGCAATCAATGACTGGGTTTACTAGTCAAAAGCAATTAATTGGCTCATTTAAATCACATGGTGGATATTGGATGAGTTCTATGGTCGACACTTGTAAAAATAGGATTTAGTTTCCCCACAAGCCCCCTTTCCTCTTACCCTCTGGTGGAATCATAGCCCCTCTAGTGCTCTTTACACAACCATCTTGGACCATTTTATTAATTTCAACATCATATTTACATACATTTCGAAATTGGTATGATAATCCAACTATAAGGTACAAATAAAAGATATAGATCATACATACCTAGACATTCACTACTCGGGTCTTGGCCTTGAGATCCACACTGGGAATTCATACTAGCATATTTACATCATTTACACAATTTTGATTAATTACATTCCAAGTGAAAATTGGGGGTACTACAATGCACTAATTGCAAGTAATGGAAGCCATTCTCAGAGAGGGACTTTGGAATCGATCTTTCAGTGCCCTAGGGATTGAGACAAGAATCATATTCCCTATATTTCCAAAAATACCTATCTCTTTTTTTATCAGTTTAATTGTCTTTTATTTTACATGCATTTCTATATTGAAAAAACCCCCAAAACATAACAGTAATGAAAAAACCCTAAATATCTAAGAAAAATCATAACTGGAAAAATATCCATGAGTTTGAAATTATGATCCACCAACTAATTTCTTAAGTTTTCTCAAGAGTAAAATTTGCAAAAAGAGGAATTTATGCAATATGTTTCTCAAGTATGCAAATATTTTATCTCAAGCTACTATCCACATTTGACAATAGTTGTAAAACATCCCCTTAGTATAGCTATTCATATGTTTGCATGCATGCTAGAGAGCACACATTCCTTCCTTCATTTTTTAGAGCTTCGTTGGATCGCCATTGAAATCATTGTCTACAATATGGCCATTTTTTGCAACATCTAGAATCTGAGGTAACCTTGGAATTTTGAGTCTGTTTAAGAATTAGACACTATGGGTTGGGTAATTATAATCAAGCAATCAACTCTGCTTGAAACAATTTTCATCTTTTAATTCCTTTTTGGGGTTGTGAAATGCACTATATTTAGACAAGGGATTATAGAACTCCATTTTTTTAACTTTCACATAAGTGATAAATACATAAATACAAACCCTTGAATTATTTGTATTTAGAGAAATATATAACCATTCACAAACAATCAACCTATAAAACAAGGATCCAATTCTCCAGCAAACAACTTTTGCAATTCGCTTTTAGCATGGCCTAACTATTTAACAATAGGCAGTCGTGTTTCCAAGAGAAGGTATGCCACTTCAAATACGTAAATATTATTTAAATTTTATTCATTAAATTCAAATTAAAATAGAGACAAATAAAATACTAAGAGAATATGATAACTATTCTATATTTTTTTTTACATGTGATTTACCTTCTCATTATGTATTATTGAAATATAATTACATCAATAAAAGCCTTACCATTGATATTAATTAGTGGACATTAATTTGAATTGAAGATGTAATTGAACACAAAAAGTAATTTGATAATGCATATACAAGTGTGGATGAGGTTTCTATGGAATCAACAAGCTCATTGGATAAGAAATTAATGCAAGAAAAATTCCACAAGCTCAAGGGTCAGTAGTCAACGAGTTATAAGAAAATACGTATACGATATATACATGTTGGTAAATGAAACATAGAAATAACATTGGAATCAATTGACATTTGAAGGAAGCTTCAATATGATATTCAATGGAAATTCTTTGATGGAATTCTACTAACCATGTAATTTGTGTAATTTTAGAATTCCACAAATTCAATTTGAATTTTAAATCAATTGAACTATCTTAATTAGTGGTATCCAATTGTTTGTATTGAAATTACAACATAAATATGTATTGTGATCATTTTTGAGAGCTACTTGACCAAGTGAGGAGGTTATGCCCCTATTTCTCATAGCCAAGGCTATGTATTGCAATTCTAATTCCTTGTGCACTTAGATTGATTTTATTGAACTTGTTATGATAAGCTAGCACTTTTGTAATATTTTGTCGATACTTGACTCTTAAAAGAGCTGTGAATTTTCTAATAATTCTTTATTGCATTATTATGTCATTTTCCCTTTTAGTTAACCACCATGTGTCTTTTCTTTTCTTATGAAACCAATGGATATGCACCTTAGTTTTACACATCATTCATTTACCAATTGGAATAGTTAGTTTTTGTATAATTGATCTAAGGCTATAAACTAATCACTTAGGTTGACATGAATTTCTTTCCAGATGTGGATTCACAATCTGGGATCAATGTTCCCTATGCCATGGCTCCTCAACTAGGACCTTCAACTTTTCAACTAAGTGTAACATATAAAGTATCGAAGGTTTAGCCTCATTTTAAGTAAGTATACATTTCCAAGTGAGAAAGCGTCTTTTAATATCAATCCTTTCATCTTTTGAAACTTGGTACACCTTCTTAAAAAGGAATGTTATTCCTCTTTATCGCATTCAAGAAATCCATAGTGTCAGACAATGTATTTCTATTCTAAACGAGAGAATAAGGTAATAACAAAATAGACCTTTTTGATCTCTGAGTTAAATACAACTCATCAATATATTTTCCTTTGTCCATTTATATTAGCCCTAAAAGTTCACATGTGCAGGATTTGTGTCTACTTATTTTTCTATTACTATATTAGGTATGGGCACATGTTTCAAATTCCACAAAACATCTGATGCAATTTTCAAAAGAACATCAACTAACATTTGGATCAACTGATGAATTCCTTGAAGCACTATTTACTTCCTGGGAATTTTCTAGAAATGGAGAACTACACAAGGGGCCTTCTATAACCTTTGTTTCAAGAGTGTCCACTTTTGGTTCAATGTTAAATGTTCTTCCTCTCTATATATGAACATATTGGGTGCATTATTCTAAATCCACATCATACTGGGATGATTACATATTTCCTTTGGGAGTTTTTGATGAAGGCTTGTGTAGTCAATTTACTTAGCATGAACATCCTTCTCAATTCCATCTCTTGATACTTTCGCTTTTTTTAAATCTCAAGTGGCATACAATCTATTCTAATCCCTTTCTTCCCTCTTGGTCAAAATTACAAACATTTTCTTTTTCAATAGAGACTTGCCTTGTGACATTAACCACGAGGTTTATATCTGAAACAAGAACTTGATAAGTAAATTTCTACCATTCCTCCATTGTTGGCAATGCCCTCAGTCGAAATTGGGTCTCTCATGGAAAAAGAGGCTTGAAAATTTGACCCTAATCTAACTTTTTCTTATCATTTGTGGTATATCTTGCTTCTATCTCCATTTTCCTAGAGATCTTGTTAATATTTCGTTTGCCTCAAACTCATAGGACAAGGGTAGTTTCCTTGCCTCTAATTCATAGTGACAAAAACTTGCCATAGAAAGCGAATCTAAGCGAATATTTCTTCTTCAACTAGGAAATACACAACATTAATGTTTTCCTTGAATGTTCCTATTTTCATCTCATGTTCCCCGAAATATACTACACTATGTAGATCGATATATCTGTCAATATGACTTCTATTTTCTTTAAGTTCTTGGATCTTCCCAATTATCATGTGGATGGGGGTATAATTATTCATTGGATTTTCAACAAGGCCAAGCATATTTTCACCCTTGAGCATCCCCCTTTTTCTTGTGGTGCCTCAAAATTTTCACCTTCTTTTTCATTTGTAAAATCATGAACCTTCCATAAGTTAGAAGTGAGCACCTCTTTCTCCAAGTTCATCCACCAAATTCTTTGTTAAAACAATCCCGCCACCTGCCCTTATGTACTACATACTTTCTAACAAAGGATTTAAAATATCTTAAAATTCCAAACCACTCTTTGGGTCTTGTATAGATGGCAGTTCTATGAAGGTTCTAGTTATTTTTTTACAACTTTGAACATCTATTCCATGCATATGCATAGATTCTTGATGTAATTTCTTTTGCTGATGGATCAAATTGACCAGAATTGTAAGTGTGTGCATCTTCCATTATATTTGTTGCACTTGGATAACATGATGCATTCTTCCTTACCTCATCAATTCACACACTTGCAAGACCGAGTGTTAAATCTATTTTTTCTATCTTTCTATCAGGATAACTTTTATCATCTAAAGCCCATGAAGTTGAAAATATAATCAGACTTGTATACCAAATAGATATTGAACACTCCTACAAGCTACTCTACAGAAAACCTGAAGAAATTAGAGTAGATGTAGGCCTTGCATGGTGAGCACCTTGTTGGTGATTACTCAATGATCCAACAATAGGGCTTATCTATCATAATGCTTGCCCAAAAATTAAAGGACTTCTTGCTTGGTAAATTTATGAAGAGTCTTCTTCTATATGTTGTACAAGGTTACAATTTTGATATCAATTCCCCATGCCATACTCTAAGGCTTTTCTCTTAACATTCATTGTATTACTGCCAGAAGTAGCAAATGGATTTACACGATATTTATATTGCGGGAAAAAATTTGCTTCTGCAACTCTAACTTTACTAATAGGATGTATAAATCCCGAGAGTGGAGTTCATGAGGAATTTGGCGCAAACCCTCTTCAGTCTTTCTCAACAATCCAAATGAATGCATTTCTTTGTGAGAGTTTAATATGGTAAATGTGATATAAAGAACCTGGTCTCTTATAGGTGGTTTTTGGTGGGAAATAAAGCCTTAATATAAGGGGTTTAAAAACACATCTAAGTATGTATTAAATATGCTTATGTAAATATTTAAAGTCGATGGCCATGGAGAATACAATATCAAATAAATTCCACTTAGTGCAATGCATGCCAGCTGATATTCCACCTCGTAAAGTACCTTCATTAGGATTCTACCTCCCTATGGAACTTGGTGATGAAAAGTTGTACACCCTTGTCTAAGAGAAGAAATCCATGATGCAATAGTTAGTGGTGACAATGTATCCGATGTGTATATGTGGATCCTCATTATTAAAGTGTTGATACAATATAGACAATTTTCTATGAATTTGGTTATCAAAATCTTGTAAGGTGACCACAAGGAAAGGTTTTGTAAATCTTTGGAAATGCTTAAATATATGTATTGGGTACAATTTAATGAGATACTTTACAAAATTTTCCAATATTGAGTTGTTAAGAGAATAATTGAAGTTATTAAATACGAAATTCTAAAAGTATAGTTGAAAACATCTATTGGAATATGGGAAATTGACATGAAAACACAAGAAATGCTTGTTTGATACTCCATCCCTAAACTTGTGTATAGATAGTTGAGATAAAATATAAAATATATAAAATTGATGTCTATTAATATCTAAGCATTTGAAAGTGTTAATTAAATACTTACAGAAATTAGGTTTTTTGCATAAATCCTGCAGTGATATGATAATGTGAACCACTGTACTGTCAAAGGATGTATATTCCAAGCTCAAACTAAATGCAATCAGTTTCATAATCAATAGTTTTGCACACACACATGTAATAGACCTCTTTTGCATAAAACTTGCAGTACCATGGTAATTTGGATCAATTACTCTAGAGAAGGTTGTATTTTCAAGCTATGCTGCCACTGCTATGCTGTGGTAGTATGCATGTTGCAAGCTACGAATAACCAACTGCATGACCAACAATTTTTAAATCATGCATGTAGCACATCTCAACTCTATATTCCTTACCATGAATCAATGATGAGGGAGCGGCAATTGCATGCCTATTACATTATCTATAGTAGATAAGATAAGATAATCTTATTAATTTCCAACAAATGACCACGAGAGTAGGCCAATGAGATAAAATAATACGTCCAGTGTAGAAGTGGGAGTGTTAAAGAAACTCTTAGACCAATACTGAAAGCAGTGAAAGATCAAATACTAAATGTTTAGCTAAAGCTAAATATCTAGCTAAGAGAATAAAATGCCATTGATTTCAAAGAGATTGAAGTACAAGGTATAGGGAGAGCGTTAGAGGGTGCACACTATAATCCTAGCATTAGTTGCATAAATATTTCTGCATGTGCGCATTAATAACATATATATCAATGGGATGAAAGAGTACATCCAATGCATAATTTCTAGTGTGAAAGCGACTCCCAAAGCAATACTAAAAGCAACGAAAGATAAAATACTGAGTGTCTAGCTAAATATCTAGCTAAGAGAAGAATATGTCCTTGTTTTCAAAGAGATTTAAAGTGCAGGGTATAAGAAGAGCGTTAGAGGATGCACAACACATTCCTAGCATTAGTTCCAAAAATATTTTTGCATTTGAGCATTAATAACATATAGCTTGTCATAAAAAATATTTTACATATCATAGTCTTCTCCTTGGTAACTTTCTCACAATCGTGTTGCACACTTTAATCAAGGAGCATGACTTCCTTGTCCATACAATCATTTTCTTCAAACAAGGACTTACACAATTCCTGGCTCCCACACACATTAACTAGAAATCATATAGAGATCCACTCTTCAAAATCTAAGATTATTTGTGTAATTTATACAAATCATGTGTTTTCAACATCGAAAGCAATCTCTTATCCATCAATGCTTCACCTTCCTAACTCCCAACATAGTAAAATAGGTTTTAAGCAAGGAGGGAATCCAATAAATTTCTACTTCATACCTTTTTGGCATAAAAAAGTGTTTCATCAATATTAAGCATTCCACTTTGAAAAGATTATTTCCTCTTCCTACTATCCAAATAAACATATTTCTATAACAAGACCCCAACTACACAAATCCTACAAATTATTGCATCCTTCACTTGAGAGCGTGCACTTTATTTAGGCTATACATTGATCTAGGAGGATATGAAGATGCTCCAATTATAAGAAATAACAACACGGTCGTGAAGATATCGGTGAGATCTTTCCAATGGTGCGAATAACACCTCAAACAAACTCTAGATGCAAAAGATACCACATTCTGAATTTTTATGCAAACATGCAAATTGGAAAAAACTGAGGTGCCACGTGGCAAGTTGTACATCTAGTACATATTTGAAGGTGATGTGGAAAATATGGTTGTTGAGTTGGCCCAATCATATGCTATAGGTGACATAGGTCTGTTCACTGATTCCATAGGTGTACCAATAGGCATTTTCCACGTGGCAGTACCAATCGAACAAATATAGTCTACCAAAAAGTTTCTGAGGCCACAAGAATTAACTCCATGACCTCTTAAATACCAACACAACACCTTTACCATTATATTCCATTGTTTTTTAACTATATGGTGAAGGTTTTATTTAATGGGTTTTTTCTGGGTATATGGCATAAAAAACCAGGGTTTATGGGTTTTGAACCTGTGCCGACCCAAGCTGCAACCGATTTCCCTCGGCAATCAGCCTACACTATGTCGCTTGTTATAAAGAGAAGTCGATATTCAAGGTTATTTCCTATTTTGTATGTGTAGAAAAAAGGGTTGGGGGCCAATCCCCAACCCTTGGATGATGAAGATTCATGTGGTGGCCAACTTAAAAAATGGTGGAGGTTCCAAGTTTATCCCATGGTTATGATATATGTTGAAGTGGTTAAGCCATAAATAGTGGTGTTGAGGTATTAACCATTGTATGGATTGTATTGGTTGGCGGTTAAACAAAACTCTAACGGTTAAACAAAACTCCAACGCACAACCCACAAATAGTTTCCAAAGCTCAGAGTCGGGTGGCACCATTTGGATGGTCAAGGTGTCACCATTTGAATTGGCGATGGAGTTCCATATGCCATTTAGGTATTCCAACAATTGGGATGGAAACAATATAGTTAAAAACATATTCCACAATTGCAAGGTAGGGGGTTAGGAGATTCAGACAAGTCATTTGCAATGAGAGCCATTTGATTGGAGGATCAAAAGCCGAGGACATGGATACCTCCAAAGCGATTGCTATGGCATAGGTATAAAACTTTGGTTTAAACTTTTGATGCATTTGTTATGGGTATTTTATGTTATAGTTTTGTTTTTAAATCAAACTATTGTGGTATGCCCTTATCTTGTGAAGTGCTTTATTACATGGGATTCATATTATAGTTTTTATGTTTTAAAACTATTAAAAAACCATTGTATTGCAATGATGCCATATGCACTTTGTATAGTGGTTTTATAATGACCATATTTTCCACCATTAGTGCATCTTATTTGCATTGTAAACTTGAAGATTGATGTTGCCATGGGCTTGTAGCCACTTCTTGTGAGAGGCATGATTTTTCTTAAAACATATCTTGGGAAACTTTATAAACTTATGTTTGAGCTTCATATGCTTTGAAGGGGGCATCCATTTGTGGGAATTCCACATGCTTGGAGGATTTCTTGTAGGGAGATAGTTTGGGAGTTGTCTATGCTGTGAGGATAACTCCATTGAAGATCCAGCTGAATATCATAGTGCCTTGATGCACATTTTATCTATGCATCCTAATTTACTTGTAGAGAGAGAGATGGAGGATGTTGTGGTTTTATACCATGGCGAAGGTGGTCATTCTTATGGCTGATTTTCACCGTCTTTACAAGCCAAAGTTATTGGTACAATCCGATTTGGGTTTTGAGCAGCGAATTTTCTTTAACATCAACAATCATGCCCTTTGTGTTGTGTTGAGAGAAACTCTTCGATATTTCCCGTTGTGGGATTCCTTCAACCACTATCAATGTGGGAATTAAAACCTTATGTAAAGGAGTGTATCATTTGAATAAGAGAATAAAATCAGTACAACAATTGAACGATCCTAGAGACGTAGCGAGGGGGTCTAGTGAACTTCGTTGCCAAATGAGTATTTCTTGTCTCATGTTTCTTTGTGCATGTTATTTCCCACAATTGTGTTCATTATGTTTATTATATGATGATGAATGGGACTAATGATATATTCATAAAGTTAAACATGTACATATGATTCAATCCTTTTCATGGCGATCAAGTTCAATAAAAATGATCCTCTAACTAATCCTTTTGTTAAGTGAGCCTTTAATCAGTTTCTAGCTAGTTTCAAGGTCACCCCATATCAGATCATACATCCACAAAAAGCAAGGACAAAATCCCCTTAACAATACTAAATGATTAAACTCCATTAGTCGAATCTAAAAGAATGCAAAATTCCATAAATGGAAAGTGGATCTTGTAAATAACGTTGGGATTTTCTATTTTTAGATTTTTTTGGTTTACCTTTTATTTTCATCCAATTTTTCTCTTTTTGGAAAAGCTTTATTTTGAAAGTATATATAAATACCCTGTTTTGAAAAACTATGTACTCTTATATATAATTGTAATGTGTCAATTGGGACTAGCTTG
Organism: Pseudotsuga menziesii; assembly: GCA_001517045.1. Taxonomy (NCBI): domain Eukaryota; kingdom Viridiplantae; phylum Streptophyta; class Pinopsida; order Pinales; family Pinaceae; genus Pseudotsuga; species Pseudotsuga menziesii. The sequence continues at coordinate 561,844 of LPNX010344778.1, read as the reverse complement.
AGTGGTTGGGAGGAAGATTGTTATCCTCCCCACCCGTCTTCGAAATTTCGCTAGTAACATCTTGGTATCTTCATGAGACAATTCTTGATATGGCCTTTAGCCCTTAAAACCCCAATTTATCTTGCACACCATCCTTGAAATTGGGGTAAGTACTTGATACACAAGAACCACCATTGGTGTTTATAAATTCAACCTAACATACAAAACATCTTCAGGAAATCATGTAGAGTTTGTGGAATGATGTAAATGGAAACTTATATATAAACTCAAGGATTAATTTAAGGAAAGGATACTTATTTGTATCATTCTATCCATTATAGTGTCATTCTATCCATTATAACCTATAGAAAAGATCATGGCAGGGCTCGAGATATTGCATTTCATGTAAGGATAATGTTGAAAGCATCCATTTGTTCCTATTGTACCAATTTGTTAGGGAGGCATGGATGGTAATGGGGAGAATCAATATGGAAAAGGAATATGGTAAGGTGATTCAATAGAGGAATCTCTTAATAACTAGTTGGGGGACAATGCCACAAGAAAATAGCACCATTGTTTACTGATATTTGTATTGTGAGATCCATTTGGCTAGTGAAGAATCCCTACCCAATCCAAGAGAAGATATTTTCTCCAGATACCTTTTTATTACAAGATACAAGGATGTTATAAATCCTTCATAAATATTTTGAAACATAAAAAACAGAAGGTGCTAGGTGAGGTTGATATAGAAAATCCCCATGGCTTCTTTGACAGAGCAATACACAACACAATTAAACATGATTTTGACTTCAATGTTGGGACATGTTTGGATGATGCAATATAATTTGATCCTATTGATTCACTTCTATTTCTTTTTGTACATATGCATAGGATTAAGTAGAGGCATGGATTTTATTTACCTAACTAAGGGCTTGTTGTAGTGAAGACGCATTAGTGCTTGCATCCAAAATTTGATGTTCCTAGCTTTTTCTTTCATAATGCAATTAAATGTAGTTTTCTAGTCTGGTCACCTTTCATATTTAACAATGAACAAGTTCTAATCTCCATAATGGATCCAACTACATTATCATTATTGGTTGACACGTTAGATCAAGTTTTTGTGTGTTTCCATCATACAACAATTTCATGGATATTGAACTATTGATGATTTATAAATACATACAATCTGCTCTAAAACTATTAGCACAATGTAAATGATTGATAACAAATTCAATATAGGAAAACTTCATTGGGTAACAATGTACACTACTGATGTCAAATCAATGTCATAGTAAAGAGACATATAATATCAAGACACAAATGGTAAGTCCAGATTCAATGTTTAAAACTTTCTCTAAGCCATGCCATTTTGCGATGTCAAATTTGGGATGGCTTGGAATAGGCATTTTGGTCAAAATCACTAACCCCCAATTTATCCTCGAGACAAAACTCCCTTTTTGTTTATGAAGATAACCATAATAAATGGAACAAGTCAAATATATCTAAGCGAAATAACCTTTGTTGAAACTCGACAACAATTATACTGAATCTGAGTTTTTTTACCAAGTGTTTGTATATTTACAAATTTTCCAAAGAAAGGAAAACCTATAGGTTAAAGAAGCACATGTTAAATATAATAAATTCCAAAATATATTAATTAACTATAGAATATTTGAAATTTAAACTTGGAACAAAGCAACAAATTAGCAAGGGATTTTGTTGTATTGCAATGCAAAATCAAAGCATACGTTTTCAAATATGAAATGCATGTGATTATAACTAACTTCTCAAAGAGCTCTATTATATGGTACAAACAATTTAGAAGTTCACACTTACGCATATGGAATGTTTTCCTTCTTGCCTAGCTTCTTGCCTAACTTATTTCTTGAACTTCTTTGTTTTAACATTCAAACAATCTGGCAATGGCTATAAATCCATCATAGTGGCTGCAACCTAGCAAAGTGAAAAATAGTTACCGAAAAAAAAAATCCAAACACACACACACACACACATATAATTTTTCCGTTTCTTCATTGGCACTCTATATCATTAATAACAAATCATGAGTGTTTATTAATCTCAACTTAGCAATGGCCATGGTGTTTCTTTATATTCTCGTAGGTTCATTTCATCCATGGAATATTCAAATAAGAAGAGGAAAAATACATCCCATAAAAAAAATGTGGTGAATATGTTCGTGCCTTTGCCTTGCTTATTTCCAATGACAAGAATAGATTGCAATGTTTAGAATATCATGGTTTTAGAAATTCCATGTTCTTTGCTTATTTTCTTTTCCTCGGGATCTACTTCCCTTGACTTGCATGTAGTCTTTCACTACTCATTTTCTAATAGGATCTTAACCAAAATTTTGTAGGTGTTCTTTCCAAACACAATAACGTAGAGTCTTTCCTATATAAAAGGGCAGGGACAAGAAAAAAAGAACAAGGCAAAAAATGCAAGAAATATATGCTGTTATGCAAACAAGTCCCATAAATAGCATAAACATATTAGAAATATACAACAAGAGAGTAATCCATGCCTTAATAATGAATAAAAGATATGAATAACAATCCTCTTAAAGGGAGGAACCTACTTACATAATGTACTGTTACTCAAGAAAATACAATATACAATGCTTACTAACATCAAAATATCTCCTTCCTATATATACGATACATAGGTGTACAATAAAAACTAATAGACCCAATACTACATCAATAGTATGTAATACACCACCATATAGGGGGTAAAGTACCATACTATAGGGGGGGAATGTGCCCAAAATTTAGGGATTAACATGCCCATCCCCTTCAGACAAGCATTGTCCACAATGTTTGGGTAGTTGTGGATGCATCTATATGAGGAATCATCTTCCCATGTTGAATTTGTAGCTGGTATGTTTTTCCACTTGATGAGGTACTCAATAATAGCTTGATTTCGTAGTTGTTTGGTCCTTGTTTCAATGATTTGTTCAAGTTTCCATATGATTTTTCCTTCTTCAAAAATCCTTTGACTATGATGTTGATATGTCTCTTGTTTCATCCTATTTTTGGACATATTCAGTATTTGGAGAACTTCTTATAGATGCTCTATGCAATCTACCATTGCTTGAACTATAGATTTTCCTTCTTCAAATCTTGATTGAAAGGTTGTTTTATGGCCAACTTAGACTAAGGTAAAATTGGATTTTTGGCTCCTCTGGGTATGAAAATTTGGCTAGTGGTGCTCTAATGTGTCTTCTTTCTGGTCTTGTAGGTTTGACCTAATTTGGATTCTCTAGTAAAAATTTATTGCAAATCTCCCAACGCTTCTTATTTTTGGCCTATCTCGAAGAGATAATTTGTACGGTCTTCCACATATCCAATATTTTGAATTTGAGTCTAAAATAACTACCACAAATACCATGGTCCTTCTTATTTATGATGCAATAGGTCTCTCTAAATTTGGATCTCGGATACCCCATATATGACCTTTTCCCCTAGAACTCCTGTTTCAAATATTGATTGGAAGACTATTTTAGGGATGACTTGTAACTGAGATCAAATTTGAATTTATATTTGTCTAGGTATGAAACTTTGGCCTGTGGTATTCTTATGTGTCATATTTATGATTCTGTAGTTCTGACCTAATTTGGATTCTCTAGTAGAATGTTATTACAAATGTCCCAACACGTCTTCTTTTTTGTCCTTTCAGGAGAGCAAACTTGTATGATATTCCACGTGTCCAATATTTTGTATATGAGGCTAAAAAACCTACCAAAGGTAATATGGTCTGTCTTGTTCTAATTCAATAGGTCTTTATCAATTAGGATCTCAGATGCTCCAGATATAACAATTTTCCCTAGAACACTTCTTTGAGACTAGCTTTTGGGATAGTAAAAAACAATAACTTCTTGAAGGTGTAACTCTAATCCTGTAATGAATATGTTGGGTCATGGAAATGTCCATATTTTACACAAAATTTTCCCTACTTTTAATCCCTTCTTGCATTCCATGACCTCGTATTAATGCTTCTTAATCCATTTTTATGTTTATTTGCGGGATTTATACCTAAGGTGTTTTCCATTTGCATTTCATTAGTATTTCATGTGAATTGTGATTTGTTTTTTGTAAGTAAGAGTACGATAATTATATTACTTTTGAAAAGAGAGAATTACATCCTGAGAGAATTTAGTTTGCACTAGACAAAATGACCCCTACCTAGCCCGCTTCCCACATGAGTTTTGACCATCAAATCCACCCAAAATCACCAAATACAGAAATAAAGACCTTGGGTTTGTGACACCAAGGCTTCATGATTCTTATAACAGTTCTAACATAAAGAATCTATCCTAACTAAGACACCAAAATCCTATCGAATACTAACATCATATAAGAGAAACAAACAACAGTTTATCGGGCTAAAGGCATTAGATCTCATTGACAACCACAAAAATAACAAAACATTCACCAACACTACCTCTTAAATAAGAATATACGGGAGGCCATGGATGCATCCCTAGCGCATGCTATCCTCATCCAAATTTCGGACTACCATAGGTGGAGGAGATGGGGGGACTTGAAAGCCAAGACCTTTCATGAGGATATCAACTTTGATATTCAGTTGTTGGATATCTATGGTCATGGATGATCACCACTGATCCGGATGCGTCGCTGCTGAGTCATCCTTCATCTTGTCTCAGACTGACTGTCCAACGATATTTTTCATGACACAAAATAGGGCCACTATCCTCTTGTACAGACTTAATTTTTCTACAGTATGACTGGGATCAAGGATCCACTCCTCTGCCTTCCGACATTTTTCATGAATCCTATCTCTGTTAAGCTCCTCCCACAACTGTTTCTCTGTTTCATTATCTCATTGTTGAATTTCCTTAGGAAGCTCGAGCTTGAACATCCTAGCTTCCCACATTGCCTTTTGTTGGGCTCTGGAAGCTTTCCTAGAGTCCTCCTCCCGGTTTAAAGTGCACTTCCCTCTTCATTTTCGACCTTCCATGAGGTTTCCTCCCCTCTGAAGCTGAGACTTTTCCTAGTAACCCAATCCTGATCTGTCATTAACATATGATGCATAAGAAACCAAACACAGACTTCTGATGTGAATTTTCCCATCACCCTTCATCCTCCTAAATAGTAACTTCCTTATTGAGAACATCATAACCGCAATACTAATCATGATACCATGCATTTGTTTTGTAATCTGAATCAAATAAATCCCACATAGACATTCAGATGTCCCTTTTCCACCTTTCATCTCTGCACATACGTTGGACTGTCGAGTGGAGGGGTTCCTGATGATGAAGTGAAACGACATTAAATCGTGCATGCCACTCACATGGATCAACCTTTTGGCCACTTGCCTAACCACATGCTCAGTAGAGGTTCAGGCCCACTGGCTGTCCTACCCTACTTGTGTCGTTAGTGCTCTACATGTCTTGGAGCTTGAGGTTCATACAACTATGTTGCCTCATCTCATCCACCATCATATCCCAATCCTTAACTTTGACAGCTCAATGGGTATCTGTCCCAAGGTTTTCCAGCTTGTCGGCCACCTTGTTTCCTTATCATCCTACATGGATGAAGCTGGAAACCAACCCATTAGCTAAGCTCCCTTTGAGCTTATCCAACCGACCCTTCAATATGCGAGATTGCAACACCTTAGCACTTTGAGTCCCATTTTAGAGCTTCAAAACCATTTGAATAACGGATTGGTAATCCCCTTCGATGATCATAAGGGTCCAACTATTTTCAAGTACAATTTCAAGTCCTTGCAGAAGGCCTTCTATCCCATCCGCATTGTTGGTTTCCCAACCGAGGAACCCAAACCTAAAACCCACCATGCAACCTCTGGAATCCCGTATGTTGAATCCATAATCCGATATTCCTGGATTGCCCCTCGACGATCCATCGAAGTTGATCTTGAAGAAGCCCTCGAGAGGAGGTTTCCATCTCTCTGCACTGCTCATTGTCCTAACTGAGCTCTTCTTGCTGCACAGGTCCTGTCAGTCCCCATGCCCCCAAAATGTGTGCTTCCTCCTTCGCAACTTCCCAGTATGAATTCTCCTAGAATTCTGATCTTATCATTTCTTTCATTCTTCCCATAATGTTGTCCCATATTTTTCTAACAGTATGGGCTTTGCCTTGGAAGGTCCTTGAGTGTCACTCCCTCTAGACTTCCAAGAGCACGAAACGAGGGAAAATCTCCCATAAGCGGTTAAGAATGGAGTTTTGAAAGGGGTTATTAATCCATTGTGTTAGCATCCTGACTGGGTTTTGCCTTACTTGGTCGTATCTTCAAAAAATATATGCATCATAATCCCATATGGAGGACACAAATTTACATGCATCCAGGAGGTGGTTGGTTGTCTCTTCTTCAAGTTCACACATGCAACATCGGTAAGGTCCTACCATCCCTATTTTCTTGAGGTTTTCACATGTTAGTATTCGATTTTTTATCAAAATCCAACTGGAGATGGTAATCTTGGGGCACAACTTCTTTTTCCACAATTTTCCCCACTTTTGATCTGTAGATTGGTTGTCGGCCTCAGTCAGAATGTCATAAGATTCCTTCATTGTGAAGGAGACTTTTTGGATATATCCCCATCGCAACTTATCATCTCCTAAATGCATTCTTATACACCTGTTGTTGAGAGCTTCTTTCAGTCTATTCACCTCCTCTCCCGGGCCAAGGCATTCCCACCATTCCCTCTCTGCTCAAATTCAGAGGTGCTGATCATTTTCCTAGTTTCTCGATATGTCCTTGACCTTGATGATGCCTTGGGTGATAGATTCCTCCCGAATGCATTGACAATCCCTGCTTAGACCCAATGGTGGTAATTATTTCCATGATTCCTCCCAAACCTAGGCGGTTTGTCCATTCCTGACTTCCCAAAAACTATGATCACGGACCAATCTCCTCCCCTGCTATGATGTTCGCCATATGTGGGAACCAGGAATATCTTTTGATAACCTTATGAGTTTTCTTATGTCCCATCCATCAGCATACTTCAAGTGCCACATATTTTCCCATGGTTCCTGGGCATGGGAGACTCATCTCCACCATAATTTGGCCCCGATAACCATACTTTCCTTTTTTGGGTCTCTGAGATCTAATCATCCTTGGTGTTTTGGAGTACAAATTGTTTCCCAATTCACTAGAGCCCACTTTCGATGTTCATTGGTACCACTCCATAGAAATTTTCATTGCATATTCCTAATATATTTCAAGATATATTTTGGGGCCGCTAACATGGAGAATAGGTACGTCGGCATGGCCCGTAAGAATGATTTCACCAAAACCAGTCTGCTCACCAAATTAAGGGGTCTCAGGGTCCAATTTGTTAGGAATTTTTTCAAACTGTCCAGGATTTCTATCCAGGAACCTCTTTTAGTAATTGGATTTACTAAAGAGGTTCCTAAATATTTGGATGGAAGGGAGCTCTCCTTAAAACTCAAGATCTGACATATATTCCCTCTTGATATACTAGGCAAGTTAAAGAAGAAAACTTGGGATTTCTGATCATTGCTCTCCAACCCCGAGGCTTTGCCAAATTCTGACATACATTTTTAAACTTCCTGGTTTATTGGACTGATGGATAGCGCATCAACATAGTGTCATCCACAAATTGTTGGTGCATTTTTTTAACTGCCCTCGGGTGAACACTGAGCCCTTATATATCATTATTGTCCCTTAAGGCCACTATTGATCTTCCCAAACCTTCCTCCATGAGGATGAACAAGAACAAGGACAAGGGGTCTCCCTACCTTATTCCTCTTGAGGGATTAATGGTTCCTGAAGGAACTACGTTCAAAGGGATAGAGAATAAAGAAGAAGACACTAAGTTCATAATCCAATCAATCCAGTCTATTCTGAACGAAAAATATTTTAGCATACTACGGATAAATTGCTAATTAATTTTATCATAAGATTTAGATATATCTAATTTCACCATCATACCTGGGATTTTCTTGACTTTTATGAAATGAAGCATTTCGTGGGCCAAAATAATACAGTCTATAATCTACCTACCCTACATAAACCCTGACTGTTCAGGAAAGATTACTCCTGGGAGGATGGGTTTCAGGAGATTCACTATTACCTTAGTGATGATTTGGTATATAACATTGCAAAGGCTTATGGGCCTAAATTTTTTCATGGAATCAACACCTTCACTCTTTGAAATGAGAGTAAGAAAGGTAGCATTGAAGGCTGGCAGAGTCGTTCTGGAGACCCTCGAACATTCCACTATCCTCCACACTTCCATCTTAATGAGATCCCAGAAATGTTGAAAGAAGATCACCATGAAACCATTTGGGCTGGGGGATTTACCTTCTTTCATATGGAAAACTTATTCCTCCACTTCAATGAGGGTTATAGGTTTCATCAAAATATCATTTTTATCATGATTAACAAGGGATGGGATACGCCTTGTTATCTGCTCTATGTCTTCCCTCCTGTCATGCCTTGTCTCAGACATAATGTCAGTGAAATGATGATTTAGATTGGTCTCTATTTATTCCCTGGTTTCCACCTATTCTCCTCTAGCATTATTGATGGAATTTTTTTTTGTATCTTGTGCTGAATGACCAAACACTGGAAGAATTTTTTGTTTCTCTCCCCCTCCTTTAACCATCAATTCCTAGATTTTTGTCACCATAGAATCTCCTCTTGATTTTCTCTCTCCTCTATTCTGGAGAAGAGGCTTAGCTCCTCCATTTTCAAATCAGTGGTATATCCTTCATTTATCCCAATGGATTGGACCTCCTGCAGGAATCCTTCCAAGATAATTTTATCTAAAAATATATTAGCAAATTCTTCTTTGTTCCATTTTTAAATCCTTCCTTTTAGGAATTTTAACTTCTGTTGGAATTTGTACATGCTTGGGCCATCTCCTTCACCCGACTCTTCCCACTAAGTCCTAATCCTCTCATCAAATTCTGGATGCTCCAGGCATAACTGTCTGAACCTAAAGGGATTTTTAAACTGGGAGCCTATCCCACTCCACATTAATTCAATTAGACTATGATCTGAACCCATACCTAGGAGCGTTAAATAATGAAGCTAACTCCCTAGATCCATAATGGATTTAGACACCAAGAAATAGTCCATTCTGGATGCAATGTGTCTATCCCCCATCCTTTTATTGCTCCATGTATACCACCCTTGTCTAGGAATGATTTCAACGAGTCCCAATTCGTTTATGGTGTCTCTGACTGTTTCACATTTGTCCTCCAACCTGCGTCACCCGCCCTTCTTTTCCTCCAAGGAGGTGATAAGGTTGAAGTCCCCTCCTACAACTGAGTGATAATTGGACATCCTATCCTAGAGTTTTTAAAGGGATTTGATAAAATCCCTCTTGTATCCAGCATTATAAGGACCATACACATTCGTTACAACCCCTTCAACTGAAAACCCTACAACCTTAAAGTCTGCGGAAAGAAAACAATGATTCCCTTGGAAACCCCCTAGAATAACCCTAGCAGGGTCCCAGAGAATTCCTAAGCCTCCCACGAAGCCTCTTCCATCTATTCCTATCCCTTCACTTCCCTTCCAGGTTTTCTTACTCGGATCCTAGATTTGGGCAGCCTGACATTTAGTCTCTTGTAAGAAGACAATGGTTGGGTTTGTTCTCTTGATCTTTCTTAAAATCCTAACTTTTCATGGGATATTTAGGCCCCTAATGTTCCATGACAAGATATTCATTGGAAAACTTACAGACCTAGAGAAAATTTAATGGTTGGGTACTAAAATGACACTACTAAATTCCCGCCTGCTTCTACAACCCTTTGTTTGTTTGATTTCCTGCCCATCTTCTTGGTTGGTTCTTCAAATTTTTGTTTCGTCTCCTTGTGGGACCCTGAGCTGATCCCAAGTTGGTTGGAGGCCTGATATTTAAGGATGGATTCTTTTAATAGGATCACTTGTTCCTATGGGACATAATATTTCCCTTTATCCACACAGGCCTCTTCGATCCCCTCCAAATCTAAATCTCCTATATCCATGTCCTCTACTTCCTCCCCTATTTTTGACCTCCCCATTTCTTGCAGATTTTCTTCCATAGTCTCTTCCTCCATCTGAGAGGCTGGATCCGTTGTCTTCAAGGAGGGGTAGCTATTTTCCCATTGATTGTTTTTATAAGGTTTCCTCCATGACATCATCCAAGACCTTGAACTTATTTGAAACAACTATATATTCTTATTCACCTCCTGGTTGTCCTGCTTCCGTCCTCCTCTCTTTCTTAATGAAACCCTTAAGAAACCTTGCTCCTTTTTTTCCTCTTCCTTCCCCAGATTTGTCTTTGGACTGTTCATGGGACAATCCATAAATAAATGACCGTATTCATGGCACCTTCGACACTGAAATGGGATTTGTTCATAATGTAGGGTTTGCACCCAATCCTCATCCTCCCATGACATTCAGATTGCTTCTGGAAAATATTTAGTTAGATCCATGTAGACACAAATCCTCGCATAGGTAGTATATCTTTAAATCCTACTTTTTTCTAATATTTTGATGAATTTCCCCAGATAGTTCCCTAAGTATTCCAAAATTTCTAGATCCCAATATTTTCCCAAAAGAGAGTACAACCTGATCCATACTGGTGTTATTTTCATATATTCCTTTTCCGGGAAGAAAGTTTCCTTCTAGGGTATTAGGAATAAGCCTGCCCAGCAAAATAAATATGCCCCCCATCCATAACTCTGTTCATATCCTCCAAGTTAATAAAGGAGACGGTGAAGAAACCCCTTGATCCCAGTTGAAGGTCATAGTGCCCCTTGGGTTTCCAAGTAGAATTGATCCACTCAACAAGGTATTTTTCTGAGGGTTGCATTCCCACAAACTTTCCAATCAATGCATGATCATGCATATACTGGATTCTTTCTCTTATCCTAAAATATCTGACCTTCATGGATGGAATCATGGCCACTTTAGGCATGCACTACCCTGGCTTCAGCATCGCCAATATATCTTTCTGGGTCTGGGTGTGATCCATATTTATCAAGATGTCCCCGATATTCATTCCTCCTGAGTCAGCTATCAAGGAGGCTTGTCCACCTCCCCCATTTCCTTCTTCCATGCTTCCACCAGTCTGTCCCCCTTCTCCAAACCCCAACCAATCCTTCGTCCTCTCCAATCTCCCGCTTATCCCTTCCTTGATGATCAACTTCATTTCATGTGAATTATGATTAAACATTTGGAAAAATAACATATTTTGCACTTATATTTGAAACATGGATGAGTTTGATTATTTTCGTAGAACCAACTCTGAGGCCAGTTGTTGTTACTCCAGGATATTTGCCGCAACTCATATGGTTGAAGATCAATGAAAGTGGATACTTGATATTTTTTATATGATGGATTATTAACTCATTACTAATGTTATTATTGTTGCTGCTACTCCACGAAGCGACCATGGAGGAACATATTTATTAGGGGTGATCGATTTTTATAAATCCATTATTTCTATTCTTCTTATATGTCTCAAATTATGATGATAAATTATTTGAAGATAAAAGGGAAAGGGACAAGTTGGTGGTGGATGAGGGTGCATATTTGGTTTATTTACAAATATTTGAAGACCTCCATGTAATATATGATGGAGAAAAAAGTTAAATGATGTTAGGAGTCACTTAGGATGACTTTTGGTCATGTTATGATGACTCACATCTCTAAATTCGAATTCAACTTCAAAGGCATCTTAAATAGCATGGAGGTTAGAAAAGGATTTGGGATTAGATTTGAGTTGATTTTGAAATCCAATTTATTAGTAATTTGGTGAGAATATTTTGGATCCTCATGAGGATATTTTGGATCTTCATTTATTATTTGTTATGGAAAATTCATGTATAAATAAGAGTTCCTTTTGCATTCCAAAGGGAGGAATATTAGAGCAACAAGTCCAATTTGTGATGCAATAAGAATTATATTTCTTTCAATCTCTTTTGTAATTTAGATTGTAGTATTTATTTTTTCTCTTTTGATAATGTAGATTGCAATTCTTAGTTTCTCTAGTTTGTAATTAGAATAACTTATTTTTATTGCTTAGCTAGGATGTATTTTACTTTGATTCATTTATTTTTGTAGATGTGATTTTAATACAAGTTTCTTTATTTATGCAAGTGTGTTAGATTCATAGATTAGCATGGTTGCAACCATAGTGTGAGTGTGATTTAATTTTCTGCACCTGTGAGTGTGTTTCAATTATGCAAGAGTGGGTGTGAATTTATTTTTCCATACAATGTGAATTAGTTTTAGTATTTACTTTCAGCAATTTACTTTTATGTTGTGTGATTTACTTTGCTGCAACACATATTAGATGACCAATGTTAGAAAGGAAATTGTAGCTTGCATATATTTTGCATGATTACCTTGAAATAATAGACGTTACCCTGGATTGATAATTTATGTTGTGAATTGATTGTTTGAATAAGAAATAATTCTTCCCAACAGAATCAAGATTTGAAAATTTTGCCACATATTCTTAGGTATTTTATGGAAGTGGGTTCCACATTTTGTTGTCTAAATCATTGTAGAAAAAAATATAGCGAAAATTTCAAGGTCACTTGTTTTGAATAAACCAATACTGGGGAAAGAGCTCTGATACCAAATGTTATGCAAACAAGTCCCAGAAATAGCATAAAAAGAGTAGAAATAAACAATAAGAGAGTAATCCATGCCTTAATAATGAATAACAAAGATGAATAGAAATCCTCTTCGAGCGAGGAACCTCCTTACACAATGTCTTGTGTACCCAAGACAAGGCAATACGCAATGCTTACTAACATGAAAATATCTCCTTACTATATATAGGAGACATGAGCGAGGAAATTGCATGTTTGATGCACTTGCCATATTATTGAATTTCCTCTATACATCAATAGAGATAAAAGAAGGGATCGCAAATCATTTATGCTTTTGTCTAAACCAAAAAGATTATGTTGCGTTGTTATCAAGCACACAAACTTGACAAATGACTACTTGCTAGAATTACATAGTGTCGGAAACATTGACGAATATCGCAATTGCATGTCACAATCTTCTCTTCAACTAGATGGTCAAAATGTATATGGAATATAGGGTGATATATTTTTCATCAAGTGGTTTTCAAAATGGTTGAATGTTCTAGGCATTGTTTCGTCATTAACAAAAGGAACAAACTACCTTCATTTCAATTCTAGGAAATATGGATATTACTACAATGTATTGTTCCATGACTAGACACCAAATGCTTGCCACTTTGAACCATTGATGTCATATAAAACAATCCAAAGCATAAGAAAAGCTATTGATATACTTTCTCAAAGATAAAATGTAAATCAATGTCTATATAACCAAGTAGAAATGGCATCTTCAGAATAACAGTCTATGCAACAAGATCTCTATAAATTTCTTCTCATTAGAGGCAATTGCCATGAATCCTTGTTTGAATCTATCTCCAAATTAATGATGTTCTCTGATGGGAAAAGTGCCAGAAAAGAAATTGTGCATAATTTTATAATTATATTGTTTCAAATGATATTAGAGCAATAAAATGCTTGGACATCTATCTTGATAAAAAAACATTAGGGGATACAACTCTTGTTTCTGGGTGTGAAACAAATATTGTCCATTTAACAGATCCATATATATCATTGGCCACATAGAGAGATATTAGTTTTCTCTTCAATGGCTATGTGAGCTACTAGACTCTAACATACACCGATGGAGCAATAACCTACAATAAAATCTTGCAATATTCCATCCAACAAATAGCTTGTTGAAATTTCTATCCCTAATGCAACATTCAATAGATATAATTCATTTGCACTTTCGACCCTTCTTACAAGAACCTTGTGAAAACAATTTCCCTTGACGCTCAACCGCAAAACAAACACTTCTAATGCAATTGCAATGGATAATTCCCAAAAATGTAAGCAAACAAACGCAAAAGAAAGCATTGTACAAAAAAACATTAACAATGGCTTCTCTAAGGAATCAATAAACATAGATGCAATTAAAGAAAAAAAAGAAAAGACAGGAAAAAACAAAATACAACAAACACGAAAAAATATCTCTTACATTGCTGAACAATATTCAAAAAGAAAAAACAATGTACATACATGCATTAACAACAATATGTAAAAAAAAACACGGTTGTTGAAACAAAACATGCATAGATGTTACATAAAAATATATATAACATTATGAGATATATAAACATATATAAAAATTAAATATCAATATTAATTATTGATATTAATATATATTAATATTAATAAATATGAAATATGAAATGATTAATTAAATTAATTAATTAGAAAATAGAAAGAGATGTGCCCTTTCATTTGAAAATGCACGATAAGGCTTATATAAATCCCTACCAACATAATTGTAAAATCATCATTCATATTCATTTTTTACTCTTATAGAAGTATACAACATGGAACTATTTTCTATTGGAATATTCAATTGAGATAGCTTTCGAGGATACCTAGATACAGATATTACATTGGTACCAAATCCAACCCTTCCTTTGGCTTCTATTGATCTCCAAATTGTAGCCAAACTCTCAAGGTTTCCTTAAATTTAGATATTTGATATAACACAAGATTTTAGTCATCTTCACTTCGACCTACATCCCCGCTCGTCTTCACACTCACATTATTCCCCCTCTAGTTACTAACGCCAATTCCTACACCTTCCACGAGCTCCACTACCACGATAGCTCCAACTCCAACCCCCTTCATTCTCCATAGCCACATGCCCTTCCCCGCCTTTTCACCATTAAAGCTTAAAACCCAAATTCTAAGCATTAAATTTTTTTATAATAATATTATTATTATAATCCATATTCTATCAAACTCTAATAATAATTATTATTATAGTTATTATTTTGGAAATAATAATTCTTTGTAAATTAAAAATAAATTCAAAGAAGTAGTCAAATTAAAAAAAAAGACCAAGTCAAAGGAAATACTAAAAGAGCGAAAATTAGATCTTGGTAGATATTGAAGAAGTCATTGAAGCCAACTACATATTTATTGAAGAAATTATGGATTCCATATATAAATCCAAATTTTTGGCTAAGTGTCCTTATTGCGAAATGGAATTCCAATATCTGACATTTTTTAATAATTGCAATCACTCATGTCCAATATGTGCTAAATATATTATTATGAAAGAAAATCAAGGTAAGTCACAATTGCAATCACAGGGATTGGAAAGCGAATGGGGATACTACAAGGAAAGCAATAAAAATCTATAATTTGAGATAAGTAAACGAAGCATTCTTGATCAGTTGACAGAACAAGAGAATCATCGCTTAAAATATCAAAATCAAAAGCTAGAAAAAGATAATGAAGATATCAAGAAAATGTTATCAACTAAGAATGAAGAAATATATCGATTAAAAGATCACAATCAATATCTTGAAGACAAAATCAAAAGGTCAAAAAATAATGATTTAGAAGAAGATATAAAGCGTTTAAAGAAGATCATCATGGACAAAGATGATGAATTGGCGCAAATCCAGATAAAGTTAAAAAGTTAAGAATCAAAGATATGTCGACATCAACAACAGAAGGAAGAACTCCAACAAAAGTATGACAACACTAAAAAGAAGCACAAGTTATAAATTGTGAAAATCAATGGCAAAATAGCAAGCAATATCGAAGAACTATTTTGACTAAGAATTCATAACAAGACAGTACTTACAAAAATCAAGAAACTAAAAAATAGTCGAAAGATGGAACTTGCCAACGAAGACCTCGAAGGAAGAATACTAAAACAATAACAAGAAAAATATCATCTGAGAAATTTTAATCAAGAACTAGAGGAACAAATCAAGAAGTTAAAATAGGAAAAATAGTCGCAAGACGAAAGGTTCAAGAAGATTCATAATAATAATAATCTATTAGAGAACAAATTAGTTCAAATCCCGAAGGAAGCATCCAAACTCTTCGGAAAGCAAATTCAAGTTGAGAAGGAAGAAACAAATACATATTTGGTCCCCATCACAGTTCAAAAGGAAGTCAATCCAACAGAAAAACAATGAAAAAGAACTCCTTATCGACACCCAAATTACAAAAATCATTTTGACCAACAACAAGGTAAAAATGACATAAACATAGGAGTTATAATTTCTGTAATGAATATAAAAAAAAGATAATAATTAAATAATTAATTGTTTAATTATTTAATAATTATTATTTTTGAAAAAAAAAGGTTATTTAACCTAATACAAACAGAACAAAATTGAAGAAAATCGAAGACCATCTATAGTCCAAACAACCATCTAGTGTCAGAGAAATAAGAGACCATGGAAGTTGGTTTGTGACTCCAAATAGAGAAATTAGAATCCAAGTTAAAGCGATATCAAAGAGACAATGAATATTTACACGATAGGAAAAAAAATTTGGAAGTAATAATTGAAATACATAAAATAGAAGAAAATTACAAGGGAAAAAACATTTCCAACCAGAAAAATCATATTGAAAAATTATATGCGAAAATTGAAGAGTTAAAAGAAGAAAATGATTTCAATCAGAGATTGAAAAATCAAGATATAAAGAAATAAATAAATGATTACGAAGCGGAAATAATACGCTTGAACAAAATCATTAGCGACAAGGATGAAGAACTGATGCAGATACGGCATAAATTAGAAATTCAAGAATCAGAGGTCTGCCAATGTCGACAACAGATAAATGTTATTCAACAACAAAATGACGACTCTAAAATGGCACACAAGATGGAGATCGCAAAGAGTAATAAAATACTATCCAACAATTCCAAAGAACTTTTCAGATTAAGAAATCATAACAAGACACTAGTCACAAAAATTAAAAAGTTGAAAAATAGGTGGAAGACAGAACGAAACCTTAAAACATGCAATTAGAAAACAAGTTGGAAAAGATACAGAACGAAACCTTAAAACATCAAGGGATGAAAATACAACTTCCATCTCAGATCAATGCTCAAAATATAATACTCGTAAAAGAAAATAATATTGTGAAAAATCCCTATCGACACCCCAACCATAAAAACTGATATCCTAAAAAGTGGGAATTGTCGAAAACTAATCATACCAATGTGATCAAAGCTCCTGACGATAGATCAATATGGAATGCCAACAGTCCACAACAAATCAATTTGGGATGGATTGATTCGTCCACATATCGAAAGTTATGCTCAACTCTTAGCAGTTCGTATCGACATGTTTCATCAGCTACGACACCACAAAAAATGATGCAGAATCATTATAAGGGGACAAGCCTTTCTAAGAGAGTGGCAATGTACCGAATATAAATAAAGATAATAATTAAATAGTTAAATAGTTAAATAGTTAATAGTTAATAGTAAGGTTATTAGGAAAAGACGTGTCTCCTCAACATCAAGTGTCTATGCCATATTTAAGGCCAAGACATCAGTGTAACATATAATCTCTTGTCTATCGTATTATCAACGTATATTTTTCCTATTAATGGCTTATCTAATATTCCAGGTGTTCTGGTAATATTGATTATGTGAACGAATAAATATTCGCTTCAACTTCAAAAGCAAAAGATTACAAAATATGCAACCTAAGCAGAAAACAAGAATATTTATCCAACAAGGCGATCAACAATCATCTCCAATGAAGATAGATCTCAGATGCACCACATCATAGACGGTGCGACATTTTTTCCTTGGAATTCATAACTCGTACCCTCTCTTTTCGTCAAAAGTCACAAGTACTAAAATAAAGGACCGAGAGATGACATTACAAGCAAGAAATAAGACATAATCCTTGTCTTCAATAAGATTTGAGGACAAAGGTCCCTTTAAGGGGAAGGCAATGTTATATAAAAAAATATATAACATAATGAGATATATAAACATATATAAAAATTAAATATCAATATTAATTATTAATATTAATATATATTAATATTAATAATTAATAAATAAAAAATTATTAATTAAATTAATTAATTAGAAAATAGAAAGAGATATGCCCTTTCATTTGAAAAGGAAAGATAAGGCTTATATAAAGCCCTAGTAACGTAATTTTTAAATCATCATTCATATTCATTTTTTAGTCTTATATAAGTATACAACATGGAATGATTTTCTATTGGACTATTCAATTGAGATAGCTTTCAAGAATATCTGGATACATATATTACAGTAGACAAGGAATTGACACTCGTAAAAAAGAGAGGAATCTAGAAAGGAAAATAAAGCAATTGTCACATACTTAAAACTTATTCAATACACACCTATTAATGCATGTTCTGTCTATAAACGACTACATTTCAAAAAAGACATTTTTTGTATCAACAACACAACTAAATTAGACTTCCAAGCTTTGGCAAGTACAAAACATGTGATATGCCTCGTGTTGCTTGAAAAAAATTGCAATCCTTGCAAGAAGCGACCACCAACGGGAAATTTCCTTTGCTCACATCACCTGCACATATTTGATGCAATAACATATTTCTCTCTATATCTATTATGACTCCTTTGGAAGAATGATTAGTATTTCCAAGAATAGCCTTTATACAAATAAGACAACTTAGTTCTAAAAGAGAACAACTTGGGATGACTCGATCAATTATAAATGTGCCTACAAACTTGGATAGATTTCAAACAACATTGCCGAGAAGTATAGACAACAATATGATAGTTGCAGTTATGCTAAAGCGAAAAATTAGATTACAAAAACTCATACCTATTTGGAAATGTTCGCCCAAAGATCATCATGGTTGCGCTAAGTGATCTATGCAAAACCAAACTTTACAAAGTTGAAGGCATTGTAATCAATACTAGTTGAGAAGAAATATTTAATGAAACGACCAAATTTGATTCAAAAATTCAACCAAAAATGGAACTAATAGATGATAACAAAAATGAAATAGAGATAGAACCACTCTTAGAAACTTTAATACATGGATATGGAGAAACACCTCTAATAGATTATTTGGACAACAAAAACATAGAAATTGCACCTTTTGAGAATTTTCAGACATTGAGCATTTTCCAAGACAAGTATTCTAAAGATCTAAGTTTTCCTACACTTTTATATGGATCCAATCGACCCAAAAAAATTCAATCACTTTTCTTATCGAGAAGTGTCATAGTGGGAGCTAGAGCATGAAAGTACAGACTTCGAAACACATAACACAAATTTTTTTTCTAAAGCACTTAAAGTCATAATAAAACAAGTAAAAAACACAACTTGGATATCAATTCACATGAGAGAACTAAAGAGAATTTTTTTTTGGAAAAATATGTCAAGTCAAAAAACAATCTTGAAAAAATACTTCAATCTCCAGTCGAGTATCGTACATTGAAAGCAATCAAAACATCACCTGACTACTTTGAAAATATGAAAAACAGATCTATTTGCAATGATTCGATAACTTGGTCCACCCACATTTTTTATAAACTTTACAAATGTTGAACATCTTTGGACAACTTTATGCAATGCATTGAAACACATTGTGAAAAAAGATCCGAGAAACTTGCAAGACAATTCCCTAGAAGAAAATATTGACTCTTTCATAAGAAGACACCTAGTGCTTTTTACTCGCTACTATAAACACATAAAAACTTCACTAAAGTATCTCATCATAAATAATAACACGTTCTTTGGAAAATTACAATATTTTTTCTTTACAACCAAATTTCAAGAAAGAGGAAATGAGCATGAGCGTGAACATGGACTAGTATGGATTCAAAATGCGCCTATTTATGGAGAAAATTCTAATGAGGGGATTACTTTTTTTGTTGATTGTTATATATCCATATAATCATCATTACTTGATCAAAACTTTGTTCAAATTCAAATGCATCGTCACATGAGAACATGCTGAAAACATAGACAATCCACATGTAGTTTAAATTTCCCATTGTCTCCTATGTATAATACCATAATTTTAGAGCCACTAGAAAATTCTTATAATGATTTGATTAAAATAGGAAAAAAGTATTCACTCTTCTTGACCATAGAGAATACTCTAAAAACATCTAATTCACACAACTCTTGCTAGAGCTACATCTTACTAGAGATGAACACATCTTGGTACTGCGATCTTTTCTTCCTCGTCTTACCTTGATACTAAAAAGGGATCATGCTGACATGTGGATCAACTCATTTGCAAAAGTGATACCAAGGCTCTGTAAGGAAAATAAAAATGCACATTATATCTTAGATTCCTATGATAAAAAAATATGTAATCTCTTACATGACCACATTATATAGATTTATGGCAAATGCTTTCAAAATGATCAAAGAACAATGTTTTTCTAGAAAAATGATGGAAATATTGAAACAATATGGAAACATGGAATGCACTTTTGAACATGCAAAAAATGTTTACAAGAAAATTATTCCATATCAAACTCTCATTACCTTTTCATTCACCCTGAAGGAGGACAATTTTCATCAACATTGCTCAAGATGACAAAAAGACAGTTGTCTTGAAAAAACCATCACTTTTGGAAAAAGGACTAGAGGACTTCATGGACATTATTTTCCCCTCAATTTTCGACAAGTACATTGCACGCTCTGCTGAGCTTGAAAATGCCTCCTTGGTATAATATGCATCTTCCTATTCTTTATCCACTCAATTGCAAGAAAAATAAATAGACCATGTATCATACGATCCATTCGCTATAACAAAGAAAAAGACACAGAGAATGTACAAAGAAGATCATCCTATTTTTTCCACATAGAGACAATTGCAACTTTCTAAAAAGAAATTTCAAAACATGGTATAAAGCATATGTCTCTCTCAAAGAACAAATAGATATCGTAGAATAAGTTTTCATGGCAAGAACAACAACAAATTTGGATTCCATTGACAATGCTACTGAAACAATTGGATTACAGCTTCAAGACACAACTATGGATCCTCTAACAAGAGACATTAAAAAAAAAACTAAGTCTACATTTGAACAATATGGCATTCAACATGATCTAATCTTCAAAAGTCTGTCTAATTCATAAAAACCTGGGAATGCGTGCAACTTGAAAAAAAACATTTCTTTTAGACATGCATGAATACCATGGAATTCAAACAAACTTGAATATTCAACAACAATCAATCATGAAAGAAATTACTGCAATGAAAACAAAAAACCCCTCACTCCAATATGCTTGTTCTTGACAGGAGGAAAAGGAACATGTAAAACTCATACCGCAAAAGTAATTTATGACAATATCCTACATTACCATGACAAACAATTTGGTAGTGATCCTTTAAAAAAAAAGGTCTCATAGTTGAACTAACTGGAAAGGAAACATGAAATGAAAGTGGAATTATAGTCCACTCTACTTTAAGATTTCCATTAAGTTCAATAAACATGCTTCCACTAAATTTAAACACCCTATATCTTCTGACAAAATATTACAAACTACGAGTATTGTTAATTGACGAAATCTCTTTAATAGGATCTCATATGTTGTACAACATAGATAAACAACTACAAGAAATTATGCACATGCCAACAAAATAATTTTGGAAACCTTGATGTCATATTCTATTGTGACTTGTGTCAAGCACAACCTATTCATGATTGTTGACATTGATATGTCGATAGGGTTCACCTCGCATTGTCATCAACAAACTACCGACACAGACTCCCTAAACATCGACCCAAAAATGTTTTATCCTTTCTAGCAACGCCTACAAGGGAGGTGCAGTCTCAACCAATATGTCTGAGGGATGGATGCAAGAACCACGTTTCTGCAGTAGGAAGAGGAATTCGCATTATCTCTACTTTATCGCAACATTAACCAGAAATAAGGTTTATAACTATGCGATTAACCAAATCTACTCTTCATCATTTGTAATCATACTAAACCAAACTAAAATAAACAAAGAAATAAACATATATTAAATAAATAAGTGCCGAAGACTTTGCATCATTCATAATTAAAATTGGAAAACAACATTCATCCAGTCATATGATCCACCGTAGAGTTTATTGCATTAACACAACGGTGCATTCCGACACCAAAATAAAACATCATATTCAAATTGCCAATTAACATCATAAAAGGAAGATCATTCTTTAGTCGACTAATGTCGCAACAAAAGATCAAGAAAAAGAGACATCTCCACAGATATCCAAAAGACATATAATAGATCGATCAATTCATTACCAAAAGACAGATCAATGGATACACCGGTATATCGACAAATTATTTTAACCAAAGCTCTAGGATGCTCCTTTCAATTATGACGATTTACACTTACAACCCTAACTATATTTATAAGCTCATTAGGTCATTACAAAATGGTCCACTTGACTAATCACTAACTAACTCAACCTAAATTCCCTAATTTGTCGGTTTCTCCTTTCGTCGCGGTTGAATCTTCTTTCTATTGACGTCCTTCTTGTCAGTGGTGGAAGTGCACTTTAAACACTCTAACCCATTTCCAACATGCCCCTGACACAAAATTGTGGCTCATCATCGATCCACCTTAGCTGGAAGCAACTAGTGCGTTCAACTTTGTCTTGAAGTCGTCATATGCGGTTTTGACTTGTTCGACGACTTCCTTGACCTTTGCTCTGACTGTTGCACATTGTTCCATTTCATGTTCCGTCGAGTGCTCTCCATTCATCTGTTGCAATGTGCTTAACTCCGCCTTGGTATTCGTGATTTCCTCCATGGATTTGAGCGCCAATTGCTCTGTTGCACCCTACAGTTATCTAATTGTGTTGACCTTCGCTGGTGTTTTATACGCACCTTATTGACGTGCTGCTACAACTCTTTGAGCTTCGCTTCCTTGGTCACCTATGCAAGTGGGGGAATCATTTTAAGTGATCCACGCGATGCTGTCAATTGCGCCTCTGCTTCACCAAGTTGTACCTCTAGTTGGGGCAACTACTCGTCTTGCACCAAACTTCCCCAAAATTGTGTTATTTATTCTTCAATCGTCTGAACTGCCTTTTCACCTTCTATGATTTTTATTGTCGTATCCTTAATTTCTCTTCTTCTTTCCGTGAGATGCTCTGACGGCGTGTTGGGTACCGCTCGAGCCTACAACTCCTTGTTTTCCTGTCTCAAATCGATGACAATTTTCCTCAGTCGCAATACTTTTGCTTCCACAAACATTTCCGTACTAATGTCTAGAATCTCTTCGTAGACCATGGATATTGCCCTCTCCAACCTTTTCCTATCCTCAAATTCCATTGTTGTAACATCTCGGTTTCGACCCCGTGGTATTGAATTGCATATGATGTAAATATTGTATTTTATCGTGGTGGGAGCTAAAGGAAAATTCCCACCATGGATTTAGTATTTTATGTATCGGTGATTAAAATCGATGACGATGGTTTATGTGGTATCTAGGTACAATATGTTTGAGACATCGTGTAAAATACAAATTAATAAAAATACCACAACTAACTCTACGCTGCAACGTTAAAGAGATGGGGGCATGATTTCACAAGGAATAGGGAGGGGGGAATAATCAAACCCTTGGGCTAATGGGGGGGAATCCAAATGTCAAGGTGAAAACCCATCAAGCTGTCAACTCCCCTTTTTGTCTTTTGTGCCCAGTCATTAGAAGTGGTTGGGGAATTTATTTCCTTGGGATGGGAAAGGTATGGAGGTCAAATTCGAATTTGGGAAGTCACCCATTTTTGGAAAGTGTGTTTTTAACTTGTGGGGCAAGTAAAATCTTGGGAAGGCATGCCCAATCCATTATGCACCCATGCCTTTAATTTCCTCACCCATTCTCATTCATGTGGAGGCTCTCCCACGTAGGGGAAGCTTGGGGAGGCTCGCTCGCGCAGGGGAAGCTTGGAGAGGCTCTCTCACGCAGGGGAAGCTTGGGGAGGCTCTCTGATGGAGGGGTAGCTTGGAGAGGATTTCTCATGCAGGGGAAGCTTGTTGAGCTCTCCCTCCCTCACAATTTGTTGTTTTTCTTCATTTTCCCCATGCCCGGAATTCGTTTTCTGTGTTGCTAGGCGAATGGGAAGAAATGGGCCACGATTTTTGGGTTTGAGGAGGTCATTTTTACCGTGTGAGTAAGATTAGAGTTTTCCTCATGTTTTCTGTAGTTTCTCCATTATTCCCCATGGATGCGAAGTCTTTTTTATGCTGTTGAGTGCATTGGAAACAGGGATTCACATTTTTTGGTGTTGTTGGGGCCGTCTTGGTCTCCCTCATGCAGCTGGGGCCTGTTGGACGTTTTTCCCTCACGATTTATGTTGCTTCCTCATTTTCCCATACCCAGACAGTCGTTGGTGTGTTGCTAAGTGGTTAGGGAGCCACGATTTCCTGATTTGTGGGTGAATGGAGGTCGTATTTGCTCCTGTAATGCCCATAAACGTTTTATGTGTTATTATTTACAATTTGGAGGTTTATGGTGTTCGGGTTTTCTCCCATATTTCCCAAGATCGATTCCAGGAATTGGATTCTATCATGCAGGGTTATTTTCCCCTCAAGCATTCTGTTTTGGTTGTCCAGGAATGTTTTGACAATACCCATCTGTTAAATGGTTGTCCGTGTTTGATTAGAGGGTTGGCTTGGCTGGGTAAGTTCAAGGATCCATCGGTTAATGGATTGACTGTGTGTTGATATAAAATTTGCTTGGGCTAAATAAGTCCAAGGAACCCATGTGTTGGTGGTTATTTCCTTAGCAGCTGGTGAAACCCAATTTCTTATTGGTTTGGTTGGACAGTCCGTGAAACCCAACGATGCATTGGCTTGACTGTGGATGTATGGTTTTGGCTATGTGTGAGTTGGTTATTCCCTAGTGCCTTGTGGAATCATGCCCAGCTTGGGGGTGGTAGTGATCAGTGAGAGATTGATGAGCACACTGGCCTATGGTTAGGTGGAACGTTACAGCAACATAGCTAGTTGCGGGCCAACTTATTTTCAAGATAAGTATTCTTGTACTTAATCTCTGCAAGCTGTTATTTTATGAATTAATATGAACATGTTGAATGATTTATTGAATGCATTGTTTCTGTTGTGTATTAATGCATATGCGTATATTCTTATATTCAAAACATGGAATGCTTGTATGGATGATTTTCTTCCTTTGTATAATTGCAATTGTTGTGCATCTATGTATGTTTTTAATCCAATGCATTTTTATGTTTATGTTAAAGGGGCTAGATCACCCATTTGACAGCAGCAGCAGCCCAGTCCTGTCCTCTGCATCGTCAGTATGAGGGGTGGGGACATGACAATTATTTTATCCTTTATGATCACTTCCTTTTCCTCCTTGAGGCATTGAAGTTCCTCTATAGCGATTTCTTCCCGCTGCTTGGACCGGACCAGTTGATTGTGGACTGTGGCTTCGTGGTCTCTTATTTCTTTGCTTACTACAAGCTGAATCCTTGCTAGAACATGCATCAAAAGAATATTTACGTCCAGACCGATGAATTCGTATTTTGCAGCGTAGTGTCGATATCTTGATCCCCCGTTGTGACTGCATGTGGTAGGATATGCACTAGTCGCACCCTTGTACAAATGTCGACTTCAACCTCCCTTTTCATTGTTTCTTCTTAAGGTATCTTCGTTTCGAGTACTTCATTCGTGAGGGACTGCAGTAACTATGTAACTTGGTGGAAATATCTAGTTACATGGTGCGTAACCTTTGCTTCATTCTCATTGGCCACTGTAATGATTGCAGCCAATACCTTGTTTACCTGTTCATCGGAGAGCCACGTGGTGCTACTACCCTCACCTTTCTTGAACCAACGCTTTGTCTGTGCCTCTTATTTTTGTTTCTCCAACTCCAATTCTATGGGAGTTGTGGATGATGCCTCTTCTTCTGAGTTCTCTACCTCTTCGGAATCCTATGGTTTATCTTGCTTGTTCAAGGTATTTGGTAGTGGTAAATTTCCTAGGTTCGACATCTATTCTGTACTTACCAAAATTTTCCATTCTGGGGGCCATTATTCGATGATAGCATCTAGCTATTCCTCTGTCATATTATAATGTGTCATAATCCATTGTTGCTTTGTATCTGTTCGCTCCGTAATATGTATGGCATGGGGCCCTATCTCCAGTCATGTGGTCCTTTGATATTTCTTCATCGTTTGGTCTATGAGACATGACACCTTGATTGCTTCCTCTCACAGTGCATCCAGATATAAGTAAAACTGAATGTTATTTTTGGTTTGATGTTCCTTGTCATTGAGCACCCATAGTTTTTTATACCGTATGCCTCGACAGATGTTGACACCCTCTATATCCATTCCCCGATAATAAGTTGGATCCATCCATCCAACTGATGCAATGAGTATGAGTAATGAAGAGTAGGTGAATGGATTCCCTATGTCTTGTGCAAGCATCACATCCTCCATCAGTTCGTTCAATATGAACAGGGACCAATTCATCTGTATGCCCACTGCACACTGCTCTGTAGATGTTATAACCCCTGCTGTGCATCGATTCGACCAGTTCTTCTGCACTACCTTTATTGTCAACAAATTTGTTGTAATTTTGACTTCTTGGTTGTTGATAGTATCAATTGTGTACGCTCGTTTAAATTTGACGACGCTATATTTGCTTCGCAACCTTGCTGCCAACTTTTTGCCATTATCTTTGCCTCAGAAGTATTGTGATGGGTCGACCCTTGCCTTGGGTAAGCTGGTGATTTTGGATATCAAATCGACCGTGATTGGTACCTTTGTGACCAACCATAGATAGCCACCGTGGAAGCATGCCAGTAACTGCTTCATGCATGCATTTACTTCCGTGGACCATCCAAAATTCGGCATATGGATGATCGACAACACTCCAGAGCGTTGCAATCCCAACGCCCATTGCGCAAGTTCTCTAGTGATTGGGCCTTTCTCACCATGTTTCTTCTCCTCAAATATGTCCTGGGTGCATTCCGAATATGCTAGGATATCGTGGTCATTGTATTGCAGTTTCTATAGTCACAACACAATTCTTGTCGTCATGTGAACACCTTTGTGTGTTGTCAGCATCTTAATGGTATATTTTTTGGATATGTTAACCCGAACCAATGGTGCTCCTGCCTTCCTCGATGAGACGTACCAAGGAATATCATCTACCATCAGTCCTTGTGGGTAGCTTATGTCTTTCGTGTCATCTTCCACCGTAGTGGATGGACCCGCTTCTCCCTCTACAACAATCCTTGTTGATCCCTGGATATTGGTTCTCCTATCCAAGGTGATTGGACGACTCGTAGTTCTCTTCTTTCTGATCGACCACCCTGCTGCAAAGACCACCTTTGACATTTCTTCGATTATGGTTTTCGATGCCATCGGAGCTTCCTGCATGCTTGTGCTTGAAATAATATATGCCATCTCTTCTAGAACTCCTCTCTTCACTCTTACTTCTCCTAGCTCTCCCTCTTCCTCTCTTTGCTCTGAATCTTCTTCTCAACCCACACAATGGATCTAACCAGGCTCCTTGGTCCAATTTATAGCTTTTGCACCTCTTATACAACGAATTTGCATCATGATTACTAAATCCTCATTGATCAACCCGATCCTCCGTCGATTCTACAAATCTAACACACACCTCAGTCATTAATTTCAAATCTTTGCAACTTGCGTTATTTCCCGTGTGGTTAAATAACTTCATTTATTGCCCGATTTGACTTGTTCCCGCCTCATTCGGTATCGACAAGTTCCCAAGCTTATCGTAGTTTTCCTTTTCTCATCGTTCTTCCCTCTGTCAACATAGTTTCTTTTAGAACTTTCCATCCTTTCATCATTTTTTTTCTTTTTTCACCGCGGCTGTTAGTATGGGTGTCGAACCTGGCTATCCCGATAAGGATTAATTCGATTCCCATTGACTAGTTTTGGAAAAATAACTCCATCTAACTGCAACAATTGTACCACACCTCCGTCGGTAATGAATTGGATAACATTTGGATCAAGCCAATGCATCTGAATATTTCCTGGGTCCTTCGCAAACTTTTTGTCATAGAGAAGAACCATATCTCCATCTTGAAAGTGTTTTTTTTTACGTGGTGATTTTTCCAAGCCTTATGTTTCTCCTTTTCTACTTGCTGATGGAATCCTACGATGAAGCAATTCTATTCAAGTCGTACCACTTGCGCCAGTCTGTCTTTGATCGCTCCTTTGTTGCTCATTCATGAAATTGCTGCTATGCATAGACTGGGAATAATATACTCCATTGGCATCACCACTTCTTGTCCATAAACCATTTTGATTGGTGTTTGACCTGTCATTATTTTACATGTCATTCTGTAGGCCCATAATATCACAGGTATTTTTAGATCCTAGTCTTCGCAACTTGTACTACATACCTTCATGAGCACATTTTCCATTATTTTATTGAATGCCATGACTGTTATGTTCACTTGTGGATGGTATGGGGTACTTTTCTTATGTTGTATATGGAATTCCTCTATCAGCGCTTTGATTGTTTAATTGAAAAAATGACTACCTTGGTCGCTTATAAATATATTATTAGTACCACCAAACCGAGTAACCACATTGTCGAAGAGAAATCATGTTGTTGTTGCAACTGTGCAGTCCTTCATTGATGCATCCTTATCCCATCTTGTCAAGTAGTCTGTCGCAGTGATGATATATCATGCCCATGTTCTTTTCCTTGGTGGATTGATGGTTTCGATGAAATCGACTGCCCACCTATCGAATGTTTGCATTATTACCTGAGGTAATAATGGCATCTCATCTCTTCATGATGGCTTCCCCATTCTTTGAAATACATCATAGATTTTACCGTAATCTGCAGTGTCACCATGTACTGCCGACCAACATAAATCATTTTGTAGTATTTTTCTGGCGGTTTCACGTCCTCCATAGTGTCCTCCTACAATCTCATTGTGTGCCTCTACCAACACTCTTTCTTGCTTATGCGGAAGAACATATCGCCACAAAATTTCATCTAGTCCCATCTTGTATAGTTTCCCTATGATAAGTTAGAAGTCCGCAGCTTTGACAACTAGTTGCTTCTTCTTACTAGTGGTGAACTCCTCATGGACTTTTCCTGTTGCCAAAAATTGAACTATTTGTTCAGAGTGGTCATCAACCACTCCAATTTTAAACAGTTGTGCATCAGGTAAATCTTCCTCGATGTTGCTTGGTTCATTTCCTAATTAAATCCTTGACAAGTGGTTAGGTATGACATTCAGTTGTCCATGCTTCACAATGGTCTCGAAGTCAAATTATCGAAACAATAGTAACCATCGACAGATCTTCCCCCCCAACACAAGATTATTGACCAAGTGTTTTAATGTTGATTGATCCGTAAACATTTTGAAATGTCCTCATAATAGGCAGTGGTGGAATTTATGTAATGCATATACCATCGCTAATGTTTCTCTTTTGGTCGTTGTGTAGTTTCTCTCCGCAGTAGATAACTTCGTACTCGTGAATGCGATCGGATGGTTGATGGATCCTACTCCTGGTTGGGATAGTATCACTCCTAATGCTACCGATGAAGCATCGACATGGACATGGACCTAATTCCTTATCTTCAACGATTGTTTAAAATTCTTAGAAATAATTGTTTCAACACAATATTGACACCATTAAATATTTGATTATGCATATTTATATCCATTCCATTAACACAAATTATCTATTATAGGTCAAGAAATATCCTTCGATGTAAGCATATTGACAACTTATTTGTGTAGAAAGTGTAAATGATAAGAGACATCATTTGATTGTGGCATTATAGTTGATTTCAAACAATCAAGTCGAGCAAGTTCAAAATATAATCTTCAATATGTTTAAAAGATCCATGAAATTATTGATCATTCAAATGTTGCATATTCAACTACATATTGTATGAAGCATTTGGTGAAACATGAAGGCATGGTCCCTTTAACAAATTGTTTTCCATAACTTTTTCAAGGTATGTTCCAAATAATAGGGACTCTTATGTTCTGTAAGATTCGTTGTGAGTGGTTATTCTTTCTCAATAGAAATATAAGCAATAAAGGACTTATATAAGTTGTTAGTTGTTAGTTTATTATGGATGGATATTTGTCTATTAATTAGTAATGATGTTATAATTGTGGTCAAATTTATGTATGCCTTTTAATGGAAAGGTATTTCTCTATGAAGGCATTTTGGATCCTGAAAGTATATTTGTCATACATTATGATCTAATATTAAGGCATCTATTTAGTGACTAATCAAATATTATGGAGCAAAACAGTGATGACAAACAAAATACAGGTTGGGTATTAGATTCCCAATGACAAATGGACGTCAATGATGATGATGGATCTAGTAATAATACAATCTACAATCCTAATTTTCATGATGATAAAATTCAACAAGAGGAACATAAAGTTGATGATGACAATATCCCTTTAGCAATATGGCATCATAGGGCTAGAGTTTAGTCTCCACCCGATGATCAATTAGACAACACCATTTGTCACAAAAAAATGTATAACATACAAAATCTAGAAGATCACAACAATGACAACAATCAACAACAAGAGTTGGATGATCTAGAAAGAAACGAGATGGATGCAAATATACAAAATGATAGAAATAGATATGTAACAATACAATCAATCTAATAATTTATTTTCTTGGTGTTGAAAATGATGGAGAAGAAGACAAAGATGATGACAATATCACTTTGAAATGGCGTTGTAGTGAAAATCATATTAAGAACTTGTAAGAAAATATAGACATTCATAAGGCTGAATTGGATGTCATAAAATAAAATAATAATGTAAATGAAAACTTCTAGTTTTATAAGATTTTTAATTCATATTTTAAATATCATGTTTTGTTCAATAAAATTTCAAATGATTCATTATTATTTGGCATGTAATATTCTAATTACTATGGTTAGAGGTTGTAATCTACGTTCATTTATAATTTACACTTGGATGATTATGAAGAAAAAATTCTCATCAAATGATTATTAATAATAATAGTATATTTGTAGATCAATGGTTTAAAATTCTAATGACAAAGGTTGTTATATGGATTGATTTGGTTAAATGTGGGACACATGACCTCAAATTAATAATTACACAATTAAATCAAAACTTGTAAATAATGGAATAAATATTACCCCATAATGAACTACATCATATATGATAGCCCTATTTTCAGACACTTTTTTACCAATATGCACCATTTTTCCTTCCTCTTTACGTATATTGTTCCCTTCTTATATGACAAAATATTGCTAGGTCAAGATTGAATGTAATGATGTAAGCTTGAGTATTTTTTGTTTTTTTATGGTTTATTTTCAAATCCAAGGTGAATTTGATGTAGCATGTTCTTAACAGCTATTTGATAGTTGTAAGATACTAATTCTTGTTGTAGGAATGTTGTTGTGAAACACTACAAGTTGTTGCAAGACACTATTCATTGTAAAAGTTATAACAATTGATCAAATGATTGTTGCAGAACCCTACCGATTGTTATTGAATCGAGAATAGTAACTATGGAACTTGGAACTATTACCACATCAACTATAACAATAACTACAAAACACAAATCCATGCATTTTGACACCAACTAAGGAGCCATAGAATACTACTCTCACTTGTTTCTACTAAAAACCTTCACTTTCCATGCTAGGCAATAGCATTTTATGCTTCTATCTATCTGCATTATCTCTACAAAAGGTCACCCTCACTTTTTTATGGTACGGGACATTTTATTTGCACTATAGCAGACACTGAAAATTTTAATGATCCATAATTTTCTCAAAGTGTATAAATATTTGTGAATCTTACTAATTCTTAAATTTATAACCATAAAATGTTTGGCAATTGTTTTGTAAAAATATTCAAATTTCTAAGGACTTTATATAGCTTTTGGACAATTTTGGCGATATTTAGAGTAAAAATAATTATCCCATGAAAATTGGGCTAATCGTATTTGAAAAAAAAAACAAATTGCCAATATTTTTGGGGGGAAAAGGTCGAAAAATAACCCATGGGATAAATTTTGGCCCTAAAACTTCCGTGATTGCAGATCATATTTTTTTTCCTCATGGTGTAGAAGAGTGTCTACATTTCTATAGAACATCATCACCATTCCTTCGAATGTTATTGAAGCATGACAACTCAACCATTTGTTATCAACACCTCGATCACCAAGTAAGTCCAAGTAATCTTTGTCTTATTTTGTGATTTAGTAGGGTCCTATAATAATCATAAGAATTCCAAACACACATGATCTGAAGTATGATTCTACGCATACTTTTCGATTGATATACAACAAATTATGTATGCATTACTCTTGCCTTCCCATTTTTTATGTAGCCTTCCTTTAATTTTTTGGTGTCTTTCCCAGGGACAATCAAGAGATTTAGTCATGGGGTGTGGGGCTATAGGAAGAGAGGAATATAAGGTAGGATGGTGTCTTAAGTCATGGATTAGATATGGCGATCACAATAATAAAAGGATTGACAATGGGGTTGTGTCCATGCCATCATTTTGAATAATGCATGATGACTTGAGTACCAAACGAATCAGTCATTATTTCACTTACCACTCAAAATTAATAATGTGTACTATCATATTATTCACTATGCGGTAATAAATTAACAATGAATTCCATGGTTTTAACAAATGGTTTTGTAGCATTCTAGACACCTTCATTTGTATACACTTAACAAAATCAAGAGCATTTTCAGCTTCAGTGCTCCCATTTCTTTGTAGAATTTGGTCATTAAACATGGTCTAAACAATTTGTTTTATAGCATTCTTTGTACACCGAACTATAGTAATCATGGGAGGACTACCTAACCATTGATTGCAAGATAACAAAAGATAACTAACAGAAAATTTTGACATAACATAGATATTTCAAGAACCGTGGTGGTTTGATTATTATTATCATTTGTACGTATATATCCCTTGATTCACCTTGAATTTAAGAGAATACTTGACCATAGTTAG
Organism: Pseudotsuga menziesii; assembly: GCA_001517045.1. Taxonomy (NCBI): domain Eukaryota; kingdom Viridiplantae; phylum Streptophyta; class Pinopsida; order Pinales; family Pinaceae; genus Pseudotsuga; species Pseudotsuga menziesii. The sequence continues at coordinate 529,022 of LPNX010344778.1, read as the reverse complement.
CAGATTGTAAATTCCAATAACTAAAGTAGTGATTTCAAAGATTACAAAGTTCCCAACTAAGGATGCTCAATGGTTTAAGACTAACGTCATAGTTTTAGAAGGATGATTTTTTTAACAATTGGAGAAGCTATGTATTCCACAAGTAAGGGAGTATTAAGGATATCCTTCCCCATACTTTGGAGAAAATTTTCTCTTTATATGCAAAAATTATGTTAGGTATGTTTACCTTAATTTTTTCCTCGATCACCAAGTAAGTCCAAGTAATCTTTGTCTTATTTTGTGATTTAGTAGGGTCCTATAATAATCATAAGAATTCCAAACACACATGGTCTGGAGTATGATTCTACGCATACTTTTCGATTGATATACAACAAATTATGTATGCATTACTCTTGCCTTCCCATTTTTTATGTAGCCTTCCTTTAATTTTTTGGTGTCTTTCCCAGGGACAATCAAGAGATTTAGTCATGGGGTGTGGGGCTATTNAAGACTAACGTCATAGTTTTAGAAGGATGATTTTTTTAACAATTGGAGAAGCTATGTATTCCACAAGTAAGGGAGTATTAAGGATATCCTTCCCCATACCTTGGAGAAAATTTTCTCTTTATATGCAAAAATTATGTTAGGTATGTTTACCTTAATTTTTTCCTACCATTTCAAATTATTATCCTACCTAAGGCATGGAGCAGTGTTGCATATTCAATCATTTTTTTATATTCCTAGAAAGGATGGTTAATCAAGTGCAATAGCGACAATGTAGGAGTGTGGCCCATAATATACTAGTTAAATTATTGATTTTAAATACCCTCTCCTTAGTAGGGACGACATGGGATGAGTTTCTGGCAAGGCCCAAGTAGAGCTGACTAAAGAAGGAGAAGAAGAGGAAGAAGAAATGGCAGCATAAGAAGAAAAAAAAGAATAAGGAGAGGAAATGGTAGAAGAAGAAACAACTGCAAAGGAGGAAGAAGATAAGGAATTAGTTGCAAAAGAAGAATAATAAAAATATGAAGTTCAACAAATTATTAAAATTTTGAAATGAGAAGAATATGCGAAATTGAGATTGTTCAAGGTGAAACAAGCCTAGAAAATAATAGAAGAATTCAATGTTTATTGTAGTAGAGGTATGATTAATTGAGCTTTAAATTAGTAGGGTTCTCAATTTTTTCTAAACAATGGCTTTATCAATTCATATTGCAAAGATGGACTATTGAGATGCAACAAGATCGAACCTCATTGGAAGATAGCTAGACTCAACAAGATAGAAGGGACTTAATGTTTCTAAATTGAAAAGGAAAATGTGAGGGTGATAGTTGAGAATAAAAGACACATAACTACACATTGATAAAATACAAGGATAAAAAAGGTTTTTTTCAATTATTGAAGAGGAGTCAAATATTTCTATAGAAGGAGAAATAATTGTTGGAAAGCCACGACCTTTTGCTACTAAAGAGCTAGAACCTTTTGTTGTTGAAGGACCTTTTATTGTAAAAAAAACAATTATGTTGTTGAAAGGTTAAAAAAACTTGTTGTAGAAGAGATAAAGTCAACATATATAGGAAAATCCTATGCAACCTTAGAAATAAAATCATAACCTTGTGTAGGTTGGTAAAACACCCTCTACTTTCACCCATGATATCTTGATAATGCATCTTGAAGCAACCAAGTGGAGGATTATTGTGAGTCATTCGATCAAGGAATCGTATCATTGGAGGATCATCAATGAGTTGTTAAATGTATGAAAGAACAACGTTCCCTTTTCTATAGTCAAGCAAAGGACAAATGGTAGGTTCTTTAGGAAAAACAAAAGGAGGTAGAACAAACATTAAAGGTCAAATCTAGGTTACAAGGGTAGATGTTACAAATATGTGAGTTCACCTTGGAAATCCTCTCATGCAAGGAACAATCATAGGTTTATGTGATCTACTTGCATGAGAATTGGGTTAAACTCCATATCTAATGAATAACTTCATGTAAGCCATGTGATATGAAGGACCCCACTGACTTATGTTCAATCTATTTTTTTCACAATGATGAAGATTAATTTTTTCTTCACGAGATCTACGTACATAAGTTTTTGATGAAATTGAAAGCAAGTAGGGACCCAAACCCTTTTGTTGGAGATGTCTAACTAGGAAAATTCTCATCATTCACAAGGAACAAAATAGAGTTGAAGAGAGTGGGAAAAGTTCATAATGATTAAGTACTACTAATCTAATGGTTAGAGTAAAGTTTCATCTTTCACTATTAGTGATCAATGAGCATAGTAGGTTCATCTTATGTCACCCTAAACATGTTTCCACAATGACACATCAACAAAGAGAGACAAGTTAGTGTGAGGAGTTTAAGAGACAATTTGTAGAAAAGGCGCTTGAACTTCTTAGCTGCCATTAGATATGGGAAGCCTTACCTCTTTCACTTGATATTAGAGAACCATTGTCTTTCCCTAATTTTATTGTTTCTTTGATAAGATCTAATATTTGAGGAGTCTTTAGATCAATTGGATTGGACTACTATTATGATACCCATTTTTATGGTACATCACTTTTCTAGAAATCCACGTGAAGAACCTGCAAATTGGCAAAAGTATAAAAGAGACTTGGCTACTATGGTGGAGGAGAACATTCTTATGGTTGTGAATATATCCTCAATGATATACATGATGCAATTATGGTTTCACATTCCTCTCAAGGATCATGAGATTAAGAATAGTGAGTTGTAAGGTTGCACATGCATGTGAAACTCTTTCAATCAAGGACATATGAGGCTCTTATTTTGGGACATTTTTTACCCTTATGCACCCATTTTCCTTAATCGTTTGCCTATATTATTCCCTACATATATAAGCAAAGATTATAAGATAAAGATTAAAGGTCATGAAGAAAGTTGAATTCCCCTTTGTTTTATGGTGTTTATATTAATTAGAGGTGAATTTGACATATTGCTTGAGCTTACCAAATCTTTGAGAATTGTAGGATACTAATGTTGGTCGCTAGAGTGTTGCTACAAAATGTTATAAGTTATCGTAGAATGCTACAAGAAACTATAAAATAGTACAAGTCATTGCAAAATTTAGAGCAATTAATCAAATTATTGTTGCAAAACCCTACAAGTTTGTGTAGAAGCAAGAATATTAATCATGGAACCTATAATATTTACAATAGAGCCAATGAAAATTATTGTAGAACAAAGATACACACATTTTTTGGCATGGGATTGGAAAGGGTGCAAACATGTGGAAAAAATTGGAGTTAATACAGGCATCTAAGACACCGAAATCCTTGTATATCAATTATAAATATTTTGTTAATTTTGATGCTATAAATTATTAGGCTAATGAGGATGGTGCCATATTATGTAATTGGATTGTCCTAACTAGATTGTTAGAACAACACTAGTTCTTGGACAATGTTTATTAGGGACCTTTCCTACCTATCTTTCGCTTATAAATAAGCCTTTGGAAGTCTAATATAGGAGGATAAGAAATGTATGTGAAGTGGAGGACCATTGTCAAAAGAGAAGTCCAAAATCTATCTCAGGTGGTATATATCAAATCATTCATTAATAAAGGAGAAACAATATTAGTTTCTTCTTTTTCCATGTTTTCTATTAGACAATAAATAATTTTGTCTTTGGATAAATTGCAATTATTTTTTGTAGATAGATAAAGAGCAATCAACACCCTTTCCTCGTCAAGATTCCACCCACTTGAGATAAGTTGTGACTTGCTAATGTTCTCTTTGTTGTGTCTAAATAGTGGTAGGGAAATTTTAACAATCCATATTTATCTTAAGTGTAGAAATCTTGGTGATTCTTAATAATTACTAAAATTCCAACCATAAAATATTTGGTGATATTTTCTAAAAATATTCAATTTCTAAGGATTTCATTTAGTTTGCAGAAAATTTTGGCTATTTTTTAAATAAAATAATTATATCCTATAAAATCTAATGAAATCATATTTTGAAAAAAAATGGAAATTGGTGAAATATTTTTAGAAAAAATAAAAAAACTACCCAAACAATGAAATTTAACACCTAAAGTTTTACCTTGGTAGTAGATATGTCCTAGTACAATTTGCAATAAAGTTAGCTTCAAGCTAAAATTTGCATTTAACAACCATGTGGATGCCCTACAGTGGTTGATATTACAAACAAGTTCATCATCTTGCCATCAACTGTATTGAAAAATAATAATCACTTTGAAATGCTAAATATGTTTCTAATTGCAATGGCTTTAGTGTTGACTAATTATATTTTTACTAAAAAGTAAAAGTCAAAACTAAATATGTTGCAAATAGAAACAAATTTAGCATCCAATTATACGCTTTGCATGAAATTAGAAAGTGACGCCAAAGTTGTTGCAATGAGCAATGGGTTTACCCTCCACCTATGAAATAACAACTACTTTCACCCAAAATTGTATTAAAATACTAAAATAGTAAACAAAGACTAAAAAGGAGGTTAAAAAAGAAGCAATTAATAGGGTTGGGTTGTAGGTGTATGTAGAGGGAAAGGATAATGAGATGGTAAATTATTTGATTCATGAATGATATTTGAATGATTTTAGTATAGCCCAAATAAATGAGGAAAGGGATTGTATGACATTCTCAATTAGAGCAATGCCACAAAAAAGTAAGTTTAATGTTATATTCATCGATTGCATTTGTGTGTTATTAGTATAGCTAAAATAGATATGAGGAAGGGATTCTATAACATTCTCAATTAAACCAATGGCACAAAAATTAGCTTAACATATTAGACATCTAAACATGGTGTTAAAATTGTATTTACACCTTTTATGATGATGTTAGGCTAATAAATTATGATACGATTTACATATAATTACAAGGATATACAACATCCCATTTGATACACCTAGGCATAAATAAGAGCCCAATCGAACTTAGGAAGTTGTTTTATTGATTAAGAATGATTAAATACATATTGGAATTTATAGAGTACAATTTGGAATGTTCGATTTTTAAAATAACATAAAGCCTTATTCAAGGGTACACAACAACAAATTCGATAGACTTGAGCATATATAAGATGACAATGGTTCTTGAGAAGTTTTATCGGCTAAGGATGAATAAATACATAACTGAATTTATAAATATGATCTGGAATGTTGGATTTTCAATGCTTAACATAGGCATCGAAGAACACAAATATGGTACCATATGATATATCTTAGAGGCAAAAGGAGATATTTGATACACTTTAGAGGAGGTGGTTAATTGTATCGAGGCATGTCGTTAATGGATTAGCAATTACTAGACATAGAAGAGATTCCATTACCATGGTGGTGGATAAATTAACAAGGGTGGTCCACTTTATTCCAACAATTTTCATATATAAAACCCTTCAAATGTCAAAGTTTAAGTTTGTAAAAAATATAACAAACATATCACAAAATGGTGCATAGTGAGTAAAGACTAATCAAAACAAGTGCATTTACGAACTTCTAAAATTTCTCATATTTTAAAAACTTAATGAATACATCCCTTATTTCTCTAATACCCTAGTACAAATCACTTAACAACTAATAACCCTTTGTCTAGATTTTACTATTTTGTTACAAAATACTGTGTCAATAAATAAAAATAAATGCTTTTGTACAATTTTAAAGTCCTCTACCACTAACTATTTACATTTATACCTAAATATATATTGAAGAAATTAAGTATCCTATACATATACACTTGTGATGTTTTCTAGATGATTTAGAAGAACATGTTCTTAACATTTAGCAAAGATTGAAGTCAATGAGTAACAAATTGAGTCAGCAAAGACTTTAAACAAAGTGCATTTATAGATTTCTATATTTCTCTACTTTTAAACTTACCATATACATTTCTTATTTCTTTAATACCCTAATGTTAAATCACTTAATAATCATTAATATACACTTGTCAAAATTTTACTTTTGTGTTACGAAATATTGTATAAATAAATAAAAAATTATGTTCATGTACAATTTTAAAGTCCCCTACCCCTAGTTATTTAGAGCTATACTTAAATATATAATGAGAAAATTAAATATCATATACAAGTGCTCTTATGATATTTTATGGGTGATTTAAAATACTGTAATTAATATTCGATAAAGATTAAAAGAAATCAATATGTTATATATATAAATTTAATTAAAAAAAATAGTAAGATAGCTCTTATAAATTTAATAAAAAAAATATAGCAAGCCAACTCTTAAATTCTATGTTAAACAAAATTATTTCCCTAACTTTACATATTAGTTTTTTTTTTAATTAATCAAAATTTTATAAAATATAAAAACGAAATAAATAACACTACAAGTACTCCCTAGTATTATATAAAACATAATACTTAATACCATAATAAATATACAAAATAAATATAAGGTAAGTTAAAAGTTAATGTGGCTTTTAAGAACATGGGTTTCCTCCTAGCAGGTCATAGGTTCAAATCCATAAGGTTTAGGGTATGTACACCTCTATATACTTTAGCAGTCAAATCGATGCATAGAGGGGTTCCTTTGTCCCATAAACAAAGGGTTCTCATACACCAAATTGGTGTTCACCTTTATTATTATATTATTATTGTGTGATATATATATATAAAGAAAGAAAGAAAGAAAGAAAATATTATGATGAGAGCATGGTTTTTCATATTTTAATTTTTATCCATTCTCATTCTTTTTGTAAGTGGGATTTCATATATGGGATATGAATGATAGAAATATTATATAATAAAAAAATTGGAATAATATATTTATGATTATATTCCATATTAATAAGATAAACATATTTTTTAATAACATATATGTCAGAAGTAAAAGTGGGTTTAAAATGACTAGAGTTATTTGAAATTGTTTACACCATGTTTGTGGTGCTCCATGATATTTGGGGTATTTGGCATATGACTAATACCTAGATGATCCAAGATGGATTATAATATGATAAATGTTATGTGATGGATATGCACAATTGAGATTGCTTGCTTAAAGGACATTTGACCTAAAAATGGTGTTGCCTTGGTTGTATTCCTTTGGGCAATGAAGATCCTCTGGTAGTTTGGTAGATTCTCTTCATCGAGGCCCCGCGTAAGAGCCACTTGCTTAGACAATGCGCTTCAAGGGATATGGAGTGTTTTGCATCATAGAGGACTTCAAGCCTTAGTTGGCATGTGGTAGCTTGATTTCTTATTTTGAGGATTAGAGGTGCCTCAAGGACACATGGGGCTACGATAGTGTTCTTACAAGGGGTATTTGAAATAATGGAATACTTTGTTTTGAAAGATAGATGGAGTCTATGTAGGCTAGTATTGGATGGTGTAGACTTGCCTTACGTAGCTACAACAGAGTCATTAATGTGCATAATATCACCATTAGAGCATGCACTTTTACTCTTGACTGAATGTTTGACCTACAAGGGATCATGTAGGCCGCTTATAAGGGCTTAGACCCACATAGTATTGTTGGTCTCCCTTACTTCTCTTATAAATGTAATAATAAAAAAGCGCTTTTATACATGATCATCACATATTCATGTGTACACTTCTCTTTGTACTTTCCTTATAGGATATCTTTGTTATAGTTTTCACATAAACCGAAGGAGAAGCTAACGAAAGGGAAGGAGGACATCTTGGTTAGAATTTGTCTTATGATTAAAGCTCACTCTTGTGGTACACATTTGTGATGATCTTAGTTCTCTCTATATTGGATCTTCACTTGTATTTGTTTATTTCTCATGAGGCCCTATGGTATTTTAGTTTTCTTATGCATCTTAGAGTTTGAGGGTTAGGGGATTACCATTAGAAATTGAAATTTAGGGTTTTGAGAGAAAACCTAAGATGAATTTCTAAATAAAAGGAATATGTCTTACTTTGGAGATAGTGTTGGAGATATTACACTTAAATCTTCTTGGTTGAGGTAGAGTTTGATGATTTACCCTAGTTTAAAAAAATTGGATAGTTGGACTTTTGTACTAGCTTTCAAAGAAGGCTATGGTAGGTACTTGTACTTCATCTTGAGCTTATATATAAAGTTTTCAACTATAAATGTCTTGTGGAATTTCTAGATTTGGATTTCAATTCTTTATGCATTGATATTTACAATGTTTGACTTATTAATTTAAGAGAAGCATTACAAAAATCGTAAGAGTTAACATATAATGAAGAATACAAGGGACTACATTTACAATTAAGTACATTTCATATTTGATTTTTGGTTCATAAGTTGCCCTAGAAGGATTGAAAACCTATATGTTGATCTTGTATCCCTTTTACTTAAAAATTGTCATGAAATCTATTGTTAGAAATGAATTATTATAACATTTATGTAGTTTTATGTATTAATTTACAATTATCCAAAAGGCTGAAAATTTTAGAATTAAGATCCAAGAAACTTTCCAAGGAATTAACCCATTTTTCAATCACTCAAAATAACAAGAAGAAAAATTGTGTTTTGGCTTAAAATTTGACAAAAAAATTTCTATACTTGATGTAACTACAAATATCAAATATTAACTTTGCACAATCGAATTGCAAAAGTGATATTTGAGAGTGTTTAATCCATTTTTTCATTTAAAACAACAACTTCAACAAACCAAAATTGCAATTTAATATTGTGCAATGTTGATATTTGATATCTGCAATTCAATCAAATCTAATACCAATTCCTCGGTCGAATTCTTACAGGAAAAAATGAAAAAGGTTGAAAATGTAAAATGTTTAACCACCTTCATTGATTAGCGATATTAATGTAATTGTCCTTGCCATACACACAAAGATGCTTATATTTTTCTTTCAATTATCTCATTAATTTTTTTAATAAAGCAATAACACATTTTGTACAAGTATTGAGAAATATTTCATTTTTTCACCATAAAGATTAATATTTTTTCAAAAGATACCCTCAATAAAACATGTAAAGGTCCTACGAGTAAATAATGTGTTTTTCCTGTTATTCAAATTGAAAGGTGACTTGTTTCCTTTCTTAAAAATTGGCCAAACTTTTTAAGATTTAGACTCGTTTCAAATTGCCATCGTGTCATTCTGAACTATTGAAAAATAGAAAAATAACAACTTCATAAAACATTTATACCACATTTTTAGGAAACAATATGAAATATTGATTACAACTTACCCAAAAATCAATTTGGAATCAATGTAATTTTTTTGGTGCCAATTACTTTGGAAACCCAGTTGAAGATATATATGGAAACCCCAAAATCAATTTGGACTCTATGTAATTTTTTTGTTGCCAATTACTTTGGAAACCCTTCTAAATATATATGTATGTAATGTGAGATGAAAGTATCTAATAACTTGTGGTCATAACTCACCATGAACTATATGAAATATAAATTGAGCTTTGTTGCAAGGATATTGATTGTTTCAACCGATAAAAAGTGGATGTTATTTACAAAGGAGGAGAAAGCACTAAACAGGACGAAACTCAAACCTTCTTCTTTTTTGGTGCCAATTACTTTGGAAACCCATTTAAATATATATATATGGAAACCCCAAAATCAATTTGGAATCTATGTAATTTTTTGGGTGCCAATTACTTTGGAAACCCTTTCGAATATATATGTATGTAGTGGGAAACCCTTATGAATATATATGTATGTAGTGTGAGATGAGAGTATATAACAACTTGTGGTCATAACCCGCCATGAACTATATCAAATATATACCAAGCTTTGTAGCAAGGATATTGATTGTTTCAACCGATAAGTGTATGTTATTTACAGAGGAAGAGGAAGCTATGAACATGAAAAAACTCAAACCTTCTTCCTTTGTCGTTCTGAGAATTACAGAACTGCCACACAATTATATATGCCCACTCCTTCACTCACAGAGATGAGTGCATCAGCGTAAATTTTATCAATTTGTTTCTGTAATAAACGATATATTATGACCTCTCTATTCTTTTGATACCTGGCAGCATTTGCTTCTATAATGAAAGAGCTATGCATGTGTATGTGTATCGTTTCAGTAGCTATTTGTTATTTCCAAAGGAGGAGGCAGCTCTAACCAAGACGAAACTCAAACCATATTCCTTCGTCATTCTGAGAATTGCTGACGTGCCAAGCGATAATGTATGCCCACTCCTTAAACAAATGCATCACTACACCCATACACACACGCACACACCATATATATATATATATATATATATATATATATATATATATATATATATAGTTTCAGTAGCTATTTTCTATTCATCGATTACAACTCCCAAACCTTCAATGTTGGTCGCAACATATCCTAGTGAATCATGCTACGATGTTGAGGTTAACTGATACAAGTGCAAGCAACAAATTTATACCTACAGGTGGAGTGGCTCCAACATCATCTACATTTTAATTGGTTGGCTAACGATGATTATTGTGGAGACTTGTGAATATTGCTTTGGAGAACAATCGTTGATATTCTTATGGAATTTTGTTTTTTCCCTGTAATTCATTCCTTACACTTCAATTTGTAAATCATTTTTTCAAACAAAATTTCCAAACTTACAATAGAGAAAACCCTAGAACAAGATTATGGCCAAAACCCAAATTGTACTCAAAGGATCATAAGTAATGTATGGCCAACCAATAAGCCTAATGAAAATATATCATTAGTTAAATCCATATAAAAATTAAATAATTATATTTTTTATATAATTATATTTAACAATTGAATAGTTCTCAATTTCTATATGATTATAATTAATCAACAATTATAATTTTTATATAATTATATTTGATAATTTAATAATTATCAATTTATTATAATTGATTATTGAATGAATAAGCTAAATTCTTAACTTGTGATTGGTGAACACCTATAAGCCATAAGGTAAGTGTCACAAACTGCTTTATAATTTTTATATAATTATATTTGATAATTTAATAATTATCAATTTATTATAATTGATAATTGAATGAATAAGCTAAATTCTTAACTTGTTATTGGTGAACACTTATAAGCCATAAGGTCAGTAAGGTCAGTGTCACAAACTGCTTGTTATTCATGCCTTAGCCACTCGTTATCAACTACTAGTTATAATATGTAAACTCAGATATTTTTCATATTTTTTTATAATTGTTTATTTCAAATTTGAAACAATTGTCATAAAATAAATCTTGACAATACACTTGTCTCATTTTCCTGAAAAGGACCTTCCTCATCCTTGGTGTAATTATTATTATTATTATTATTAATCATAACAATTAGTATTATTATTAAAATTATTATTTCTTAGAAATAATTTTATTAGTTATTATTCATTATGTTATGTCATTAACTTGTTAACTGTTATATTATATTATTATTAATTATTACATTCGGGACACGTGGAGACCACCCTCAAATTTTAGGAAAATTCAGAGTGGGCAAGGTGTCTCTAAAATTATAAATAATAATAATAATAATAATTTATTTGATGTATATTCATGATTGTGCAATGTAAACACAAAATATATTAATTTATTTTCAAAGTAGTCCCAAGTAGGGATTGAAAAAAGTGAAAATAATGGAAAACGTAAATAAAATAAAATATTCTCACGGGCATGGGGAGGGGGATGTTTCGCCAGGAGTCCCCATGTCCCTGGGACGCAGGAAACACGTCATCGTGGACCACTGTAAATCATCTCTATCCAATTTTCTATCTAATTTCCTTTCCATGAGACAAATCATGCTTTCCCAGACCACTATTGAAATCTTCATTTATCCAATTCTCTATATAAATTATCTCTATCAAATTTTCCATCAGCATTTTGTTGAGCTACGATCCCCAAAATGAACCAAACCATGCAGTATTCACATACTAGACATTAGGTTTCCATGTATGTGAGCCCATATAGCTATCTCTCCTAGGCACTAGAAGGCCATGTACAATAACCTCCGATGCAAACAAATTTCTCTGGATCTTGCATGTTTGGACCATCTGTTTCTAATCTACCTATAATTCTATTAGGATTACCTATATTTCTTCAGAAGTTATCACCTTCCTAGGCACTAGAAGGCCATGTGCAATATCCTCTAATGCAAACAAATTTCTCCTAGGCACTAGAAGGCCATGTGCAATATCCTCTAATGCAAACACATTTCTCTTAGTCTCGTATGTTTGCACCATTTGTTTCTTATCTACTAAAATTCTAGCTGGCTTATTCATGAAAATCATTATAGAAAGCTTTAATTAAAAAGGAATATTTTAACTTTTTCAACAAAGACATACTCTTGCACACTAATGACAACTACCTAGGGAACAAAGTAGTTTGACGAAATTTGAATAAGACCCGGCCTCATCTATGAAGACAACATCAGCAATATTCTACTCCAAGACCAAAAAAAAAAAATCTAATGTGGCCTCACCAATTATCACTGTTGGGTGTTTTTTTATTGTAAATACCTCTGACATCCCCTATATTACTTAAACTAATACCAAACTACAATTATTCTAATCCTAGTTCTTCCCTCGGTGGTCTTACCCCCAATACCCTCCACCACTCTTCCCGAATATGAAGGAAAATGCCTTCTTCCCCTGGATTGTGAAAACTACTAGGGGAAATTTTTCCCAAATTTGCCCACGATTCCAATGACTAGAGAACTCTATTTAAAGGATTATTCAAGAACCTCGTGCCAATGTTGATTTGACAATTTGAAGAATTTCCACGCTTATGATTCCTGAATCTTTAGACACCAGCAAAGGGTCAACAAATCCCAACCCACCTTTTTCAATTAGAGCAGAAGTAGTACCCCAATTGATAGGTTCAAATTTGTGTTTGTTGATTGTCTAGAGACCATATGTAGTCTGACAAGATCTTAAAAAACTGTTTCTGATGGACTGAACACGTAAGATGGAACAAATATAATTTCTAATTTAGTTCAGAGTCAACTTCAGCATTACCACACTGCTAAATTAAGGATTTGCCAAGCTCTTTATAAAATGCAAGCCCTACGACCTAATGTACAAATATATTTAGGAAGCTTTTTGTTACATATTTTTTCTGCCCTAAATCCTGTGATTCCATGAGATATCTCATATTCTCTAACCCCCAAATGTTCTTCCACATCACACGGAAAGTTGAGTTAGAATTTGCACCTTTTCATATTTGCCATTAATGTAAACATTGACATAAAATATATTTTTCCATATGCTTTAGAAGCACATCTTATAATATGATCTAATAGAAGTACACCTTCAAAACTATTAATGCATTTAAGATCTTGTCGATCAAACAGTGAAGTCATAATAATAATAAATGGTTTCATAATCAAGGAATTGGTTCTAACGCAATTGAACCATTACCACCACTTGCAACAAAAATCTAAAAATTGAAAAATTTAGCTTTGTTTTCACCACTTTAACCATTAAATATTGTTATGCCTTTCAAATTATACCATTTTAATCCCACGAATATATTTCACTTTAGAAGGGGAAGAAAACCTTGAAAAAGTACCAAAATTTTGCTTTTCAAAAGAAGAGTATATGCTATCAATCATCTGTTTCAATTTTTAATCCTTTATTGCATTGGCTTTGGCCAACTTTTGAAAAGAACAATTGCTCTTCACTGCAAGTGAAAAATAGTATTCAAATTAGTTCTTTGCATAGAAAAAATAACCTTACCTTCAAACAGTCCCAGTCCAAAGTAGCACGATTATGATTTTCTAGATCAAGTTCCTTTACTCGTATCCTGCTAACCTTCCCACATGGTAGAACACTTTGCCACCCTCCACTAATTGTTGATGAATGGGAATAAAACAGAGCAAAACATTGAACAAATACCTATGACAATTTGTTCATTAGAAAAATGTAGTCTATACATCCAGTTCTAATGTTTTCCGAGAAACTTACATGTAAATTACATGGGTGCTCACAACTGCCCCTGCCCTCTTAAAATAGACACCAGACAAACTCTGCAAGACTACGCTGAGAATAAAGAACAAAGTGAAAAATGAAACCAAATTACAAGATCAAACAATTTTCTGTTTGAAAAACAACACAAGTTAGCGTGCTCACTCAAATAAAAGACGCTTCCTGTGACACTCTGGCCAAGGGAAAACCCGATCCCATCCACAGGAATGTTGCAGAGTTCAACCTAGAGAACCTTAAAAACCTGACAAAGAATTTTCAAAACACAGTATGCACTTGTCTGTGAATTGAACAAAAAAAATGATTTAATCAATGTAAATATTTTAAAAGAAACTTCTTGAGACAAAGCACCCTAAGCAGCAATAATACCACTTTGTGGGAAGAACAACTCTTGTGAATTGCCCAGATGGCTTTGTCGTCTGCAGAACTTACAATATCCTCCAATCTTAATAAGTGAGGCATTAAATTCTCATGTAATGCCTACCAAGTAGTTTGCATGCCTTGGCCTGGAGAATTTACAAAGCCACGTTGCTCTGTGCATTTAACAATTCTTCTTCACCATAAGAAGCAAAAATAATGGCAGAAACAATGCAACACAAACTGATTGGGAACTAAAGAATTACATTCAAAGGTTGAACAAGAGCGGCAGACCCAATTGATATAATTTATTAGCTATGCATATTACGAGCAGATTGAAGATATAAGGGACACCACTAAAAACCAATGGTGGCTAGTCGAGCATTCTTCTGTTGATGCTTGCTCCCATGTACTGATTTCCTTAGGCTGCTCTTTGTTTTCGTTGTGACTTTGGGCGCACTGCAAGAACAGTAAGATGCCATCAGAATGAGCCAGGATTGCCATGCAAATAGAAGTAAGCATTCAGCTCTGCAATCAGCTCACTCAAACATTAGAAATCAAAATATAACTATAACATCTTAGCCTGCAATAAACCACAATGTTTCACATCAAAGGCTTACAGCTATGCTCCTGGAACAGATAAAAAAAAATATTCCTTAAGAAATGGATTCTTGATATCAGATTATGTCTAAAAGATAGTAACATTCTCCCAAAGTCATATCACATTATATATGGTATCTTTTTTTCCTCAAATATAAAATAGATATTTAATGTAAATTCCTAATAGGAATAGTCCATACCTAGAGTCAAGTTGACTTCAATAATTGATCTACACCACTGAATAAAGTAGCAAAAACAAGCAAAAGATCAGGACCTTGTCAAGCCTGGTAAACACATGTCCAGTCAGTCAGTCTGAGTTGCAACATTTTAAATATAACAAAACGATAAATGTTTTACTATAAACGAGATGTCTGGACTACTGACTATCAAAATAATACTAGAAATTGGCATACAAGTATAGCACTTTCAAGAAACAAATTTCATTGTTTAGTTCTGCTGCACGTGTTCAAGAGGTTGAGTATTTTACAGCCTGTTTCTCAACCTTTAAAATGTGTGCCTGCTTTGATTGGTTTAGTTTTTCTTATAACATTGTATCTAGGATTCATGCGAGACTAAAGATTTGGGGATAGAAGAAAATATATAAGATGGATTTGCAAGTCTCTTCCTATTTGTTGAGCATCCTTATAGGCTCACGATAGATATTTATTATTCTTCAAGTAGGTGACTATTTTAACAAGGAGAATATTTAAATAACACTCTCAAGCTAAGTCACCTGACACGGGGACACGGGACACGAAGGACATGGGGATTCGAGTGTCCGACACGGACACGCTGACCCCCGGAATCAGGACATGTAGGACACGTTATATATATATTAAAATTATAGACATATAGATCCAAATTTTTTCAAATATTCAATATAAATCAGAATCAATGCACATTTAACATTCGTATTACACATTTACAAATCAAATCAGTAATCACAATGAGATTATGAGACACATAGATAATTCAAGATACATTGATACAGTATACTCATCATAGTCATAGATCAAGATGTCAATATTCAGGGGTCAAAACCATATTTCTCATTAAGTCATGAAAATCAAAATGTATAATGTATTACATAGATGTCGGAATGCCACTGGCAATAGTAAATACAAAAAGGTGTAGATCAAAATGGAAGAATGAAGAGTCTCATCTATCAATAGTCCTCGTCCTCCTCCGTGCCTGAATCAACAAACTCATCACTGCTCTCCTCTTCCTCCTCCTCCTCTTCAAACATCTGAGGATCAATATCTGCTGGTGTGGAGGATGACCCCTCCAAAGGATCACTATCATCAAATGTCACCGGCTCTAGCATTGGATCATTAAGATCCAGGTTGGCTAATGCCAACTCAGTATTGTTGTCCAAACCCATATCATCAGGAAAGACATCCCACATCTTTGTCTTTCCCTTCACCCACTCCTCCCTCTTCCTGTAAATAAGACGAAGGTTGGTGTGCACATACACCATCGTCTCTGCTCTGGACTGCTCAAGCCTGCTCTTCTTCAAACTGTACAAATTGCCATCTGTGCTCCAATTCCTCTCACAACTAGAGGATGATGAAACTTGAGAGATGATCCTCAAGCATTAGAGGAAATTTGAGGTCTAAAATGGGCCTCTTAAGGAAAATAATAAAATAATAGTTATTAATTTTGGAGGAATGAAAAAACTACATTTTGTGTTCATATTTTCGACATATCTCCCTGTGTTTTTACTTAAATTATGAGTGGGAGAGCTCGTTGGATGCAATTCTGCATCCAACTAGTACCCACACTGCATACTTTTCACAGACCCCGCTACCCCAAAAACAAGAAATACCTGAAAAAACGTGATGATGATGTCATCATCACATTTTTTTCAATTTTTCTTGTTTTTGGGGTAGCAGGGTCCGTCAAAAGTATGCAGTGTGGGTACTCGTTAGATGCGTAATTAAATTCCGCATCAAACGATCTCTCCCGCTTGAAATTTGAGTAAAAACACATGGAGATATGTCGAAAATACGAACAAAAAAAGTAGTTTTCTTTTATGACAAATATGTCAATTCAACCATTATGGTTGACTCATTTTATTGAAATTCTATTGGTTCTTGAATTCCAACTCACAAAATTTATTGTTGGCACGTTTTCTTATAAGGCCCATTTTAGACCCCAAATTTCCTCTAATGGCTAGCTTCTATAGAAGAGGGCATGTTGCCCCATGAGTTTTCCACCAATTATAAGGCTTCTTAACTCCCCTGCCTCCAACCACATCATAGCCTCCAAATCTCCCAGTAGCAGTGGAAAACTCTACAAAGCCCTCCTCCACCTCATCAATTAAGTCTCTATCTTGAAATAGCCGCCTAAATGCGAGCTTCCTCCCTTGTGAAATCTCTCCATCCATGTGAGGAGGGACTCTATATGAGGGCCCACCATTGAGCCATTCCTAATTGTAGAACTTGGGGTTCAAGGAGTGGGCCAAGCAATGCAAAGTTGTGCAATTCTTATCCCACCTAGAGATAAGAATATCCTGAATGGTGGACCATAAGTTCTCTGCTGATGTCTCATACTCGGGACACTCAGTCTCCATAACAATGGTCCTCATGGACTCAATCATGGAATACCACCCCTCATAAACATCTGCTAGGATGGGTTGGTCCGTGTCTGCAAAGCGCAACAAAGAAATGAGTGGCTCCATGATCTTAACGGTAAGATCCACCCTCTCCCACCAAACATCATCTAATACAGTGTCCTTCACCTTTTTTGAAGCACTTTGATCCGTCTTTCTCCAAAAAGACCAATACTCTGAAATCACCATGGACACGAGCGGTTTTGACCTCACTCAACCTCTTGAGCACGATGAATGAGGAAGCAAACCGAGTATCTGCAATCTTCAGCAATGAAAGATGTGTGTACTCTTTGTAGATGGTGAGGGCATTTGTGTGGTTTTGTACAAAGTTACGAATATGGCGTGCATCCTCAATAATGTTGCCAATCCATGTCACATCTGAAGCAATGGATTTGAGTGCTAAGTTCAAGGAATGGACAATGCAAGGTGTCCAAAAAATTTGTAAGAGCAAAAAAAACAAGTATAAAATTTAAATGAGTCTACAACACTAACAACTCAAATCATTAAAATGACATTTCCCCTAGTTAAATTTTTTTGATAAATTCAAAGTTCAAACAATGAGCAAATTATCAATGAAAGGTGTCCAAAATGAAAATATCTGTGGATATTTAGTTTCCAAAATCATTCCAGTGGCCTTGCAAACAGGTGCATTTTCCGTGATGATTTGTACACAAGAATCAACACCTACTTCTTCAATGATTTTGATGAATAACTCACCCATAAAATGTGCATCCTTGTATTTCCCAAGGGCATCCACCGCTTTCAAGAACATCGGTCCATCTTGGGAAGATACCATGAAATTGATGAGTGGATGGCGTGTTAGGATCCATCCATCCATCGGAAACAATACTCACTCTCGATGAGGGCCGGTTTGCTCTAATTGGCTCAAGAATTTTGTCCACCTCCTTCCTTGCCTTCACCAACAATGTGGTTCTAAGCTTCTCTAAACCAGGAGGCACATAACCAGATGGAGCTCGTTCACTAATACTTCAACACATCTCAAAAACAATGGTGACCGTGCAACATTGAATGAGATGAAGTTGAGGTAGAAAAAGAAAGCAATGGTAAGGTCCACCTCTTCTCACGCCTCTTGTTGGAAAATCTTGTCCATTGGACCACTTGAAGATGGCCTCCTTTTAGCTGGATGTGCATCACCTCTGCTAGGTAGAAATGGAGGTCGGATGGTAGAGGGTTTCCTTAAGAATGGAAGAGGATCCTCATCCTTTTTCTTGCTTGATGTTGCTACATTGCCTAAGCCTTCTTGATCCTCCTTTCCCATTTCTCTCTTTTGGGTAACACTCATACCTTTACATGAAGAAATCCCACAAGAAGGCAGGCCCAACAAATGGCCCTTAACTCGGTAGTATGTGCTCTTAAACTCATTCTTGCAAAAATTGCAAGTCCAAGATACATTGCCTCCCCCACCTAGCTTTTCCCCGGGCCCTTCTTTCCTAGTCACATACCTCCACAAAGGGTATTTTTTCTCTTGGGCTTGTTGTCTTGCTAAAACAGGGTTCAATGGAGCACTAGTAGGAGGAGTAGAAGAGCTTGTGGTTGGAGGAATAGGAGGGGAGACAATAAATGGGGCATTTCTCCCTTTCCTTTGCCCTTTAGCTCCTGCCCTAGCTGAATGAGACATTGTTCTTGTTTGATGGTTGAACTTGCAATCCACCCAACCAAATCCACCTTCAATGGACTTTAGCACCCTTCCAAAGCCTTCAAATCCTCTTCACCTACAAAAAAAAACTCTTTGAGCTCTCCCAACATGTGCAAATGAAAAAAAAAAGAGAAAATTGTGTTTTAAAGAGGGCTCGGCCGTCTTTTTCACGGGCTACATGTCCTATTTTCGAGACACACTGTGACAATGCCCGGACACGCATGTCCAAACACAGGACACGTTGGACAATCGTGTCGGACACGAACTGTCAGCGTGTCCATGTCCGACACAGGACATGTAGGCCTAACCCAGTGTGTCTAGTTTCTTAGCTCTCAAGTTACCTCAATCGGAGACCTATGCTTTCCTTGAAGTTGATAATACATCTGTCAAAACCTCAATCCTGAATAGGCTCATGATCATCTTCTTTGTGCATATTTCCCAATTCCCAATAGAATTTTGCTATTTGATAATTGTCATGAGCATCCTCAAAAACTTCCTTAAATTGCTTATGTAACAAACATAATAATATTAATACTACTAATAATAAAAGCCAAGGGTCACACACCCCTTTACCACTTGACCAATCATTGTATATTTATACATTATCATGAGGCTCATTGTAACAATCATTTGTATCAATAACTCTGATCCAAAATGGATCAATATATGATTTTCCATCTATCTTGGTGCTTTTTGAGTGGAAAGATTCGATGAATAAACTTGTAGGGCCCATTTTAGGAGAAGATCTTACTTTGCTGATTTGGGGTCCGAAAATTTATGAGGCCCATTTGAGGGCTTAAATGATGTTTTTGGGGATAAAAAGTTTATGAACAAAATTCATACCTTCTTCATGTTGTTCTACACTCCAAGAGATTTTCAACGGCACAAAGATCACCTCAATAAGAGTTTATATAAAGAAGTTGTGCTTCCTACAAATTGACCTATCATGTTCACCACCATGGCAGATTAGCATTGATATTAATTATGCACAAAACCATAAGAGGTTTGTCGGTTTGGTAGCGGCCTTAACTTTTTCTGCCGTTTTAAATGTTAAATCCAATTGCATCAGCAATCGTATCTGGGATTCATGCGAGACTGTAAAATACCTGTGTTACTGGATCCGTCTAGCCTGGGCATTGGATGCGCAGATCCCCGGATCTGGTACGGGTACGGATCTAGATTCGCCTAGGATCTTCCCAAGATCTGCACGCTTTAGATCGATACCGAATTGACCCGAGTTTTGGATTGATGCCTTTGCTAATAACGAGGATGAATCAAAACTCATCTCCAGAAGCGAGAGACAAAACTATCTATACGTACATCATTTCGAAAACCACCTCGTTTGACTTGGACAAAACGTGTGGCAATAGAGAAGAAGCTCACTATATAAGTCATTTTAACTGGGTTGTTCACTTGCCTTCACTGCTTAAATATTCTCTACTCTAGACCTGCATCAAGTCATATCATTGGTGCCACGGGATTTTATTCTCCATTAGATCCAGTCTCCTTTTTAACTCGACTCAGTTAGGGGTTACTCCTGAGTCCTAACTAATGAGGCTCTCGACTCGAGGAGATAGAGTTCCAGTTATATATTAACTCAAAAACAAATTGTGTATGCTGCAAAGTGGTCGCAAACCCCGACAAGCCTCAAACCCACGCAGTAGTGTTTTTTTATGCCATTTGGATTGTTTATCAGCATAAGTGGGCCTAATGTACAGCATGAGTGGGCCTAATGGTTAAGAGCATGTGTTTCCTCTTAGGAGGTCACGGGTTCAAATCCAGAGGGGGGTAGTGTATGTACACCTCTGTAGACTTTAGCAGTTAAATCGCTGCGCAGAGAGGGGGTCCCTTGTCCCACAAACAAGGGGGTCTCATACACCAATTTGGTGTCTCGCTTGGCGGTGACCTTAAAAATAGATTATTATTATTATTATTAAAAAGTTACTTAACTTTTTAAAATCAATATCAACTAAAGTAACTTACATATAAAAGTAATAACAAGCTATATAAGTAATTTACTAATTGGAATTATACTATAAAAAGTTTAATTATAATATAAATAATAATAACTTTATAACTATAATATAATGCTTATAATATAAATAGTAACTTTAGAACTATAAATTAGATTAGTTATTGCTTATATTATCCATCAATTATTTATTTTATAATTATTATATATTTAAATTATATAATTAAAAAATATATATTTTGAAATTTTATTGAAATTCTATTTTTAAAATTTTATAAAATTATTCGTATATTAACTGTACCTGTCGTTTCCCCGCCGTATCCGGATTCCGAACCCTGGCTTTTCAAAAAATTGACAAATCCGTATCCAGATAACTTAGTAAAATACATGCTCTACATCACATATAAGTATTACCGTTCTCACAGAATGAGTTGCTAGATTAGCATTGATGCTAATTCTGGACAAAACCATCAGAGGTTTGTGTAACGAATATTAAATAAATATTAAGTAAATTAGTTAACTATTATCCGAAAGGGTGTAACCTTTCGTTTTATACACTCAAGCCTATAAAGGCGAGTGCCATTTGTAAATATCAATCATCTTCAATATATATCATAAATTATTATTTAATTATGGATCTCGTGTCCTGAAGCTGATTGCTTCATTTGGTATCAAAGCAGCCAACCTTCCTCTCGAGCAACCATCCTTCCTCTCGCACAGCCAACCTTCATCTCGCATCCATCTTCCTCTCACACTTCCTCGCGCTCCTCTACGTATCGTATCCTTCCCCCCGTTCCTCCTCCACGCTCCACCCCCCTCCTCACCCCTCTCCTTGCCTGCCGCTTCCCCCTTCTACGCATCCTCCCACCCACCCTTCTGCGCATTGCCTACCAGCCTGCTCCACGCTAACCCCTCCATCCTCGCAGCCGCCTCCACCTTCACGCCTGCCATCACCCTCCACGAATCTTCCACGCTGCTTGACTTCCCAACCGCCATACCCTTCCACCGCGCACCTCCATCTTCACGCCACTTCCTCCATCCATTCGCCTTCCTCCACACCACACCATCCACTCCACACCCTTTTCTTCCCCGGCATTGCCTCCACGCGCCATCCTCCCATCTACCTCCACAACCTGCAAACAAGAAAAAAAAAACAAAACCAATTTTAAAATAATATTATATAATAATAAAGTTATTATTTCAATATTTATTTTTATAAACTATATAAAAATTAAATATTATATAATAATAATACTATTATTACAATATTTATTTTAAAAAAAACTATATACAAATTATTATATAGTTTATATAAAAAAATATAATAATAATAATATTAATTAATTAATTAATATATTATTATTCAAAAATTCATCCTCCTAAGCCAAAATTGGGTCTAATTATTCACCACCACACCTCAGAAGCATGACGACGGAGTTAAAAGCCCAAATTGAAAAATTGGAGAAGGATTTCAATGATCGCATTATTAAGAGTCAATAAGATTTAAAGGAAGAAATAAAAAATTGCAATACAAAGCTGAAAAATGAAATCAGAGAGGAAGTCGTTTCAGTGTTAGATAGAAGGCTAGACGACAAATTGGACGGGATGAAGGAAAAACAAAACCAACTGAACGACAAGCTAAATACTCTCATGGGGATGATGGACAAGAAAAAGACAAAAGATCGCCACAAACAAAAAGACGATTCAGATATGTCGTGTACTTCAGCCAGCAATTCACGATCACCACCATGCAACAAGACAAGAAGGAATCAACATTACGTAGTGTATCCCCCCAAAGCAAAAATAGAAATGTCAAAGTTCAGTGGAAATGACGAACAATGCATAGCGTGGTTAAATAAAGCAGAAGAATACTTCGATATCTATAACATCACAACAAATATAGAAAAGGTGAAGTATGCATCTATGCATCTTGAAAACCATGCCTATAAAGTTTATGTGGTGGAAGGGTGACAACTTCACATACACATGGAATTTGTTCAAAAATGATTTCCTCAAAAGGTTTCAAGGAATCAATGAAGAGGAATTTTTCTCGAAGCTTACTAGGTTACAGCAAAAAGAAAACGTCGAAGAATTCACACACCAATGGGAATCACTTGCTACCAGAGTATTTGGGTTAACAGACAAACGACGACTAGAAACTTACGTGGGAGGACTAAAGCCTTACATACAAAAAGAGTTAAAAATGCATGACATAGCAAATGTTGAAGCAGCAAGACAAAAAGCTAAAGTAGCCGAGGCTAAGTTTGACAACTTCCAAACATACAAAGGGAAGTCATATTCATAGAGAAACATCGAGACGATTCCAGAGGCCAATACAAACAAATACATTCCCCCACCTAGAAGGGACGACAAGAAGAACCTTGAAAATCAAAGGATGACGGAGGGAAAATGTCGACGATGTGGAGACAGATGGAATCCTAAACATAGGTGTCGCCCAGAGGACAACTCAAAGAAATTATATACTTGTGAAGTAGAGGAGAATAGTGAATCAGAAGAAGAGTCAGAAGATGAAGAGGCGACCGCAAATATGGCATCTGGAAGTGACGAGACCCCCAAAATCTCCCTAGCAACCATGACAGGCATTAGTCAACCACAGACTCTCAAGTTAAAAGGACATATAAAAAATGAAAATGTTACAGTGCTAGTGGACACTGGAAACACTCACAATTTTCTTGATATAAGAGTCGCGAGAAAACTCAAATTGTCTGTACATCCAGTTCCGAACATGAAAGTGATGGTCGCAGATGGAAAAAAAATTGAAAAAGTCGGAAAATGTCACAAAGTGAAACTCCAAATTCAGGATTTCAACTTGGAATCAGAACTATACACATTACCGTTAGGTGGAGTGGATATCGTTCTAGGAGTCCAATGGTTACAAACATTGGGAACATATTCTACTAATCACCAAAAACACTTTATCAAGTTTAAATGTCAAGGAAAAAATTATAAACTACATGGTTTCCAACCACCGGACATGCAAGTAGTTTCATCTCAACAGATGGAGAAGCTCATTCGAAAAGGAGCATCAGCATACGTGATCCAATGCCATCAAATGGAAGGACAAGAATGCGAACGGAACAAGCTCAAAGAAGAAATCCAAAAATTACTCCAAAGATATAAACAAATATTTGAAGACTTACCGATGCAGCTACCACCTGAAAGAAGTATAGAACACATAATCGAGGTTAAATCAAGGGCAAACCCTATCAAGGTTAAACCTTATCGGTATCCCCACCATCACAAAACAGAAATAGAAAGGTTAGTCCAAGACTTGTTGAAGTGCGGTGTCATCACCAACAGCAGAAGCCCATATGCAGCTCCAGTTGTGTTAGTAGGAAAGAAGGACGGATCATTCAGTCTATGCATTGATTATCGAGGATTAAACAAAATAACGATTAAAAACAAATTTCCAATTCCCTTCATCGACGATATGCTGGATGAACTTCATGACGCAAAGTATTTTTCAAAACTTGATTTAAGGTCAGGGTACTATCAAATCAGGGTCCGATTAGAAGATATGGCAAAGACTGCTTTCCAAACTCATGAAGGACATTATGAATTCAAAGTAATGCCTTTTGGGTTAACTAATGCCCCTGCCACATTCCAAGCAACTATGAATGAACTATTTCAGCCCTACTTAAGGAAATTTGTGTTAGTATTCTTCGATGACATCCTTATATATAGCAAGACGTGGGAAGAACTAGAAAAGGTTCTATCTCTTTTGAAGGAAAACCAATTCTATGCAAAGAAGTCAAAATGCACGTTTGGGAAGCAAGAAGTAGAGTATCTCGGTCATATAATATCAAAGGAAGGAGTCAAGGTGAACCCAAGAAAGATCCAATCGATGAAGGAGTGGCCCCAACCCAAGAATGTTTCAAAATTACGAGGATTTTTGGGATTAACAGGTTGCTATCGAAGATTCATAAAAAACTATGCACATGTCACTACTCCGCTAACAAATCTCCTAAAAAGGAATTCCTTTCTATGGGATGATGAAGCAAGAAAATGCTTTGAAACGTTGAAACAAATTATGTCTTCAACTCCCATTCTGGCAACACCTGATTTTTCAAAACCATTTGTAATTGAATGTGATGCTTCAGGGTTTGGGATAGGAGTCGTGCTAATGCAAGAAGGTCATCCAATCGCTTTTGAAAGCAGGAAATTGAACAAAAGAGAATTCCTGCAGTCTACCTACAACAAGGAAATGCTGGCCATCATGCATGCGTTAACTAAATGGAGACAATATCTGTTGGGAAGCAAGTTCCTAATCCGAACAGACCATAATAGGCTACAACACTTATTACAGCAAAAGACGTTAACTACTGAACAACAAAAGTGGATCGAAAAGATCTCTACCTTCGATATGGACATTTTACATAAAAAAGGGAAGGACAATGTAGTAGCTGAGGCCCTATCAAGGAAAGATGAAGAGGTACAAGTCTATGCCGTATCAATGGTAATCCCAGAATTTTTGGACGAAATCCGAACCGAATATGCTAAGAATGCACAGGTTTGCTCCATAATTGACAACATAAATCAGTATCCAAAATTTGAATGGAAGAATGACCTCTTATGGTACAAAGGACGAATCTACTTAAGTGCAAACTCTAAGTTTAAAACCAAGGTATGTAAAGAATCACATGACTGCCCCACTGCGGGACATGTAGGATTTTATAAAACCTACTATAATGCAAGGCAATCATTCTTCTAGAAGGGTATGAATGCCGACATTCACAAATATGTTGCAGAGTGTGACACTTGTCAGAGAAATAAAGCAGAGAATATCTCAAGCCCCGGTTACTCCATCCATTGCATTTTCCAAACCATAGGTGGGAGGAAATTTCTATGGATTTCATTGAAGATCTACCCATATCAGACGAGAAAGACAAAATACTAGTAGTAGTAGACAGGTTAACCAAATATGCACATTTTATAGGAGTAAAGAGAACTGATTCTGCAAAAGAAACCGCAAAAGCTTTCTGTAAAAATATCTACAAGTTACATGGTTTTCCCAAGATTATCATGAGTGATAGGGATGCCAAATTTAAAGGTAATTTTTGGAGAGAATTCTGCAAACAAATTGGAACGACACTTAACATGAGCTCATCTTATCATCCTCAGACAGATGGTCAAACAGAAGTCGTCAACAAATGCTTAGAGACCTACCTTCGTTGCTTCGTAACTGATAAGCAAAATAAATGGGTTCAATGGTTACATCTCGCAGAATGGTGGTATAATTCTACTTATCACACATCAGCAAAAATGACACCATTTCAAGCCCTCTATGGATATGCACCCCCAAAATGGAAGGATATCATTACCAACCAAGCAAGGGTTGCCTCAGTAAAAGACCATTTAGAAGAAAATCAAAAGGTTGTACAAATACTTAAAGAGAATCTAAACACCGCAAGGAATAGAATGAAGCAGCAAAGCAGATCGACATCGAACAGAACGGGAATTTGAAGTTGGAGATTGGGTATTTGTACGATTACAACCCTATAAACAATTGTCACTAAAAAAGGGTGGAAAGAATAAATTAGCTTCTCGATTTTATGGCCCATATCAAATCAATAAGAAGATCAGCCATGTGGCATATGCATTGGAGCTACCGAAATCAAGTCATGTCCACAATGTCTTCCATGTTTCATGCTTAAAAAGGATGATAGGTCAACACCAGCAGGCACAAACACTACTTCCCATGTTAGATGATGAAGGAAGAATTATTTTTGAACCAAAATATATCATTACTACCAGAGAAAGAAGATTAAGGACAAGAGTAATTAAAGAGTAGCTTATAAAATGGAAAAACCTCCCGGAAGAAGATGCAACATGGGAATCCGAACAATTCCGACAACTACATTTTTCTCTAACATAGCTTTGAGGACAAAGCTCCCTTAAAGGGAGTGGCAATGTAACGAATATTAAATAAATATTAAGTAAATTAGTTAACTATTATCCGAAAGGGTGTAACCTTTTGTTTTATACACTCAAGCCTATAAAGGCAAGTGCCATTTGTAAATATCAATCATCTTCAATATATATCATAAATTATTATTTAATTATGGATCTCGTGTCCTGAAGCCGATTGCTTCAGTTTGTTGGTTTGGTAGTGGTCTTAACTTTTTCTGCCATTTTAAATGTTAAATCCAATTGCGTCAGTAATCATATCAACACAGACGGATAAAACCAGTCATAGATTATATAACTCTCAGCTACAGATACAAAAGAAACTCAACCAATAAAAACTTCATGAATTTTAATCTGCCTTTGCCTTGGAGGAATTAGTTTCTGGGAAGAATCAATATGCTGCACTACAGATGCAAAATACATAGAAAGACGTTGGACACTTAAAGCCACATGTTTACCTCTAGATTTATGAAAAGATTCATGGTCATGTTTTCTTTATGCAGGTACAAGATTTCAAATGAAGGTTTTGATGTTAAATTGGAGTTTCTTTGCTATATGTGGACAGCTTGGGTAGACTCCAGTCTGTTTGCTGTCTGTAGACAGACTCTTAAGAAAGTTTGTGAGCATGTGGCTAAGCATTGGGAAAGCCACCACTACTAGTCTAGATTCTATACCCTTATGTTGGCGGGCCTTAAAAGGTAAAGCATGCAGGACTTAACAGTACAGATAAGCTCGAGT
Organism: Pseudotsuga menziesii; assembly: GCA_001517045.1. Taxonomy (NCBI): domain Eukaryota; kingdom Viridiplantae; phylum Streptophyta; class Pinopsida; order Pinales; family Pinaceae; genus Pseudotsuga; species Pseudotsuga menziesii. The sequence goes on along the minus strand of LPNX010344778.1, from coordinate 501,311 downwards.
GTGGTCAGGGCATCAATCCACTAAAAGAAAGGTGTCTCAATTTGATGCAACAGAGTTGACTTAAACTTAGACTTTAGTACAACAACAATTAAATTTATTCAAGAAATTTAACCCAACAAAACAAGTAATATAGAGATGTACATGAGCATCATGCTAGTGTATTGTAAATGTTAAAACAGTTAAAGAATTCAAAATGGCTTTTGTCAACAACATTTTGCATATAAACATAAAAATTTCCACTTTGTAAATTCAACATGGTTTGCAAAATTGGTATAATCTGAAGAAGATCTAAGCTAAATTACTTCTAGTACATCCACATTTTTTACATTCATTTGGTACATCTTCTCTTAGTCAGATATCCTGTATGAACTATATGACTGATTTGTGACTACAAAGTTGATGGTCTGAAACGAATTAAATTCATTTCCCAAATATGAACAAGGTTCATTCGCTGAATATCCAATTTAAGAGGGATAGTAAACAGAAATCCAAATAGGACTGTAAAAAATATATTTAATAATGAATTCATAGATAGACGATTTACAATTGACCACATCGACTCGTCACGTGGTTGAATAGGCATGCCCCTTAGTTAAGACAGGTGTCCCTTCATTAATTATTGTTCATTTATTATTATTATTCCCAGATACCGGACACGTCCATATGGGGCAGCGTGTCCCGTGTCTGCGTGTCCAACACAGACACGCTGACAGAGCGTGTCGGACACATCTTTTCAGCGTGTCCTGATTTCGGACACGCATGTCTTGCGTCTATCAGGACGTGTCCTGAAAACAGGTGTGGAGGATGAGAAGAGCTTGATCTGCTGGTGTGGAGGATGAGAAGAGCTTGAACCCTAGAAGAGCTTGGTCTATTTGGCATTTGCCAGTGGCATTCCGACATCTATGTCATACATTTTGATTTTGATGATTTAATGAGAAATATGGTTCTGATTCCTGAGTATCGACATCTTGATCTATGACTATCATGAGTATATTGTATCATGAATTATCTATCTCTCTCATAATCTCATTGTGATTACTGATTTGATTTGTAAATGTGTAATACTAATTACTAATGTTATATGTGCATTGATTCTGATTTCTATTGAATATTTGTAAAAATTTGGATCTATATGTCTATATTTTTAATAAATTAATATATTTAATTTTTTTAATATATATATATATATATATATATATAACGTGTCCTGATTCCAGGGGTCATCATGTCCGTGTCGGACACTCGAATCCCCGTGTCCTGTGTCATCATGTCAGGTGACTTAGTTATTATTATTATAATTGTATACATTAAAGTTCATTAAATTGCTTCCCCTTTATAAATGCTTTGCCCTCAAAGCATATTTATGGAAAGACTTTTCTCTGGTTCTGGCCCGTAATGACTTCTTATTGTGATAGTTGATGATACAAGATGATGTGATCTTCTAAGAGCTTACCAGAATTGTCGAGTTGTGAAAGAATCTGCCCACCCTGGTTCAATCTTCTGTGGAACTGAACATTTATAGGATTCTTGGAAAGAACTTGATGTATTGTGGATCCCATGATGATTTCTACTTTGGGATCTATTTATAATGGCATTGATATTTTTTGGCATATAGGCCAGTTTTTAACTTTTTTTTGTTCAAAACCATCTTGATGTATTGATAGGTTAAAGTATAGATTCTTGTGATTTGGATGTCAAATTGTCAATAGGGCGTTCTTGTAACTTGACCTTTCTTCTTCATACTTGTAATGTTTTCTTGATTCACCTTTTGTAGTATATCTTCTTTGCACACTTGTGTTGCTTCGTTGATCATCAAATCCATGTTGCTTCGTTGATTTGGGTGTCGATAAGGTGTTCTTGTAACCTATCCTTCTTCTTCATACTCGTAACGTTTTCTTGATTCACCAGATGTAAGTATGTCTTCTTTGCACACTTGTGTCATTTTGTTAATCATCAAATGTTTATTGGTAGAGATATTTGGATCTTCAACTATGTGTTCCTTGACATCTAAAGGTATCTCTACTTCTACAGGATAGGCATCTTTAAGATCTGTAATGTTGATTGGAGTTGTATTTACTCCTTTCACCATTGTTTGGACTTTTACATCTACCAACGTCTCTATTTCAAAGCAATCAGTCATTGTTTTTTATTGATCAGTGATTCCTCGCTAGTAAATTGCTCCAACTGGTTCTGTAGCGACTTCTTGTCATTCTTTAGCTTATTGATTTGGTCAAGTAAGCTTAAATTATGATCCCTTAAGAGAGAAAGCTCTTCATTGTTCTCTAGCTTGTCGACTTTATCATTAAGGTCTTAGATTTTTGATTGCTCGTCTTTTAATCTTTTGATTTGTTCAGGCAACCTTTGATTAAGGTTCCTTAAGCTAGAAGCTTCCTCATCTTTTTCTGATTACTTCTTCTTGAGATCCTAACTCTTTTGTCCCTACACCTGAATGTATTGCTTCTTATCGTTTGCCTTCTTCATTTTAGCAAATACTTTTTTATTATGATTTTCTTAGGCAAGAAATTTCTTCATCTTTTTCAATAACCTTGTCACATTCTTTTTCCTAATCCTGCAACTTTTGTATTAACTTCTGACTATCTCAAAGGATGACTTATGATGCGTCCTTCAAATCTATTGATGAGGGCACTTCTGAGCATGGCATCATTGTAATCTCCTGCAATGTTATTTTCTTCTTCTTAAAGGGGAAATGTGTAAGATGAAAGTACCCAGTGTTTCTATCCAAGGAGAACCTAGAGTTATATCTCTATATGTCTTTATAAAACATGGATGTGACATTAAATTTCGAGTTCATCATTAACTCTCAATAATAGATCATTTATTTAGCATTGTTTTTCATTCCTGAATTTTAATGTTTCTGTTATGCTCATCGCAGGAATCAATAATTGATAGGCCACGTCAACATTGATGTGATTCATCTTGTCACTCGAACAAATAGCAAGGTTAACAACTTTTCCTTGAGTAGTTTCATTGAATTTTAATGATGTCACAAGGGTTTTCAAGACCTTTGTAAGTGAACATCTAAGTTACCAGAAATGTCTAGGACCAGGAGGGGATACGTCCTATGTTATCAGATCCACCACCCCAGTGTGTAGGGATCCACAGATCCAATAAGTATCTGAATCGGATCCTCCTAGGATCCATCATGGAAACGTATCCTCTGTAGAAGGAAACGTATCTTGGTCCCATGAAACAGGTCCTGTGAAAAATCAAACAATTCCTGAAATTTTCAAACGAATCCTGAAAGTTCCAGTGTTTCTATGACGCATTGACTCCCCCAAAAAAAATTGTTTTTAATGAAAAACTTAAAAACCCTAAACACCTAATGGCTAAAAGCATAAACGTCATTCCTGCTCAAGGTCTGATCTATCCTTATATCATCTGCTCTTGAACTTTAATATATCAAAATCAAGGTCTTCTCTCAACGTTTTTATTTGATTTATCTTTATGGTTAAAGTTTGTATTAAGGGCTGATGTATCTTTATGTGCTATGTTGTTTCCACTTCAACACGGTTATGTAGTCTTGACATAACCTTCAAGAAAACCACTTTATTCGCTGCTGAGAGGGACATGTGGATTGTGGCACACTAAAACATTGTTTTGCCCTGCTTTAAGTTCATGCCAAAATGGTTTTTAAAATTATCAATATCAATCATGGTTACAACTCATTAAATTATCAGTTATGGTACATGAACTCTTTTTTTTTACCATTAATTATAGTTCTACTGTTGTGTTTCTTGAATAGTTTTGTTTCTTCAATCTCTTTTTTAATTTATTATAAAAATATTTTTATATCTTTTTGTACTTATCGTTTCCTCGCCGTATCCGGATCCTGGGTTTTCATAAATCTAGCGAATCCGTATCCGGATCCAGATCCGAATCCGTATCTGTATCTTGGTAAGTTAGGATACGTCGATCTCCGTTTCGGAAACTAAAACGGAGGAAGGATATGGCTTGTAAATGGCACTAAAACGTTTCCAAGCCGTATCTAAAAATGGAAATGTTTCTAGATGTTTCCAAAAACGTTTCCAAGGAGTATAAAACAGAAACTTTTCCAAGTCGTTTCCAATGTTGTCCAACTGTTTCCAATCGTTTCACGATTTTCTGAAATTTTCAGCTGCTACAGGGCAAGTTTCCAGCTAGAAACGGTGATTTTTTGACTTGAAAAAATAGAAATAAAAACCCTAAAGTGAAACTATAAAACCCTAAGCCTAAATTGAGCCTTAAAACTTAATATAAAGCCTAAAATATTACAAAGCATGATCTAAACCCTAATCTTAACTTGATGAATAGTAATTTGAATTTATGTCTCAATTTGTTTCTCGCAATTTTCCAAAAATGATAGGGGCTTACTTTTGGTTCAAAAAACCACTAAACTATCGACATTTTATTGCATCAAATGCTTGTCTACTATAGTGTTAGTGTCACAGCCTAGTGTAGAAGTGAAATGACTGTTTTTATTGTCTTTTTTCTCGTCATTTTTGCCAATTCCATAGCTTTGTTGCAAATAAACCCCAATGACTCGCATATGTAATAAAACAACTTGCATCTCAAAATTGAGACAATGGCAATTTCAGCCCTACAAAATAACATATTGCATTCATGAAGGGTTACATGAGCTAGCACGTATTTCCAATAATCATCCAATAGGCAAATTCTCCATATGGTATAGATACGATATTTTAATCTTATTTCAAGCATTTTTATCAGTATAAGCCATTAAAAGCAATGTTCCCCCAAGTTTCCGGGATGGGGGGACGCGGGAGCGGGGAAATGCANTAGGGATATTCGAGGGGGACGTGGGGACGTCTCTAAAATTATAAAAATAAAATAAAATATCAAAAATAATAATTCATTTGATGTATATTAATGATTGTGCAATGTAAATAATTAAATATATCAATTTATTTTCTAGGTAGTACCAAGTAAGAATTGTAAAAAGTGAAAATAATGGGAAAATATTAAAAAAAATTCATAGGGGCATGGTTGGGGAGGGAAAGTTTCGCCCAGGAGTCCCCAAGTCCCCGAGACGCAGGAAACATGGAAACACGTCACCGACCTTGCGGGACGCGTCACCGACCTTGCGGGACGCGTCCTCGTGGAACACTGATTAAAAGTAAACAACATATCCAAGGGAACGCAATGGTGTCTAGAGATAGTGAATTATAGCATAGAGTGCAATATTGCATGTAATCACACATTTTATCATATTGCTCAATACAATCTCACTTATTTATACTCGAGTGCCTAACCAATCCCCTTAAAGCATGGTCGATTAAGTCAACTTTGATCATCAAAGTCGGTCCCAAAAAGTTAGACAACCCCATGAATTTAGGACCTTTATGCGCCAGTCAGTTACTCAATCAACCCTCACTCGCCTAGTTGACTGTCTAGTTAGTCAGTGGATCAACCCTAATACACCTCAATCAAGTCACTGACTTAAGTCCAAAATTGTGTTTAAACACAAATTCCAACTCTTCTTCTAGAGGTGTACTCGGTGTATTCTTTTATTACAGATGCTAACTCTTGAATTCAGCATTAGAGTAATTTTAGGGTTTGAAACCAATGTTTAGAAGTAGTTGATATCTTCTTGATTGGATGCTTGACAAGCGTTGGCACTCAGGAGTCAAGATATAAGAATATCGTCTATGACAATATTTGAATATAAGAATGGTAATCTAAATTATGTATGTCTCATGGTATTTTTGAATACACACACACACACGCACACTACCATTTCCTTGTCATATGGTATCTGACTTTTTTGAAAATTTGACATATCCATTTTCCTCCCTGTATTCGTATCCGTTTTAGTGCAACTTAGGTCAACATTTTTTTCTTATTATTAAAATCCATTTCCAGTCCCTTTAATGCTATAATCAGGACTAATTTATTTTAAAATTTATTATGTCACCTTATATATAGAGAGAGAGAGGGAGAGAGATTTGATTTTTCCTAGAGTTATAACCCTGTTTATAATAATACTCCATTACTTTATGCATTAATTGGTGTATCAGAAAACTCATGTGCTTTAGTCTTTTTATGTTGTATTTATCAATTATAATTCAAATGAATGATTCCACCAAGGCTTGAATAATACGTTTCAACAAATATATAAAAGCTTTTATGTCACCTTTATAAAGAAATACTTTAACCTAACTCTTCGCTTATATAGATATAATTTGAATTTTGATTTTCGTAGAGTTATAACCCCTTCTATACTAATAATTATTTAATTTATTAATTAATTGTTGTGTCAAAAAACTCATGTGCTTTATTATTTTTAACTTGTATTTATCAAATATAATTCAAATGATGTTTTTAGTTCTTCTTCCCTGACTCCACCAAGGCTTGAATAATACCTTTCAAATTTTCAATATACTTTGTTGACTCTTAAAATTTTGATTTGGGTACTTTTTTACCTTAAAATGATGGTTCTAGAACTAATTTATTATTCTTTTGGTATTAATTCCTTCAAAGGTCACGATTTCTCCCAACAGTAACATTTCACACATTAAATCCTTTGATAAACCTGCATTAATTCTCCTAGCTGCAGTGAAGCTAACAGTCTATTATGGATGGCTTGTTCGATGTGTGTATTATTGACGGCTCTGAAAGGATATACATGATAGGATGCGACCTGTTCGGGAATTCAACAGCTGGTACTCTGCAGAATTTGTGAACCTGATATTCCGAGTCTAGATGCACTTTGAACCTTCAGAATCATTGGAAGCTGGGCACAATGCTTCAAATGGAAACTATGAAGGTTATGGCAATTCATTTCAACTCTTGCAAATAATATTGGCAGGACATGTAGGTTATAAACCATGGTCTATCATGCCCCTAGAATGTATTGATCATGTGACTACTCTATGGCAATTGGTGGCAACATTTGAATTGTGTCTTTTGTACAGTGGATAAATTAATTGTTTGAACGTTCTTCAAATTACCACCCCTGTGAATTTGAATAACTATGACAGCCTGTAGCAGGTAGAACCCTATCGGTGGCTTTATTAATGGCTTCCCTTGGATGCTCTTTGAACTATGTTGACATAGAATAGTCCAATTTTTTTTGTTCTTAGACATACAGAAATGGCGATGTTTTACCTTCAATTTCGTTCTATAGCCAATTATTTATACCAAGTGCTTCAAATGGAAACTATGAAGGTTAAAACAATTCATTTCGACTCTTGTAAATAATATTGGCGGCCGACATGTAGGTTATAAACCATGGTCTATCATGCCCCTAGAATGTATTGATCATGTGACTACTTGATAGCAATTGGTGGCAACATTTGAATTGTGTCTTTTGTACAGTGGATACATTAATTGTTTGAACGTTCATCAAATTACCACCCCTGTGAATTTTAAAAACTGTGACAGCCTGTAGCAGGTAAAACCCTGTTGGTGGCTTTATTAATTGCTTCCTTTGGCTGCTCTTTGAACTATGTTGACATAGGATAGTCCAATTTTTTCTGTTCTTGGGCATACAGAAATGGCAATGTTTTACCTTCAATTTTGTTCCATAGCCAATTATTTATACTACGTGCAATCACGCTCTTTGATTTTTCTTCCAGACTTCTTGCTTCAGTCTTCATAGAGATGACTGATTTCTTCTTTCTTTTCTAATTTTTTTTAACTTGCAGCAGACTAATTCTTCAATGGAAATTCTGAATTAGAGTGGCCAAGGACTATTTTTCAGCCAAAGACCAGGGTAATCCGAGAAACTCTGAGAACTTTGACTGGCCAAAGGCAGGGGCAGACAAGGCCTGAAAAGAGATGTGGCCAAAGGCTGGGATCGGATACAAAGCTCTGGTACCAAATCAAACGAACAAAGTTCATTATCCCAAGTACAAACAAACTTCATTTGCTGAAAATCAATTCAAGAAGGATGGTAAATATAAATACATGTAGCACTGCAATAAATATATGTAATAATGAATTGATAGATGATTTACAATGACCACTGTGACAGTATATATACACATTGACCGGTCATGTAGTTGCATAGACATGCCCCATAGTTAAAACTTAATGCATGTATCCCTTCATTAATTATTGTTTACTTATTATTATTATTGATAATTATTATATACATTTATGTCCATTACATGCTCTAAATCATTGTTATTAACAACCGGCCGTTCTGAGCTAATTCACCCCTTGAAGCAAACAATCCAGTTCCATACAGTGTTTCACCAAGTTTCCGGGACGCGGGGGCGTGGGAGCAGGGAAACGCACATTGGGGACTTGTAGAGACACCCCAAAATTTTGGGGTATTTTGGGGGACAGGGGGGCGGGAAGGCGTAAGGGTCCCTAACATAGGGGGTCGGTCTCTAAAATTACAAAAAAAAAGAAAAATAATAAAAATATGAACCCCAACATATAAACATATCAATTCTTCATCCCATCACCATTTGCATACTAGCATGCTTATGTTCCCGAAGAGTTTAGTGTAATTTAATGTAATCGTTATAGCCAAGCATATCATATCGATGTTTGTTTCTTTTTATTTGTTTCTATTTTGTTTTAAAATGCCCATTTAGTGTGAAAGCCTAAAATTTAAGATGAACCATTTCTTTTTTAAGTAAAAAAATTTAAAAAATCAAGGGCAGTCAGGGCCTCTCGGAGCCCCCCATTTTCAGGAGGGGGCGTGTGGGAGCCCCCCAATCCGGGAAACTCCTAGACTTGCGTTTCCCCATGTTTCGCAGAAAGGGGGCTGCTGGGAAACGTTTCCCATCGAGCCCCCGAGCCCCCGGGGCGTGGGAAGCGTAGGGGGCGAGCCCCCGACCCTGTGAGGCGCGTCCCCGTGGAACACTGGTTCCATACCAAACTGGCCAGTTATACGCATTCTAATTAGAAATGGGTCCACACTTTCAATTATTATTAATGACTCCCCATCTCTATTTTCCGCACACATCTTTCATTTATAATTTGTGAGCATTTGGAAATTGTGGAGCAGCAGTTATGAAGTTTGATTCAGAGGATGCTTTGAGCTGGTTTGACATCGTTGTGTGCTCCTTTCAATCAGTGTTTTAAAAATTGGTCGAGTCCGTCTTCGAGTTGGTCGAGTTGACCCCCGACCGAGTTGACATGGCTTGCAACTCGGCTCGGGTGCCCGGTTCAATACCAAGTCGACCGAGTTGGGATCCGAGTCAGACAAGACGGCCGAGACGGCCAAGTCAGCTATGGCCAACACCCACACGCCCGCAGACTCCAAAAAAACATGTTCATTTATTTGTTTTAGATTTTTCCTATTCTAACCCTAATCTGAGGCCACCCCCTCTCTACTTGCCTCACACTTTTGTTGTGAGCTGTTTGTGAGCATTTGACATTATTATTGTTTGGATTCTTGGAGGCTTGGACTCTGGAGACATTGGACTGTTGAAGACCGGTTGTATGTTTCCTAGATGTATGTCAGCTACCACCTAGCCATTTTTTTTCTCATTAAGTTCAAAGATATCAATCTCGTTTTCTATTGTTTGTTGCCAAAAATAAAAAGTTTTTTTTCTTTTTTCTTTGCATGTTAGTATCTACTTTGCATTTAGATTCTAGATTAGCCCCAAAAGAAAAAGATCCGGCATGAATCCATGCCGATGTCATTTAAGGGAAATTGTACTACAAGTATTGAAAGAAATGGATTAAAGCAGGGGGCATTCATAGGCCTAAACAACACTTGGCTGCTGTTAAACGAAATGTTGCCCCATGTGAAGTTGATTTAAAGCTGATTGGAGAGATTAGGTTGGAGTTGCAACAGCAGTTTGATAAATTTGAAAAGAAGAAGGCTAAACAAAAAGAGATGTATAATCACTGACGTATGATGTATGATGTAGTGGCATCATAGCATGTTGTTTTTTGGACTATACAGGCCATTTAGGCCTCATTGATTATGTTTTTTTGTTCTAGATTGTTAGTTTTTGATAGCTCGGTGGCACTCCTGCATCAGGTGCCTAGGTGCAGGGGTCATTAACTTGGAGTCTCATTTATATTCTTAAAGTGACTTTAGTAATGTGTTTTTTATTAAAGTACCTTTTTTTATGTGACTTTATGATTTAAAAGTGAGTTTCACTTTATTATGTTTTTAAAGTGACTTTAAGTCATAAAGTGTACTTTTAAATATTTAGGGTAATATGACTTTTCAAAAAAAAAAAAATTGTTGTAAAGTTCACTTAGGAGATTTAAGTGAATGAGAAATTAGATCCCAGCCATAGATCTCTTGGCCAAGATCTAATCTCGTCCATTGAAGGAGAAAAGTCATGAGAATAACCCTAATAGGGTAAATAAAGTGCATGAGACTTCATTTGGCACTTAATCCAAGAAGAGAGTTTTTGGTGAGAGGCTCGAATTCCCAGGGAGGAGTTTGAGAGGGCTCGAGTTCCAAGGAGCAGCTTGGAGAGAAGAGAGAGAAGTGGAAGATGAAGACTGAGACAAGCTTCAGACTTTGATGAAGGGCACGATTTCCAAGAGGAGTCTAGGGCACGAAAACCAAGGCAGCAAGCAACCATTAATGCTGGGCCGTACTGCTGAGATGAACACTTGAGGAGGGCGCTGTTACCAAGGCATACTTTGAGCACGTTTTCCAAGGAAAGGTACAGCAATGAATGCTGATATTTATTGCTGAAAAGGGCACAAAGTTCGAGGCAGATTCTGGGCACATTTCTCAAGGAAAAGTACAGTCATAAATGCTGAAATTTATTACTGGAGTTTGCACAGAGTTTGAGGCTGGTACTGGGCGCATTTTCCTAGGATATGAACAATAATAAATGCTGATAATCATTACTGGGGATGTTTGCAGCATGTGTGAGGACTAGCTTCATGGTTGTGGTCTGAGAATGAGATAAGTACTGTTGGTTTTTAAGCTGAGATTTGTACATTGTAAATTGTGCATGAGAAATTTCTGTAGTTGAAAGAGAAATTTCTGAGTTTTCCCTTCATAATAAAATATATTCTCTCTCACTGGTTTTCCCCAAAGTGTGGGGTTTTTCCAGGGTCAAATTTGACCAAAATACTGTGTCTTAAATGTGTTTTACAGTCTGCTGATTTTTAGTTATTTTTCCGCTGCAAAGTTTACTTAGTTACAGTATATCAGCTTACAGAGACATGAAATTTACATGCGTGTGATATGTGTTTGGTTTTATGAATGTTGAAGACTGATATCAGAGTTTTACTAAGTGTTTGGGCTGAGTTTAGCTCAGATTTTCAACACAGATATGTATTGCACAATACACTTGGTTCCATTTTGATATATTCACCCCTATATGGTATATACATGACCAGAATTTGGATATTTTCCTTTTGTCTCTAATGCTTCGGAAGCATGGATTCAAATTTTTAAAATGTTTTTCTTTAAAATTTAAATATTTTATGTGTTTTTTGAGTATTCCAAGTCATTAAATTCAAACCGGTTGAGTCATTACCAATTCCAAGTCTAAGTCCAAGCCGACCCTCGGACGTTTCTGAGTCTGAGTCCAAGGTTTTAAGGCATTGCATTCAGTGGATTCCACATCTACATTAGCAGTATATCACCTACAAGCTTGGACGATATGTCATACCACATTGCAGCCCATTCCAATGTATAGTCAAACAATCCCTCATTGTTTTTCACATAAAATCACTGTTTTGTCTTTTATTAAATACATAAAGTTAGGTTTTGCCTTTGTAGATCTGGTTTTTGTTTGAGACATTATCATGGACCCCAAGAATGTGAAGACCCTCCATGGGGCCGTTAAGAAGGGGCTGACAGGTAAATTTTTGCAAATATTGTAAAAAGGAACTGTAAGGCCTAAGATTCATAGAATGATGGAACAACTAGCTGGCATCTGAGGGCAAGTTTAACCATGCCCTGAAGTTGACCTAGATATTAGACAGGCAATGCTAGTCTGTATTGACGAACATCTAGCAGGAAAGGCCAAGAAAGAAGAGATGGAAGTTGTAATGGGGAGAATGGGAGAGATTGCAAGTGCAGGCAACCTTAGTTTTGAAGGCTATTCCTCTAACCCTTCTATTAAGGATCTTTTAGGTATATTGATCCAATACATGACAAACCCACACCAAACAGAAAGAATATTGATGGTGTTTTTGCACCCACTTATGCACCTACCACTGGCACTCAACCCATCATTGATAACCATTGCACTATCGAGACCTCATGATTGAGAATATAGGTAGATTGGATTGCAATTAGAAGGTTTTAGACCATGCCAAGTGCATTACCAAATACATCTACAACCACAGGTTGGTACTGAACATGATAAGGGATAACACAGGGTTAAGAACTTGTTAGGGCTGCCAACACATAATTTGCAAAAAAATCTCCTTTAGCTAAAATCTCTCTTTCCAAACAAACATTCCGAGGAAGATGCTTGTTTCTGATGAGTGGACTAGATCTTAATCATGCAGCAAGGATGATGGTAAGCAAATTTGCGAAAAAGCTTTTGACACAAGTTTTTGGTCTATAGCAACAGAGATTCTCAAAGCTGTTGAAACCCGTGTCAAGGAGTTGTGGATGGTGAATGCAGATAAATTGGCCATGAGTTATGTTTATGAGGCCGTGAATCAAGCCAAAGAGAAAATCAGTGCATCAAACAAGGATTAAAAAAATAAGTGTCTGTCTATTTGGAAGACCATTGATAACGTGACAAGTGACAACCAATGTTACCAGACTCGGAATTGGCAATAAATCGGTAAGGCAAAAGACCGAAGAGTTTGAATCGGATCGGGAAAAAATCAGCAAATATAAGAAATTAAAATATATACACATTTAGAATTAAAAACACATTTTTTTCATAGATATTCAAAATAGCCATATCCATATACTGCAAAATATCAATAGATGTCCCAAATAACCATATTAAACAAATATGGTTGATAGATATTATTTTTTAAATACATTTAAATTAACTTTATCTTATTAATATTAATATATTTATTGAATTTATATAAATTTAATATTAATTTAAATTGTTGGGTTTTTATAAAACATATTAAATTTATTTATTTGATATTAACTTTTATGTATTGGATTAAAGCCAAATATTATTAAAAAGCACCTTAAAAATTGATTACCAAACATATGAAAAAGTGAAAACATACCAAGTACCCTTTACTAACCAATACCATCCTAATTATAATTATAATAAATATAAAAATATAATAATTAATAATATATTTCTTTTACTCATAATAAAACATTGAACTAATTACTAATGATTTAAGATTAATCGCTTGCCGAGAGGACAGATGCAAATTGAATGTAAACTTATTTATTTAAAAAAATGTTTACAGAGTCGGGTTGCAAATTCAAAGTAACCACCAAAACTACCTGCCATACACGCTGGGAAAAACTATTATCATTATTGGTCTACCCGAGGCATAAATCGCGTCCAAACCAGGGGCAAACACAACGTCCAAAACCCGAGTACAAAAAAACATCCAAACCCGAGGCCAAAATCGCGATTTCTGACTAAGCAAAGGGACAAAAGTCGCGATTTATAGGAACCCGAACGTTGAATCACAAGTAAAACTCGCAGAGCTGAGTAAAACTCACCGATTTTTTGCAAACAAATGTTTCAAAGTCGGTCAGCTCAAGTTTAAGTCGCCCCGATCCAAATCGAATCGTTCTACTATCAAGTGGAGTCAAACTCGCGAGTTCTGTTACTATGGTGACAACTAGGTCCATCAGCCTATACATGTAATTAGGTATCCATGAACCCAAGGTACCATTACAAACCCAACATTTTACAAGATGGATTGTACACTTGCCTAAAGTGCACGGTTCCCAATTAGAAAGTCCAATTGGAAATACACAAGCAGACCAGTCTTTTAATTAAAAGTGGGAATGCCTTTGGCCTAATTGGAAATACACAAGCATATCAATCCTTTTAGTAAAAGTGAGAATGCCTTTGGAAAAACCTAGTTGTTCTTGCAAGAGATGAGGACCAACAAGATAAGCAATTCCAAAGTTTTTAAATTCAAGTAGGGGCTGAAAATTTCTAGACAAAGTTACAAAATAATTTCCTAATTTTTCTAACTTTCTTTAACTCATATGATGGGAATCATTTCGTAGCCAATACCCTCAAATGCAAACGTTTGTAATTTGGATCCAGAATCAAACCACCAACACTTCTAACTGTGAGCACAATTTGTCTATCTTTGAGAGCATTCACATAAAGAAGAGAAATCGTTTGTAACAACAACAACAATTGAATTATCATGTCTTTGCGCAATACAACCTTCCACTAAGGTGCAACCAGTTATTAAACAAAACTCTTGATCCATATCCCATTGTCCTAGAGGATATTAATCCCTCCTGAAAATGGGTGGTGGAAACTTAGCCGACAGAATTCGAGGACGATGACTTGCGGTGGATGTACTTAGATCCACAAATAGGCCCAAGCACTAACAACGATGTCTCTAGAGGATCGAGGCAGGGTCCATATAAAGAGCAAAAGAGTACTCCTAAAGATGAAGATCCCAATAAAGTGGACAATTTTGATCATATGTGTTGTTTTTTGTGTTCTTAAAGGCCATTAGGAGCCTCGGTGTATTTTGTTTCAGATATCTTCTGCACTTGCTGACATGTTGCTATATTCACCCTTGGATGATATGTACCCAAGAAAACTTTGCATATTTTGTGTCTGATAGTTTGGATTCACATTGATGTACATGTGAAACATATATATATATATGGAGACTATGATGTTGAGGGGTGAGAAGAAGCCATGGGAGTTTTTCTATGGCAGGCTCGCTAGCCCACAGGGGATGAACTAACAGCCCCTGACCTCAGCAAACCAGTCTAGGGTTCCTGACGGCATGCCACAGTCATATGACGTACGGAGATGAGGGGGATATTTTGGATTTCACGGAGGAACCGTGGCAAAGCGAATTTGTTTTCACTGCCCCATCACTCTCAGCAACTATCTGCACAGCTGCGACGCTCCCACCTCCAGATCTCCTGCCAGCTGGATCTTCCTCCAAAATCGTAGCAGTTATGGAGGCTAGGGTTAGCGGGGAGCTCTGAGACATCCCGCCTGACCAAGATGCAGCCTCCTCACCGCCACCGTTAGCAATTTTCCCACTGGAACCGGTTCCTGGAGGTAACCCTTCATCCCCGTTTCCTTCTTTCATTCTCACAGACTTAGGTTACTCCCCAACGGAAACGATTTTTGTAATGTTCCGTTTTTTATAAATAGGGAATTGACCGAGGACCTTTAATATCGGGAGCATATTAGGACAATTATTCAATCAGCAGTATAGTAAAGAGGGCCATTAGAGTTATCATAAAGCATGTGGAGCATGCAAGCCTCTTATTTCTTCAGTCTTAAAGTCAACCAGAAATTAGAATTGCATGCATGCAAAAGCAAAGCACAAACCCTAAAAGTACATGCTAAGCTATTCAAGAAGGGTTATTGGACCAAAGAACATATCAATTATTATTATTGTTGATTTGGAGCTTTTGAGCAGTAGCACAGCGTGTAGCTGCGACAGTTGGGGTTTGAGACGACATCTTCAGCTAACGAGGCTTTGGCAGTGCAACTATCTGCCCTAGTCTCTTTCAGAATAGACCATCTAGGTTTATCAACAGCATTCATCACATTCATCCATATCCAGCGATTTGGTATCCACCGGAAGACTATTTGCAGGTTCACGTGTGCAGCTGGGGATTTAGTTGGAAAACCCCAAGGTATTCACTAGGTCTCTGAATCCTAGTCTATCTTCCGCATGTCAACTTCATCTTCATCAGCAGGGTCACTATACTGCCTTGAGTGACTATCAACCATCAGTTTGCTCAGCTAGAGCAGTTATCAGTAGTTTCGGGAGGTTGAGGGCGTGAGCACCAGACTGGTAAACCAATTCGCTAAGGCTTTTGGAGAGGTCAGAATCTCTGCATGATCCGGTCATTCTATACAGCACTAGAAGATCTACATCCCGGCAAATTCTCAGCCCCATCAAGCACCTCCTTCACCAAAAATGTCCCCTTTAGCTGAGAAGAGAGTTTCGTGCTGCCAGGCGATAACACCGGGAAGGAAGCAATATTACTTCACCAGCTCAGCTTTATCTGCATGTGTCTTATCTCTAAAGCATCTTCAGCTTGATTATCAGTGGTAAGTGTTTACCTTCCTGTAAATCTTTGCCCTAGTTCAGCTATAATTTAGGGCCATTGGCCCAACACCTTGCATGCAAACTTTTATTTAGTATTCTTACACTTTTGACAGTACAAGTAAGCCCTAGAATAGTGAAACAATAGAATATCAGTATTTGGGATATTACAATTTTTGAACACAGTGAAGCACCTTTTGCTCCAGACCCAAATCCTCCGACGTAGTTAGAGCAGGCATATCTCTGTGACCTAGATCTACAGGAGGTGGGGTGGCTTGGAACCCTTCCCTCACACTCTGAATAGTTTTCCTTCGAACCCCCTTCCAAAGAGGATGATTTCAACACGGAAGGTTTTATCGCCTCCATACTGCAGCATGAGGATTTTAATGGAACCCCACTGGGGTCGGGGTCATATCAAAGCAACGGTGAGGGCTCTTTAGATGGTGAGCGCGGGGGAGGAAGAAACCCTAGCCGAAAGAGGAAAAACAAATGTCTGGCACCAAACGGTGGACCCCTGAACCTAATTTGTAGCGTTAACATTTCTATTGGAGAACAGGGGAAATGGCAGAACTAGCCCTAGTTGGAAAGATCTGTGGGCGAAACCTTACTCAAGAGGAAATGGAAATTTGGGTAAGGAATTGGATGGGTCTGCTCCACTACGAACCAGAGACTAGCACTCTCTCCAAAGGGTGGTTCGATTTCATGTTTAACAGCAAAGAGCATGCCGAAAAAAACCCGAGTCAAAATTGGAACTACGAAACAGTGCCTGTTATGCTCAAAAAGTGGACACCCCTGTTCGATGCAGAGAGCGGAAGATTGGACACAATTCCGATACAGGTAAGACTTCCTGGCCTTCCCTGGGAGTTTTGGAATCCAGACTCGCTGCGGGATCTTAGAAACACATTGGGGGTTTTTCTGCAAGCAGACTTATCTTTCATGAGGACGCGACGAAGAACAGTAGCAAGAATCCTTGTCTCACTAAATGTCCGAACTGAGCTCAGGGGGCACTTAAACCTAATTTGGGGTTCCACAACCCGACAGCAAATTCTGGACTACAAAGGATTGTCGTTCAGATGCCATCGATGCCACGAGACGAGACATCTAGTGAAAAATTGCCACTTGGGCCCTCCACCAGCAGTCTCTCGAAAAAAGCGGCCTTCCATAGAGGAAACGAGCCAGGAAACAAAAAGAACTGCAGAAAAACAGAAGGAGGTTGATCTGACTGAGCAACCTTTAAACCCCCCTAAAGAACAAGCTGCTCCCACTCCAGAAGCTGGAATGGATCTCCCTCCTCAGCAAACATCTCGGCCACACTCAAGTATGTTACCAGTTACTTCTTTAAATGATCATTTAAGTTACTTACATTTAAATGACTCTTTTCCTCCTTTGTTGAATTCCTACATTCATGACTGCCTTTCCCCCTCACAGGAAAAAACACTTCCACCCTCACCCCCACCTGTGTTGACTCCCTCTCCAGAGTAAGTTGGATATATCTCAGACTCCTCCTTACTCAACTAGGTTTCAACTACTCTTCCATAAAATGGGTCTTTGCATGCATCTCCACGGCATCCTTTGCAGTCCTCATCAATGGATCATCCTCCCCTTTCAATGGATTTAGGTTTGGCTATTGTTGATCCCATGGGTAAAATGGGATCAAATAGCCAGACCTAAATCCCTGGGAGGATGGGGACTCAAAAACACTATATTGTTTGCCAGAGCTTTAGCTGCTAAAGCAGGATGGAGGTTCATCACAACAGAAAGCCTATGGACGGAGGTTGTCTGCCACAAGTACATAATCCCAGTACCTTTGTGGGATTGGATCTAAAACTCGGTATTCACTGCAACTCCATCTGGATCAATCATTTGGAAGGTACTGGGATCATCTACAACTTCAAAAAGATTTTGGAAGTGTTCTCTCTTGTTGATGTAGAGCCCCATAAGTTAGAAACTATGTGGCAAAATTCAAGAGGCAACAAGAAGCGGGATGTCAAAAACAATGGATTGATTCCCGGTTGCGAAGAAGTTTTTGGATGAAGTGTTGATACATGTCATGGGTTGGCTATAGGGGTCTTTCAGACAATGTTTCGATTCTCCTACAGTCGGATGGTTTGTCTTTGTTAAATCTGATCCCCTTCAAATTTAATCATTCTTGGTTGAGTGATGATAGCTTCAAGAATCCAATTGTGACCAACTAGAAAAAGTATGATGTTGATAGCGAGGATTCCACTATGCTCCAATTCTCAAATAATTGGATCTCAATTAAAGTCTTGGCTGTTGTATGAAAACCAAAAGGACTTAAAGGAGGTTGAGACTAACCTGCTGAGTCTTTTCGACCAACATTCTAGTGGGAAATTTTTCCAAAGTGGAAGCTTCGATTGAGGGATTTGGAAGACAACATGAAAGTTGTGTAAGTGTAGGAGGAGGCGAAATGGAGACTTGAGACCAAAGCTATTTGGCTCGCTGACGAGGATGACAATACTAAGTTCTCCCAAAGGTATGCAGCCTACAAGAAGAACTTTAACACTATTTGGGACCTATTGGGATTAGATGGTAATAGGTTCTCCTCTTTTCATGATTTTGCAATTGCTGATAAATTGCATTTTCATTCGCTTTTTAAGGATAATAATACTTGTCATATTGGCGAGATCTTGAAGGTGGTGAGATTATTTCCTCGCTTATTTGATGATGATAATGACCCTTTAAAAGTTGAGGTTACAAAAGAGAAGCTTAAATCAATTTTGGGTCTTTCAAAAAGGCAAAAAGCCTCGACCTTGATGGATGGACAATCAAGTTTTATATGGGGTTTCACAATCTCTTGGAGGAGGATCTATTAAGGGTGATTGAAGAGTCCAAGAGGACAGGTAGAATTTTGGGGGCTTCAAATTCTACTTTTATTGCTCTAATCCCTAAAAGGAATGCCCCTGCCTCTTTCGAGGACTTCACGCCCATTTCACTCTATAACCTTGTTTACAAGATTGTCACAACAATTATTGCTAACAGACAAGAGCAATTCATGTTCCTTTACAATAGGAAAATCCAAGATGCAGTCGAGATTGCGCAAGAGGGATTTCATTCGATTAATGTTGGAAAGCAAGACCAACAATTATCAAAATTTATCTATCTAAAGCTTACAATAAATTATGTTGGTTATACCTTTGACTTGTTCTCTTACAATCTTGGATGCACCTTCCTTATGTTAATTTGATTGTGGAGTGTTTCGAGTCGGCAAATTTTGCAATTTTGATTAATGGATCCGCCTCAGGTTTCTTCAGATGTTAAGAATAGATAATGGAAACAAATATTTTAACAACAAATTTATGGCTTACTACACTGCACAGAGCATTCAAATGCAACATATTGTTCATATACACCACAAGAAAATGGTGTTCCATATGATCCAATCTAAGCGATTAAGTCCTCAATTTCCAATGAAATCCATTAATTGTGCTAATTACCTAGTTAATTGCACTCCCATAAAGGCTTTACATGATAAAACACCAAAAGAAACACGGACTAAAATTAAGCGAGATGTAAGCCACTTCCGTATGTTTGGTACAAAGCATGGGCTCATATTTCTCATGAAAAAAGGAAAGTTTTATCATCTAAGAGTGAGAACTGTATTTTTTATGGTTATTCTGAACCTGTAAAAGGTTGTAGACTTCTTAAACCACATTCCAATGAAATTATCATTACAAGAAATGTTAAATTTGAAGAATGTCTCTTGACCTACGAACCTAAATATGTGTGTGTGCCATCTTCAAGCTACAAACCCATCTTCAATATTCTTACATTTATCTTTCCAATGAATTTATCATAAGGGTTCGAAATATAACTTAACAAGGGCTCGAAATATAACATATCGGCAATATAAGGGTAAATACCATAAATTATCATGAAACTCAGAAAGATAAAAAAAATAATCATCTTTTATCAATTTTGATACATAAATATGGAAATATTGTTACATATTGTTACAACAACATCAAACAAACATATTATTACATAAATATGAAAGTAAAATTGATATATAAGATCTATAAAACATCATGTGGTACATTAAACATTGATACTAAAATATGATGACTCATAAGTCACTAAGTATTAAGTCCTCACAGGATAATGTAGACTAGAGTAAATTCCAATCCACAACTACTTGTTTGAAGGCAACAAAAACAATGGATTTTCCTTTATTTGTTTCATGGAAAATGCTCGCAATATCCTTAGAGCTCAATCCCCCAATTCACTTTTCCAAAGTGAGGGTTAAAAGACCAAGAATTTGATTACAAGGAAAAGTTGACATGAGCAAGGCGATAATTTGAATTCCATCGTGATAATTCCAAAAAAATGAAAATATATTGTGATCAATTTTGGAAATAATAGCATCGAGTGGTTTAACCCATGATCTATCGACTTATCAACAATATATCGCTGATAAGTGTAACAATGATCTTCAGGGGTTGTTCCATCTTTCTATTCCCAACATTTACACTACCGATCTTATTTTGGTGTCTTCTCCAGATGATGACAATGAGGATGAAAACTTGGCATCTCTTTCTCTTCATTTTTTCAATAAATAATAAAAAAAGGATTAAAAGAAGCGTCCCTTTTCAAAACCACGGTGTACATGTAGACCTATGAAATTCATACTCGAATCTCAACAAATTTGATTTTTTTCTTGAGGTTCGCCAAATTTCAAGCTTCAAAGTTCGAAATTCGAGTAAGAACCCTATGACATAGACAACAACTTGCCAAACACCATCATTTTCCTAGTTAGCACCATGGGCCTACATCAACAGACACCGCCTCATAAGAACTCCAAGACATCCTACAAAGACTATCACATCTCCATACAAGATCAAGTCTATCTTGGAAAAGAAAGCTCATACTAAAGTCATCAAACTACAGAAGGTTATCATCAACTTGTCAACATGAGAATCCCTCTCATGTACCTCAAATCCGTTGGCAACTAAACCATCAGCTTGAACTAGGTCACATCTTTCATCTCGAGAGAATCATATAGTAAGAGTACCATCAAGGGAAACTCCCTCTATCTGAGAGAATACATAATCCATAGCTCTTTACTCAATAATAATCCCATCAACTGCAACTTTGGAATCAATCTCAGCAACATCCTCCATCGGGGCATCACACCTCTTCTGCAATGAAACACTGGAAGGCTCACAAATGAAGTCGATCTCATCATCACAACTCTTATCCTCTATACAACTAGAAGACTCATAGATTGAAGAAACCTATGCTATATGACTAGCTCCACAATAGCAATAGGTGCCCAGCCATAACAAAACGTGGTGAAAAGGCAATCGCCAGATCTAACTCGGCTCACAACCCAAGGAACATATACCAAGCCACGGGTGGAGGGGACAGCTTAGTGGCAAAGGACAGTTCCACATTAATTCGAAGGCTCCATACTAAAGCGCCTCCAAAAGTTTACTAATGTAGTTATGGCAGTGATATGGAGTACGAAAGGTGTGTTTCACAGCTAGCTATTTTTTCAATGGCTTGATGTTCATAATACCCTACAACTGTAGCTCTTAATTCTCTGACATCTTGTCTTCTAACCCCACAGATTTGCACATAACTCAGGGATAAATCCTCCTCAGTATTGCTCATGTATGTTGTATATAGCAGACTTTAAATGGACCTCATGATGTCCCTCAGAAATTGTCCAAATAAAGTGTCAAAAGGCAGCAGCAGTCCACATCGCCTTTCATGGTATCTTCAAGATGCAACCCATGGTGAAAGTAAAGGAAAAGCAGACGCACACAAACTTATTGGTCGATGCTTGTTATGGAGTGCTATTCCATTTAACTTTGCAAAGAACCCATTTTATGTGTCCATGTTTGAGGCGGCTGCTATAGTTGGAGCGGGGTTCAAGCCCCCTAGTTATGAGGAGTTGAGAGGGCCCATCCTTCAGGATAAAAAGGCTGATTGCACTCGCAGATTGGAGGAGCTTCAAAGATCATGGGACTTAACAGGATGCAGTGTGATGTCGGATGGTTGGACCGATATGAGGGGTAGGACACTTCTCAACTTCTTGGTTCATTGCCCCAGGGGGACTATGTTCATGAGATCTGTGGATGCATCTGCACATGTCAAAAATGCGGTTTTACTATGTGGCTTGTTGGGTGAGTTCATCCAAGAGATTGGGCCGCAGCATGTTGTCCAAGTGATAACGGACAACGCTGCGAACTATGTGGCTACTGGTAGGATGCTCATGGCCAAGTATCCTACACTATTCTGGACTCCTTGTGCCGCCCATTGCCTTGATTTGATCTTAGAGGATTTAGGCAAGATTGATTGGATCAAGGATACTATTGATTCAGCACGGAGCATCACAAAATTCATATATAACCATGCAACAGTGCTTAGCTTGATGAGAAAGTTCACAGGTGACAAAGAGTTGGTGCGTCCTGCCATCACACGCTTTGCCACTAGCTTTATTTCCCTTCAA